>CM052895.1:127101969-127145717 GCA_028534135.1 Potos flavus
GAAGGCAGAGGCTTTAACCCACTGAGCCACCCAGGCGCCCCAATGATACGTATTTTTTTAAGAGAGAAGAAAACCCCTGTACCCATCAAATTAACAATGGTTCCCTCCAGACAATAGAACTGGGGAAGGCCCTGGGGGCGAGCGGCTAAGTGATTTTCACCCTGAACTTGACCGGCCTTCTGTGTTTAACTTTGGTTGCTTATGTGGTTTTCTTCGGAACATTGTGTATTATATTTTATAACCAACTTAGGAGACCAGCAGCGGTGCCAAGTAGAGAAAGCGCCCGGAGCAGCCACTCTCCCGCACGACCCAGCCTGGGTCACAGCCCGGACTCCTCCCCACGACACCCCGACGTGTGGGGCCCAGAGAATGACACACATGCCAGCCACGGCGATCCTACTGGTCTGACCACGCTACAGTCTCCCACACAACCACAGGGACAGAGCGGGGATGGCAGAAGCTGCTGGGCTGCCCTCGGCCCCGAGAATCTCCCCCTGCACCGCGGGCCCTGGGGCCCTGGGCCCGGAAGGCACGTGCTGCTTCTCCCTTTGCTGGGCCTCCCTCTGACCCCGAGAGGACCTACGTCAGCTGTCACTTAAAATCCATCAGTTCAGGAAAAGCACAGCTCCTGCGTAAGGATGAGTGTTAGGAATGAATGTCTGGATCCCCGCAAACTCGTCTGTTGAGCCCTCGACCCCCTGGGTGACTGTATTTGGGAGTCGGGGCCTTTGTGGAGGTGACGAAGGTTAAAGATGGTCACAAGGGTCCAGAGCCCTGACCCAAGGGGACAGGTGTCCTTATCAGAGGAGACACCAGAGACCTCACTCTCTCTCTCTCTCCCTCTCTCCCCCTCTCCACCAAGGAGGCACCCCGTGCACGGGAGGAGGGCTCTCACTAGGAACCAAATCCCCTGCCTGGCACCTTGACCTTGGACTCCCAGCCTCCAGAACTGTGAGAAACAGATTTCTGTTGTTTAATCCCCCCGGTTTGGGGGATTTTTGTTACAGAAGCCTGAACACGCTGACCCCAGGGATGCTCGAGAAGAATAAAGTAAATGTAATCTGATGAATGGCACGGAAACACATTAATGAAATAATATGCAGAATTTGCCCAGATCGTAAAAGGATAGGGGGAAAAAATGAGAGAGAAGTTGTGGCGTGAGGACCAGGTGACTTACTCTGTGTCTAAGAGGGACTCTCAGGAAGAACGAACAAAACAAGGCAGAACAGTGTTTCAAAGAGATTAACAGAGATTTCCTGAAAATACACCTAATGTAAGTCAAAACGAATGCAGAGAGAAAGAGCTGAGATATAGGACAGTTGGGGCTGGGGGGAGGGGGCGTATTTTCAATATCAAGGATGAGATGGGAGATATTTCCAAGTGTCAGCAAATACCAGGGCCTGAACAAAGATACGAAAGGACGCCGGACTCAGATTTTTCCCCTGCAACACTCAATGGGGGATTAAAAAAAAAAAAAAAAAAAAGCAAAGGACAAGTCATTATTCCTATTATTTCAAATGGGCAAGAATTCAGAAGGTTACCTCGTGGGTATTAAACCACAGCTAATACCCTTAACACAAAAAGAGTTCTGGCAAATCAATAAGAAAGGAAACCTCATCTTCCTACACATTCTCCTAGAGTTCACGTCTAGCCCGTGCCACGGGCCCTGCTCTCCAGCGGCCCCCAAACCCTCCACTCTGTACCCCAGCGGATGCTGCAGCTTGGAGCTCCACACCCGCCACCTGCCGCTGAGGCCTCTTAGATGTCCCACGTCTCAGAGACCTGAGCGCCTGCTTCTCCACCTGTACATACGCCCTGCAGCAATTCGTCATCCCCCGTCCAGACGCTAGAAGCCAACCCAGAGGCCGCCTCTCCTCCACCCCCCACATCACACCATTTTCTCTGCCAAGCAGTTCTTGCTTTCCTTCTCTGGAAACAGCTTCGGGGCCCACAAGTTTTATCCAGCTGCTGTCACCAACACCCACCCTCATGGCACTCCAATGCATTCCCTCTTGCTGCATCTAGACCCTTAATGATCCAGCCCCTGCCTCCTCATGGGGCCACCTGTCATCTCTCCGAGTCACATGCAAGCCTCCCACCACACTGCCTGAGACGGGCCAGGCTCCCTCTTTGCCCCGTGCACTTGGATGCCTCGGCTGCCACGGCCTCCCTCCCTCTGACTCCTGCGGCACTCAGTTCAAGTCCCCTCTTCCCCCCTCTTCCATGACCCCTGTCCTCGACCAGCAGGCCAGGTGGGGTGTTCTTGCCCACGGCCCCCAGCGCCCCCTCTGTCAGAGGCCTACTGAGCTGGAGAATTACTGGAGGGCAGAGCTGCCCTTCCCGTGGGCATCCCTGGTTCCTGGGCCCGTGGGAAGCAATGAACGGGATCCCAGGATCACTGAATGCCCCCCGCTATCCTCTTCCACTCGTGCACTTCAGGACGTCGTGGATCTCGGCTTGCGAAGCCTGGAGCGCCCCATGAGGCAAAGCTTCGCACCCTAAGACCTGCGGAGGTAGACGTGTGTTTGCACAGCCGGGCCCCTCTGTAATTCGGGGGAGTTCTCCACCTCGCCCAGCTTGACTAAAAAGCAGGGGTACAGACTACTCCCCATTACATTACAGGGAATGAAGCTGCCAGATGCTGGCTTTGCTGGGCTCCCCGGGCTCCCCGGATCAGTGTCACCCCCATGGTGGCTTTGACCCAGGAGCTCGTGATGCAAAATGGGACAGAGAAGTCTCTCTTTGGTGGCAGCAGCATTCTCTTTCCAGAACCAATGTGCGGTGCGGTCTGGGGCATTTTCTCCAGCTTCCCAGCCTTGAGTCCAAGCCCCAGCAGCTCCCCACGACACGGCGAGTGTCCTACATCCCATCAATAAGCAACACCTCTTCTTCCCAACTCGGCAGGAAGCAGCTTCTTTGCAGGTGAGAGCCTGACTGATCAGACTGATCTTGCAAACCAAGAATTTTCGAGGTGGTCAAGCGACAAACCCACTTAACACCCCAGGGACAAGTGACGTGTGGTCCTGAAGGGACGAGCACAGGCTTGCCTCCCAAACGTCCGAGGACGATTCTAGAAGAGGACAGCCACGAGGCGCTCGGCAGTGACGGCAGAAGTTCCACTTCTCGCAATGACCAACCTGGGCTGAAGGACACTTACTGGGAGGCTCTCTCCCCAACGGTCCGGTCCCACCTTATTACACTGACACACTCTCAGCAAGCAGTTCCCAGCTTTTCTTTACATCCGCGGGCAAGTGTAAGGTTACCTTGTAACCACGTCTATCGGATTCAGTCACTATCGCCGGCGAGGGCGGGAGTTCACCAGCATCTCTCCGCTCCCCATCTCCAAGCACTGGGAGGGCGCGATGCTCTAGGGGAAGGGATGACGAGCCCGGGTTTCTGCTGCAGCTTCACCTTCAGAGACTCTGGGCAGTATCAGGGTGGCATGTGCCCAACAGTGAGCTCTGCACAAACTCGGCATCGACCCCAAGGCACAAGGAGGATGTGTCCTCATCCTGATCTGCCCTTTCCTGTACCGCTTAGCAGTAGAATAGATAGCTGATCAATTCCCATCCTTACGTTAATTTCACAAGCTGAGTTCAAGGGCAGAGCCCCACCCCCCGCCCGCCCCCCACCACCTGGCAGCTGCCCCCCAGCCTCAGCTCCGGGAGGGAAGGCAAAGCCGGGTCTTACCTGCCTGCGCGGCTGTGATTAGGGCCGTGTTCCCCTCGCTGTCCTGCCAGTTGACATCAACGTGGGGGCACTCTGCTAAGACCACCACAGTATCCACAAAGCCGTGGTAGCAGGCGACAATAAGGCCAGTCTAGAAGTGAAGAGGGAAGCGGGTCAGAGGGCCAGAGCCCGAGCATCACCACTGCAGACCCCGTGTGCACACACTGTCCCCCCGTAGTGGGGACACAGAGAACCCCGGGTTCCGGTTCAAGCCAGGCATTTGTTCACTCTCGAATGTTCTTTGAGGGCTGCCCACGAGAGAGGGCACGATGCCTGGGAAACATCTGGGAACCGAGATCCCTGCCCTGTATGGTGGCCTTCCAACGGTAGGACAAACAGCAAACTAGAGACCTCCCAGATGAGTGACGGCAGGGCGTGTTAGAAAGGAGACGAGGGTAAGAGAGGCTGTGAGTGCAGGGGGCACGCGGCTCAGTCTCCTGTAGGGTGCGCAGGGTGGGCTCCCTGGGAAGGAGACAGTGGATGAAGACGGGAAGGAGGTGAGGCAGAGCGAGGGCCGTGGGGGGGGAGCACCCCGGGAGGCCCGGGGGCCAGAAGGAGGAAGTCAAGGGGCACCGGAACCCCGAGGCCACAGCACAAACGCTGAGACGGGCGGCGTTTTGAGCAACCAGCTGTCAGGTGCGCTCGTCAAGTGTAGCTGCGGGGCGGGGACAGTCTCCGGGACCAGCCTGGCTATGGGGAGACCAGCGGGGAGCGGTGCTATCATAAAAAATAAATATTCAGTCTTTGTCCCCAGTTTCTGGCACACAGCTCTGAAAACCCTTAGAAACCGCAGTTTCTTACATGCTTATGAGACGACGCTCATCGGGGGCAGGGTGCTGGGAGCTTCCGGATGGAGGCCAGTCTCTAGAAAGACCGACCGCCGTGCAAGCCGGAGGTTGGATCTTGCTGTTTCTCTGCACCAACCCCCGACCCCACCTCCAGGGCTGGAGACGGAATTCAATCTCCAACACCCAGTGACTGAATGGTTAGAGCAAATTGCACCCACTTAATGAACGAACACCCCTAAACGGTGGGGTTCGGGGGGCTTCTGGGTTGGTGGACAAACACACTGAAGTGCTAAGAGGGGGGTGCCCCCGGAAAGGGCACGCAAGCTCCGCACCCCTTTCCCATACCTCGCCCTGAGCCCCTCTTCCATTTGGCTGTTCTTGGCTTTTATCCTTTATGATAAACCAGGGAGAGTCATCAGTAAGGCGCTTTCCTGAGTTCGGTGAGTTATTCTAGTCAATTATCGAACGTGAAGGCGGGGGAGGGGGGCTGGGAATCCCCGAATTTGTAGCCAGCTGGTCAGACAGTGACCCCTGGGTTGAGACTTGTGGGACGGAGCCCCCACACCTGTGGGGTCTACACTAACTGGAGAGGTAGGGCCAGAATCACCGGAATCACCAGAGACCCTGTTGGTGTCCGAGAACTGGAGAACCAGGATGGAAAAACCACACGTACTCAGCGTCAGAAAAAAAAGACATTACAGGTGCCAGGACTGGGAGAAACGAATTTCTGCTGTCTGACCGGCCATCCACTTTCTAGTATTTTGCTGGAGCCGCTGAGCTGACTAAATGCCATGTGACAAAGGAAAATGATCTGAGGCTCCTCACACACACGGATTCGGTGACACGCTAAAATTCAAGACGTGGCCATCGGGAGCTAAGGATCGCGTGACGCTGAGCACTGCCAGCCACACGCACCACCGCACGGGGGACGCGAAGCTTCCGTTTAGAGCAACTCCACCTTGACCCAGCTCTACGCAGGCCAGCTTTTCAACAAGAACGTCATTGTTCATGGAACAAGGAGGGGGCATGGGCAATCCCACCTGCTTATCTCAATAAGCTCCTGGTTGCTGTCCCAGAAGAATACTGAATCGCAAATATTAGAATTTTTAGCTTTAGAGACAACCACGGATTTTCTTTTTAATACTGACATCCGTTCGGCAGCGTAAGGAACGCCATAGTGTTGTGACTATAGTCTAGCCTATTTCCTATGCCCTAGCTCATGCCTTCTCTGAAGTAAGTCATTCCGTCCATAGAGTGAAATGGTTCACGATAATTGAAAAGAGAAGTGAGCACGCGTGAACTCAGGCTTTCAGTGTCTCCGATAACTAGAGTTCACTGCCACCAACATCTGCAGTCTCCCACCCAACTTGTCTGCTCGCTGACACATAAGAGGTCTGGAAAACCTGCGACTCCACTTGGTAGGCACCAAAATCTCATTTTGGAGGTATATCTCAAGTGTCCGACAATTTCCTGACTTATAAATAGGGCATGCTGGACACAGCGTAACCTCTTCCTTCTTACGTAATGACACACAAGAAGCTCATATTTATTACAGAAAAGAAATCCGAAAACAGAAAAGACAAAAAATTACCCAGACACACACTATCTCACAAACACAGATATACGCGCACATGTGCACGCGCACACACACATGCGCGCACACACACATTTTTCCTATACCCAAATAGGATTACTTGCTCTATGTTTCAATGAGGACTATATCAGCAACATCTTTGCACATCAATCAAAACACTGGTGTGTCAACCTTTCCACCAGATGTGGAACATTCTATTCTAGTAGGGCAGAATCATAATTTAATGCATCCTCACTCTTGCATGGGGAGATTGATTCCCATTTTTCCCTATTATGGTAACACCTGAAGTGAAAATCCCTAGAACTAAGGCTTCATGCATCTCATTCCTTATTGTCTCAGGAGACATTCTCAGAAGTAGGACTTCTGGACTAAAGGAAAGAGATATTCTGAAACCCTAGAACACATACTGAAAACCTATCCTTCAAAAACATCCCAAAGGGCACCCACCTTTGCCAATCTGGCCCTCCAATCTTTATTTAAGGACTCTGCGCTAAAAAGAGGAATTCCCATCGCTGGATAACAACGCAATGCTCCCCAGCGCTCCTGACCGCCTGGCTTCTGGTTCCACGCGCACTCTCTCTCTCGGGATCGTGCTCACCTCCATTCCTTGCTACCACAACCACTGGGAGGGGAGGGTCTGTTCTGGAACCACAGCCCCTTCCAACCACCTAAGGTAAGACTTCGCAAAACGTGCAGCACACCGCTAGTGAGAGTAGCCTTGGAAATCTCAGCACAACCTTAGGCTGGAAATGAAGACTATCAGGGGAAAAACAGAAACCTAAATTTGAGGGCTCGGGATAAAATGGTATCAGATACCTCTCGTGTGCCAACAGAGACTGACTGACATTACTATTAAAAATAATAATCTTCATTTCCTACCCTCTGGGGGTCTATTGGCACCCTCAGACCACGGTCTCCCGAGATAAACCGCAACAAAAGACTTGTCGCAATTGCAAAGAAATATTAACCACTTGCTAAACTGACAGAAGCCCATTTGCAGATGGTCCCTGAAGCCACATATAGGCTGTTGTTGTTTTTTTTTTAATTACAAACAAAGTGTCCATGACAATAAAATAAGATTATTAAGAAAAATTCAGAACTACCTACAAGAGGAAGCTTCCATTTGGACGTCAGCTAGAAATTCAAGTCCTTCAAAACACAAACTTAATTTTTAAGTCTACATACCATAGGAATGTTGGCACAACAACAACAACAAAAAAAATGAGTTGAAAACTGTACAGTTAAAAACTGTAAGGGTCAGGGCGCCTGAGTGGCTCAGTGGGTTAAAGTCTCTGCCTTCAGCTCAGGTCATGATCTCAGGGTCCTGGGATCGAGCCCCCGTCTCTCTCTGCCTGCCTCTGCCTACTTGTGATCTCTCTCTCTGTGTCAAGTAAATAAATAAAATCTTAAAAAAAAAACAAACTGTAAGGGTCTGCACATTGAAAAACAAAAATATGCAAACCCAAACCCCATTCATCTCAGGAAGAAAGGAGGATCTAACATCAGGATTTTAGCATGATTTATTGTACTGATAGATGAAAGAGATGCAGGCAGGAGGAAGAAAGGTCACCAACACACACACACACAACCAGAAAATGCACAGGAAACATCTAGATGGATTACACCAAAGTATTAATGTGCTCTGTAAAAGGAATGGGAATAGAGTGTACGTGATGGTTAATTTCAGGTGTCATAATTTTATGTTATACACAGATATTTGGTCAAACATTATTCTAAATATTTCTGTGAAGGTATTTTTTTTTTTAAGATTAACATTTAAATCAGTATACCCAGTAAAACAGATTGCTCTCCATGGTGTGGGTGGGCCTCATTCAATCAGTTGAAGGCCTGAATAGAATAAAGATAGAACTGCCCTATGCAAGAAGGAATTCTGCCAGGGGACCACCTTCAGACTTGAACTACAACTCTTCCCTGGGTCTCCAGCCTGCCAGCCCGCCCTGCTGATTTTGGATTTGCCAAGCCTCCACAATCGTGTGAACCAATTCCTTAACAGAAAAAATCTGTACGTGTATGTCTACACAGTTACATGTAGTTGTTATATAGATACATACAGCTAGACAGAGATGTACTTATGTGTGTGTGTGTATCTAACTAAAGATACAAGGAGATATATAGACAAAGATATACAGATACCTACAGATACACAGACTCTGTCGGTCTGTTTCTCTGGAGACTCCTGATTAAGACAAGATAGGTGGGAAAGGACACTTTGGAGGAACTGCTTTTTACTCTGTATGTTTCTGTAAAGTTCCTGTTCTTTAAAACTAAGTTGTATTTGTGAGGAACTTACGTGATATTAACTCACAATGAAAAACAAGTACAAGTAACGACGTTTACATTCATAACGTTCTCATTAGGAAATACGATTTTAGAACAACCACAGTAAACAGTGGAGAAGAGAACCATCTGTGAGGAGGGAGGAGGGGCCGCAGGCAGAAGAAACCAGGAGCTAACAAACAGCCAAGAGAAGAGACCGGGACACCAAGAAGGTCCTAGGAACCCTGAGGTCGTATGGTACAAAAATAAGTATAGTAATTATCCTGATCATCCAGGAGAAAAAGGATATTACCCACATTCTAATGTGAGAAAAAAACTCCCATCATTCGTAGCACAATTTTTTTAAAGTTTGGTACCAAGAGAAGAAATTTGAGTTACTCAAAAGTCCATTTCTATGCAATTTACACCTTTCTCCGTTCTCCATAATACTACCACCAGCAGGAAGCAGGAAATGTTCATGCGGCTGTGGGAAAGAACTTAAGAATCTCAGTTCTCTGCGATATACGGTATTTCTAAAAGGCGCCATGAGTTACTGCTAGTGTGGGTGTCATCTGCTGGGTCAGGTGTGTTTGGCATAGTTTCAATATCTTATTTATGATGAATAAGCACCATGATGAAAACGTAAATCCCAGGACGGGAATCTGATCTATGATGGTCATTGCTGAGTCTCCCCAGCTCTAAGAACAATGCTGAGCTGTGATATATTTATTGAACAAATAAATGAATATGAACATTTTTTAGTAAACAGTTTCTTCCCAGATGGTCAATGGATTTGACCTTTGCGTTACCACACTTTGGTGGCAAGGGCATGGCCCGCCATGTCCACCAGCAGCCCTCCGCCACCCCCAGCTTGGCCCTGGCATTGCCCCCCCCCCCCCATTTGGAAGGCAAAAAAATCCAGCAACTCTGCTCACACTAACATTGCCTGAGCTTTCAGGCTTTAAAGAATTCTCACCAAACTATCACTTTGTAAAATGTTGCTTTTGTGTCATACACCTTGTACAACATTTGCAGCTTCTGTGAGGAGCATTTTACTCTGAGAAATGTTTCTGGCCCCCTGAGACATGCTCGCAAGCAGGGTTGCTGATGAGGTCGAGGGAGCAGCGGGGGAATGTTCAGGAAAACCCATAATCTTGGGAGAAGGGTTGTTTGCAAGCCTGGAAGTCTGTCAGACAGACGTTCTAAAACACATTCTAGGCGGGCCTTCTAGAACGGATATCACAGCCAAGTTTTCCTTTGTTAACTTTTAAGATGATGTGAATTAAAATCAGGGGCCTAAGAATAGAATATTCCACTGCAGGGGGGAGGTGGGAACCCAGGATAAAAATAGCCCAGACCATTGGCTGCGCCAAAGACAATGGCATGAGAAGGGGGAGCTCCCTGCCAGGGGCCGGTTCCCGGTTCAGCCCCATACAGCCCTGCAGCCACACTCAGACCGGGGCAAACACAAGACGGACTCAGATTTTCCAATCTGATGGTCTTCTGAAAACACCTCCTTACCATCTAAGGAAGCTGTTGTCCCAACGAGATTCCAAAGGAAAGGGTATTCGATAAGTTTTCCTCTAACGCTGGTTCATTATTGCAGCAGAGCACAGGGAAGACGTGAGTAATGAAGCTCCGAGGCCAGCTGCACAGGCAGGAGTGCATTCCTCGGGCCTGACCCGGGCCGCCCGGGGAGCGCTCGTGCACCTGCAGGGTACGGAGCCGCCGCTCGCCCCATCCTGTAGACAAGCCCGGCTGCGCAATTTTTCCATTCATCCTTCATCTAAGAAACGGCTGTCGCTCGAGGCAAACCCTTCCAGCTGTCTTAGGGGAGCTGAATGAACTCAACCTCAGAGCTCAGGCAGCAAACTTCCTCTCGGAAGTGTCTCCCTAAGAACTCACATTAGTGTGCAATTTCTATGATAGGACATCTGTTTTCTTTTAAAGACACACACGTATTAGACTTGGAGGTGTGATTTTTTTTTTTCAGTGTCTTGATCCCAATTACTTCCTGTGATGTGTTATCAGAAGTTTGGAGGGTAAAGAGATGTCCAGGTCTGGCGCAGAGGGGGTGGGTGTGACCACCTGGCCGGGACGCAGGTGCCCTTGGCACCTCCCACTGTAGGGCGTGGCCCCAGGACCTCTCACAAGCCCGCTCACAGGAACGAGTCCCATGGAACATTCCATGCACAGCTGGCGTAACCCACGCTTACTGAGGGCCTGCTTGTGCCAAGCACTGCTCAACGCCGGCGCACAGCCCCCGATAAGCCGCCTGTGCGGGTCTCCTCCGCGAGGTAGGCAGGAGCGCTCATTGTAAACAGATTCCAATGTGTTTTTTAAAAGATTTTATTTATTTATTTGACACAGAGACAGCGAGAGAGAACACAAGCAGGGGGAGTGGGAGAGGGAGAAGCAGGCTTCCCACTGAGCAGGGAGCCGGAGGCGGGGCTCGATCCCAGGACCCCGGGATCATGACCTGAGCCGAAGGCAGAGGGTTAACGACTGAGCCACCCAGGTGCCCCCAACAGATTCCAAATATTGAGAAAAGTAAAACAGAAAGCAAGTACTGTAACAAACACCCTTGTCACACGGACTACACTAACAAAGGCTAATATTCTGTCATAACCGCTTCACACTTCTGTAAGAAATCAGCCTTCCAGAAAGAGCCGACATCCCTTTTGGGGCATCCTTCCTCCCCAGAGGCAACCAGGTATGTGCTGATAGGTACCCTGCCTTGGCTTCTGAATTTTTATTACCTACGCCATGTATCCATAAACAATATGTTAAATATAGAGTGTTAGTCTGTATGTGAAATATTCACAAAAAGTCGTATTTCTGTGTACCTAGGGAGCCCGCAACCTGACCTTCTCAGAGCTGGATGTGAGAGAAACCCAAATATCAGGCAAGCACACCATGTGCACATATGGGTCCTTCACTAGTCATTTATACCCCCAAACTGATAGACATTTAATTTAAATTGGTTCCAAAGTCCCGCGAGTGTAAATACGGAGCACGGAGTTAGAACCTCTGTGTCTCCCGGCACACCTGAGCTCGAGCTACCTCGGGATCGGCGTCTACAAGTCAGGGTTTCTGCACCAGGACACCGTTTACCTGCAGGGCCCTGTGGCTCTATCCTGAGAGGCGATCCCACGTCCCACACGACGTGTAACCGCATCCTTGGCCATTATTCACTGAACGCCAGTAGCATCCATTATCACCAGTGAATGGCAACCAACAATGTCTCCAGACATTGCCAAATGCCCCCCGCCCCGGGGCAAGCCCCCCCCCCCCCCCGTGAGAACCAGTGAACTAGATGGGGGTAGGATCTCCCAGAATGCTCTCCGAAGTGGCTGCCATTTCTTACTCGCCACCACTGGTGCACACTGAGTTACGACCTTCTTCCATCAATACCCTACCCGTATCCAACCCTGCAAGTAATCCCACTTTTTTTTTCAGCAGCTGGATGAGAAGTCCTTGTTACTGCCTTTAGCTTGCATTCCGATCACCAGTCAGATAGAAGCTCTCCCACATGTTCCAGGGAATGACTGATTTATATCCTTTGCCCATTTCCTGCTGGCTTCTTTTCCTTATTGATCAGTCTGAGTTCTTTACATATTCGAAGTCAGCTCTATCCAACAGAAATATAACAGGAGCCACAAATACAAGCCATATACTTAATATTAAGTGTTCTGGCGGCCCCATGAAGAAAAACAAAAAGAATCAGGTGAAACTCATTTTATTTTATTTTATTTTATTTATTTATTTTAAAGATTTTATTTATTTGACAGAGAGAGATCACAAGTAGGCAGAGAGGCAGGCAGAGAGAGAGGGGGAAGCAGGCTCCCCGCTGAGCAGAGAGCCCGATGTGGGGCTCGATCCCAGGACCCTGAGATCATGACCTGAGCCGAAGGCAGAGGCTTAACCCACTGAGCCACCTAGATGCCCCGAAACTCATTTTAATGCTGCACTTTATTTAACCCAACATATCCCAGATATGACTGTAACACATAATCAACATTAAGCAATTTAACGGGATATTACTGAGGCAGTAGGTGCGGGGAGGGCGCCCTGAGTCATGCTGAAACCTCCACCCGTGAGCTTTTGCTGCATGTCCTGGAAAGGGATAGAGGAAATTGCCGTTGAGAGTTGTCGATTCAGTTAATGTGAAGCTATAAATAATAAGATGAACTCACTGAGAGTCTAGCAGAAAAACAAGTGGTTGGAAGCTCACCACCTAGTGTGTTTTGCTCTCCCAAGTAACCCTTAGCACTCCCCAAAAAAGTCCTGATCGACATCCTTCCTCCCCCTCTCCTGTCTTTCCACATGTGTGGGACACACACTTGTCCACGTGTGGGCGACAGTCCACGAGGGACCTGGTAAGGAACACAACAGAACTTAAAAAAAAAAAACAAGGTGGGGGGGGCACCTGGGTGACTGTAGGTAATCAGTGAAAGGGCATTTGTCCCTTCCAGACAGAAGTTTTAGGAGACAGCGCACGTTGTCCCTTTTTTCCGCGTTGACTATCCCTGAAGCTCAGAGATGGAATGTCTGTCTCTCAGCCTGGGTCTTGGTGAGGGCTTGGAGAGCAGAGCCCCACACGCACCCCCAGGCAACCCACCAGAACAGGAATGAGTAAGAAGCGAATCTTGGGCATTGTTCCTTAGCCTAGCAAACACGCCATATCCGGGCATAACCTACCAACATACACGCGTGTAACAGGTACGGGAGCTTACACTTACACAGGTGCTGATTGATTTCCCATTTATTTTTTTCCTTGGGAAACACTGTCCTTTAAGATTACGTCCTTGCTACTTGATTGCACATGCAATGTACTTACAATAGGATGGAGAAAGAGTTTCTGATGGTATTTTCCTTTCTTAGCTTGCAACACCAAAACTTGGTAACTCTGTCCCGCCACATACTCCAAACACGCTTACACGAGGCCAGTCCTCCAGCCTGGGAAGCACGGCTCCTGTCGGCACCACCGAGGGCACCGGAGCGCCCGAGCATGCTGCCTGCCGCCCGTGGCTTCCGACCTCCAGCACGGCCACACGGAGTCCCCATGGTGGGGCTCTCGCCAGTGCCAACCTTTGCCGCTAGCCCTGACTCAGCTCTCCAAGCCTCCGAGTCTTTGCCCTTGGTGGGGCCTCCACCTGGGGCACCTTCCTCCCCTTCACAGCTGCATCCCCCCGTCCAGGCACACGTGTGATCCTCCTGCACGTCAGGGGTCAGCCCCTCTATGCCCATCTGCTGGTGCTCTCACTGGGCTGGGAGGACCCTTCGCTGGAAGGTGGGCTCCAAGTGGAGAAGCACCGCGTCTTTCTGACTCTGTTTTCCCAGTGCCTGGCATCTACAAGACACTCGATAAGCGTCTGCTGAATGAATGAAATGCCCCTGACATGTTTCAGTACCTCCCAGCTCACACAGTGCTTGGCTTACTGCCTCAACTGAGCCACGGATGTATGGTGACGAGCTTCGAGCTTTTTATGTTACTGACACATCCAAGCAAGGAGATTACCTGGGGTCCCAGGGAACCTCCAAGAACACAGGTGCCTTTCGCGTGCTAAGGATCCCTGAGTAACACAGGTGTGAAAGCAACGACCAAATGCAAAGAAATCGAAAGCAGACTCAAGAATTCCACCATGAGAAATTCACTTCAAGGACATCCATGGTATGTCAAGAGATCTGCATAAAGAGCCGTAACTGCAAAAGCCTGAAAACAACCCAAATCCACATGGAGGGATGATGGGCTAATTAAACACAGACTACGGGACACTCTGTCACCCCCAACAGGAATGAGGTTGGAATGCAGGCGCTGATGTGGAAAGATCTTCAGGGGCGGGTATTAGTAATACAGACCTTAACCACAGATCAGAAAACGGCATGGGACACAACCTCTTTGGGGGGGAACTGCTCAGATGTGTGCATGGCTGCTGGAAGGTCTACGTTCATAAATGATCCTTCATTTTTCTGAAAGGAGCTGTAAGAAATCTAACTAGCGGGGCGCCTGGGTGGCTCAGTGAGTCGAGCATCTGCCTTCGGCTCAGGTCATGATCTCAGGGTCCTGGGATCGAGCCCCACGTTGGGCTCCCTGCTCACCGAGGAGCCTGCTTCTCCCTCTGCCTCTGCCTGCCGCTCCCCTCACTCATGCCCTCTCTCTCTCTCTCAAAATAAATAAATAAAATCTTTTAAAAAGGAAGGAAGGAAGGAATAAATCTAACTAGCCACCCTGAAGACACATATCATAAGAGAGGGGACTTAGAGATTTTATTAAATATTTTGGATTTGTTTCAAAGTCTTTTCAAGGTATACACATATTTTAAGTATACAAATAATATTACTCTGAGGATGGGATTACAGGCTATATTTATATTTTTATTCATGTGTTCTTGTATCAGATAAAGAGCTGCTTAATAAGTTGCTTTAAATAAACAAAAACAAACATTACTGTGGATAAAATGGACAAACTATATCAGGAAAGTTCTTTCAGAGGAAGGGCTCACCTAGCGGCCTTTGCCTGAAGAACAGACAAATTTAAAGTTGTAATTCAAAACAACTTCCCTTTAGACCACACTTTGCAAACAACGTGAATTTTATTATCACTGCAAACCTCTTGTTTGGATTTACAATTTTAGACTCGGTCATTTTAGGAAGTGATTTTGTTCAACTACAGTGTCTCTTTAAATCCAGTATATACATTACATGCAGTATGTATGTTATTTATTATATACGTATCGGGCCATGGTTTTCCCACAGTCGTCGTACAATCGGTGAGAGCAAACCAGGCCTGGTTACAGGAGAAGAAGTCCCCCAGGCAGCGACTGTCAGCAGCGGTGACACGTTCCCCTCACCGCTTATCCCGAATTTTTACGACAGATACACAAAGCTCAACAGAGAGCTTTAAAGAGAGAGAAGAGCTAAAGAGCAAAATGGCACAGCAGCCGCACTGCCGGCAAGAAAGGGCTGGTGGAGGGGACGCTACACCCCGCCGGCCAGATCCAAACCCGGCCCCCCTCGGGCCCGCAGACCCAGCCCCAGGCGAGATCCTGAGTCAGAACTGCCCAGCCGAGCGGCTCGTGAATCCAGAAACTGGGAGAGGATATGGAAGCTAATTGCTCTCCAGGCCACTATATTCTTTGGTGGACGTTAGATGGCATTAGATAAACACCAGCGAGTCATGAGACGAGCCTTCTGACACACACGGTCACAATCTTCCACACCCCACCCCACACACATTAGCAACTTACGTTTTCGTCCTAAGAACTGGATTCGTGGACTAAGGCTGAATATATGTTTTGTAAAAAATACATAATTAAATAAAGTGTACCACGATTTCATTAATAACCAACCATTACAATCTACTAAATATTATGCTGGGTACAAGAGATATAATTAATGCCACACACCAGCTAAGAAAATTTCCCCTCTGGGCTTAAATCAGAACTCACTAGATTCTTCAGAAGACATGAGCACAATACTATTTTTTTCCTTTATTCAAAAATGTTCTCCTTTTGAAATGAGGAAAAAAAAAAGAGTTAAAGAACATTTTTCTGGGAGGCCTGGGTGCCTCGGTCAGGTAAGCGGCTCAGGTCATGATCCCAGGGTCCTGGGATCGAGTCCCGCATTGGGCACCTTGTTCGACAGGGAGCCTGCTTTTCCCTCTACCTGCCACTCCCCCTGCTTGTGTTCAATCTCTCTCTGTCTGACAAATAAATAAATAAAATCTTAAAAAAAAAGAACATTTTTCTATTATATAATCGTACATGTTATCAAGCATTAGTAAAAATGAGGTATATGAAGACTTTTAGTCATGAAGAAAAGGCTTAAAGCACAACATAAAATGAAAAAATATATACTTTGATAAATAGGTTTATAAAACTATAACAATGCATTAAAAAAACTAAAAAGAAATGCACTAGAATTTCGGTAGTGATTGATTCTAGATGATGACACTATAGGTGGCTTCTTTTTCTTTATATTTTTCTGTAATAAAAAGTCCCATTTTTACTACAATGAACACTTCTATTTAATCATCAAAAAATCAAAAGTTTTTAAGGAAGAAAAAATTCTGATAAAACTTCCCCAGTGTCCTGCTTGTTCAACGTCACAAGCAAGTTCGTAGACTGGGAGGAACCAGTACAAAAAGAAAGAGAGAGAGAGAGAGAGAGAGCTGGGGCTTATCCTTCCCTGGAAGGAGCTGAAAAAGGTAGAAATAAATTTACAACCAAGCAAGCAATCCTTTCAGGACCCCTGGGGGTTACCGTCAGCCTCATTTCTTGCAAAAACACTCCGTAAAAGTTTCAAAAGACGCATCCAAATTGCCCATGACATTGGCCTCGAAGAATTGAAACCCTTGTTGGAGATCCAGCCTGCCAGGCCAAAGTTCTGCCCAGCTGGTCTGCTGGAGGGTCTCAGACAACAGTGTTCTACTCATGATAAATAAACTGAAGACACGGATTCTTTTAAGGCAATTTTTTCACAAATACGGAGCCTGTAATCCACAGATACTGGTCTTTTGTCTCACAGAGTGTGGTGTTAACACAGTGCAATCCAAACCCATCAATGGAGAATAAACAACTTGGCTAATTATTCCCGATTGGTTCACGTTCAACTCGGGGGCCCCTCGGAGTGGGGTCCCTGGACCTGCAGTGGAAGCCTTCCCCCTGGCAGGATTCCAGGACGCTGCCCCTCCCACCCGGCATGTCCGGACCTAGGGGACCTAGGGAATCGGGGCGTGCATGTCTCTAGCCCCCAGCTGGTCTATGGGATAGAAAGTGCGAGGAGGCGCTCGTGGGAGCAGGGCAGGGCTCTCAGGTGGACACGACGGCGATGGGCGTCACTGCACCCGGGAGCCCGAGGTGCGAGGCTTCTCGGTCAACCCCTTCCGGGATGCTGGACACACAGCTCAGCTTGCTTTTCCCGTCCATTTTTATTTTGGTTGACTTATTTTCATTTTATTTTATTTTGATTTCCTGCTCATTTTTATTTGATTTTGATCAACTTGATTGTGATTTTTTTTTATTTTGACTTGACCTGACTGTCCCTCGTCCTGGCCCAGGTGCCTCCTGCACCCCTCTCAAAATGCCACCTCATTAGTCCTGTCTGCCACCTGCTCCTTCGTCCTTCACCCTGAGTCCTCCTTGGTCGCAGGCTGGGATGGAGGGGTCCCAGAGAAAGGGAGATCGCCAAGATTTTATGGTTTGTATTTGCCTTGTAGATCTGGGAGTAGGAGCCCCACGATGGCGTGATAAGACAAATCCAGTGGAAGCGGGCTCCCAGGGGAGGAGGGTCCCACTGCCTTCGGGAGGCTCTTTGGCCATTGGTCAACCCATGAGTATTGTGGTCAGCACAGGACAAGCTAGTATGGACGAGCTACATATGCCTGGCTGAGTGTCACGAAGGCGAAGGTGAGCTGTGAAATCAGACGGTCCTTCCCCTGGGGAAAGTCAGTCTGGGGAAGCAGACAGGGAGGTAAACAATAGTGACCAGACCCACCCAGAGGACTACGGGAGAGGACAAAGGACCGGAAAGGGGTGGGGAGAGGAGGCTGGCGGCCACCCCGCTGAGCCCAACAACAGCAGGAGGTCCAGTGGTGTCAGGGAAGAGGAGGATGGCGTCCCAAGTGGCGGCCAAGCATGGGCAAAGGCCGGGAGCTGAGAGCTTCTGGGGAACTCGGGAAACCATGAAGGATTGGCGAGGAGGGCTAAGGAGTCTGAGTCGTGTCTGAGGCTAGGGAGAACCAACTAAGGTCTGAGGCAGGATGCGTCACGATCAGATATTCCTTCTAAAAACCTGCCTCCTGGGGATGTCTGGGGGGCTCAGTCAGTTAACCGTCTGCCTTTGGCTCAGGTCGTGATCTCAGGGTCCTAGAATCAAGCCCCATGTTGGGCTCCCTGCTCAGCGGGGAGCCTGCTTCTCCCTCCCTCTCTGCTTGTTCTCGCTCTCAAATAAATAAATAAAATCTTAAAAAAAAAAAAAAAAAAAAGAAACAAAAAGCCCACATCTTAAAAACAAAAAACAAAAAACAGAAAACAAAAACAGAACACCTGCCTCTGGCGGCAGTTAGGGTGGAAGGGGAGAGCTTCGCCAATTTCTTCTCTTTTCAAAATATTCATTAAATATGTGCCCCCCCCCCTTTTTAAGCTTACTTGGCAACTCCTTTGTGATTTAAGATGTAATTGAAACTGACATCTGTCTGTCTGACTCCTATCCGTCAGCGGATTCAGTGTAACAATTCCAGGCTCTGGGATGTCTAATCTCCAGCTGTTCATTAATGTCTTCTAACTTAACTTTTTTTAATGTAAAAATTTAAATTATAACCTTTTCCAAATGTGAAGGTTCTTGATATCATTAGTCACCAGGGAAATGCAAATTAAACCCACACTGCGATACCACCATCCACCCACCAGAGTGGCTAAAATTAAAAAGACAATACCAAATGCTGGTGAGGGTGTAGCTCTCTCGTGTTCCCAGCAGGTGGGGGTGTACAATGGAACAACCCTACTGAAAACTGGCAGTTTCTAATAAAATTCACCACCCGCCTACCTGATGACCCAGCAATCCCACTCGCAGGTACATTCCCAGGAGAAATAAAGTCTATATCCACATAAAGACGTGTATAAGAATGTTCGGCGCAGTTTTATTCATAACAGCCCCAAACTGCAAACAACCCACATATTCGTCACCAAAAGCCTAGATACAGAAGCTCTGCTGTCCTCGAGCTGAGGAATACCACTCAGCAACCAAATCCTGATACACGCAACGACACCGAAAGGTCTCAAACACACTGCGTCGGATGAAATAAGCCAGACGTAAAAAAGTACACGCTGTTTGACTCCATTTAATGAAATTCAAGGACAGGTACAATTCATCTATGGTGATAAAAAAAAAACAGTAAAAGGGCTTATCGGAGGGAGTAGGAGAGAACTTTCTAGGGTAATGAAAATGTCCTCAATCTCAATATGGGTAATATTTATACGTATATGACCATCTGTCAAATTCATTGAGCCATGCGTAAATTAGATCTCAATGAAGTAACGATGGTACAAAAACCAGCTCAGTCAGCCAAAGATCTATAAAATTGCCAAAACCACAAGGAGACCTCACACTACACCTGCTAGGAGGTCTATCATCAAGAGAAACAAAAGCCAGCAAGTGTCGGCAAGGATGAGGGAGAAACTGGAACGCGTGGGCGCCATGGGCAGGGGTGCAAGAGAGCGTAACCGCTGAAGAAAATGGTTTGGGTGGCTTCTCAGAAAGCTAAACATAGGATGGCCATGAGGGCGCCTGGGTGGCTCTGTCGGTTGGGCATCCAAGTCTTGATTTGTGCTCAGGTCATGATCTCAGCATCATGGGATCGAGCCCCTCGTCGGGCTCTGCGCGAACCACAGAGTCTGCTTGAGATTCTCTCTCCCTCTGCCTCTGCCCCTCCCCACACCTGTGCTCTTTCTCACTAGCTCTCCAAAATAAATAAATCTTAAAAAAAAAAAAAAAAGAACGGCCATGTGACCCAGCAATTCCACTCCTAGGTATGTACCCAGAGAAATTTATTTATTGATTTACTAAATATTTTATTTATTTATTTCACAGAGAAGAGAGAGAGAGAGAGAGAGAGCACAAGCAGAGGGAATGGGAAAGGGAGAAGCAGGGTCCCTGCTGAGCAGGGACCCCGATGAGGGGCTCGATTCCAGGACCCTGGGGCTTGATTCCAGGACCCTGGGATCATGACCTGAGCCGAAGGAAGAGGCTTAACCGACTGAGACCCCCAGGAGCCCCTGCCCAGAGGAATGTAAAGCAGGGATATTTGTACGCCTGTGTACATAGCAGCATGATTCACAAAAGCTGAAAGTTAGAGGCAGCCCAAGTGTCCATAAGCAGACGAGGGGATGAACACAATGTGGTCTCAGACCCTGGCGTGTTATTTTTTTAAATTAAGGATTGAAATTCTGACACCCGCTGTAGCACAGCTGGACATTGAAGGCATTAGGCTGCGTGCAAGAAAGCCAGACACGAAAAGACAAATACTGTAGGATTCCACTACGTGATGGATCTAGAACAGGCACATTCAGAGACAGAAAGTAGGTTAGAGGTTCCTGGAACTCAGGAGGGGAAGGAATGGGGAGTTACTGCTTCACGGTTGCAGGGTTTCTGTTTGGGGTGATAAAAATAGACGGAAATGACAGTTGCACAACAGGGTGAGCGTGAGTCCTCCCCTGAATTGTACGCCGGTCACAGTGGGCAAAAGGGGAGTTTTGTGTTATATATACATTTAGCACACTGGAACCAGTCATAATGGGAGTGTGCCCAAAGCCATTCAGATCTATACCTTATGGGGACAAAGTATACATATAAATACATTGAATTATACCTCAATAAAGCTGTTAAAGATGAAAAAAAGAAAGAAAGAAAAGCTGCTTAGTGACACTTGCAGAACATGGACAGATCTCAGAACTATTATATCGCAGGAAAGAAGCCAGGCTCCAAGGCATACGCTGTGTGGTTCCTTCCACTCCTGTCTCAATGCTGATGAAGAAATCTCAGTGGTTGCCTCTGACCGGGGGGAGGTTTGAGCGGAAACTAGGGGAAATTCTATCCTGAGCTGGGGGAGGAGGCACAGGTGCATGAATTAGTCAAAAATCATCCAGCTGTTCATTTAGAATTTACTATATGTAAATTATACCTCAATGAACTACTACTACTACAAAAAATACAGCTTAAGAGCAACAAGGCAGGGACGGCTCAATTGGTTAAGCGGCTGCCTTCGGCTCCGGTCATGATCCTAAGGTCCTGGGATCGAGTCCCATACCGGGCTCCTTGCTCGGCAGGGAGCCTGCTTCTCCTTCTGCCTCTGCCTGCCTCTCTGCCTACTTGTGATCTCTCTCTCACTCTCTCTCTGACAAATAAATAAATAAAATCTTTAAAAAAAAAAAAAAAAAGAGCAACAAGGCATGGATGGTGCTGGGAAGGGCGTGGGGAAAGAGCTGGGCCAGAGATGGGAAAGCAACGAGAAGCCTCCCGTCGGTCACCCGGAAGGAGACGGCACCACTGAAGACGATGGCGGCATGGCGGACGCTGAGGGAAGCAAAGCCAGGAGTGCTCGGCAGGAGAACAAGCACGTGGATGCAGGACGGGACGTCAGGAGAGGGGACTGCCTTCTGACTTGGGCCCCTGAGGAAATATCAAAGTCTGTTTGCCAAGGCAAGAAACACTGAGAAAATCCAGCGCTCTTGGCAAACAGAGGAAGGCCCAGAAATCTAAAACCAACTGAAAGAAGGGTCTCACACACACATACAAGATATATTCAACTTGCATCAGAGGTTCGTAGTAGAAAGCAGGGCTCATTTGAAAGGGCAGTGGTGCATACTTAAGTCATTTTGTTGTTCTGCTTGCTTTTCTCTGGCTGGCAACAGTTTGCCTGGCTTATGCCAAAGACAATTTTCCTCCAGGCACGTGCAAGGCAGCGTGTCCTCAAACTTCTCCCTGAGTCAGCGAACGCGATGTCTTTTGTCTGAGTAAAGCATTAGAAGGACCTCCCTCCTCATTCATAGCATCAAACCTGCCCGTTCACCAAGAAGGCCAAGAAATGGACCATGGACAGAGATTTCTAGAGTCATAACCATCCAGATGGTGGTGACTAAAAAGATGGGACAAAAATGCCCAGTTGGGGTGCAGGGATGAGCCCAGAAAGAGGGCCTCGTAGGCCCAGGTGACCCTCCGGGGATTCCTTTCTTCTCTGGAAGGCGCTCAAGGCCTCCCCTTGCCACACCCTGCCCCCCACCCAGGTCCCTCTTCTGAGAAGGCTCCCTTCACTCAGGCCTCTGAACCACGACCTCCTCTCCCTTACCAACCCGCTAATCGCCTGTCGTGGGTTGAACTGCACGCCCCTCAAAAAACATACGTCCACGTCCTAACCCCTGGTACCTGTGAATGTGACCCTATCTGGAAAGAGTCTTTGCAGATAGCATCAAGCTAAGGGCTTTGAGAGGAGGTCATCTGGAGAGGAGACACAGACCCAGGGAGGCCAGGTGAACTTGGAGGCAGCGAAGGGAGTGGTGCAGACACACACTAACAAAGTCTGGGGCCACCAGAGGCTGAAAGAGGCAGGAAGGGCCCCCTCTAGGGTCTTTGGAGAGAGACAAACCTGCTGTCACCCTGATTTGGGATTTCTAGCCTTTGGAACTGTGAGAGGAAAAGCAAGTGCCCCCATCAGGTCACCTGCCACCTGGCCTGACTCCCCTGCACCCTCCATACTCAAGTGTGTCCCTTCCCTCAGCAACCAGCTGCCCTCGGGAGGAAATGGGGGGGGGGGGGTAGGGCAGCAAGGTCTCCCCACCTGCAAAAAGTTTTAATACCTGAAATGACGTCCAGAACAAAGAAAGGTCTACATGATATTCCAACTCCAGCAGTGAAGGAATAAAAGCTAAGACCGGTCAATTTTTTTTTTTGGATTGATTGACTGATTAGCTAAAGCGTTACAAAAATGAAAAGGAAATAGACAGTCAACATATGCCATAAAACTTAACAAAGAAGGAAAGGTGGTCTAGCACTCCGGCTGATTCTTCAGCTAACAACAGCTAGCTCGTGAGAGGAACACCAGTGTCACTCGCTTGCACCTGCTGGAATCTGACCACAGATAAAGTCGAGATAGACAGAGGCATAATTACAGATGAGAGAAAACGCTATTAATCTCACCAGTGGAAACATCATGAGGACAAAATGAGAGGTGGGCGCGGGGATAGGAAGTAAGGGTGAGGTTGGGAACGTCCTTCCCTAACACCCGAGTCCAGAAATACTGACTAGAACTATGGAAAAGAAATCAAGGTTGAAATAAAAGATACTAGGGCGTGCGGTGTAGGTGCCCGACAATGAGCTTTTTCAATTCTAAGCGCCTGACATTAAGCTTTTAATTCTCAAGGCACCTGCTTCCAAGACCTCCATCCTAAACACGGGGCCAGTTAGTCAACTAGATAAGGAACCCCTCTGCCCCACTCCAATGTTCCCCAGTTTAGAAAGCTCTGGGTGACCTAGATAACTCCAGATGGCCAGGCGGCTTGCTTCCCCCTCCTGCGCCCTAATTCCCACTTTGTGTTTTAAATTCACCAACAAAGAGAGAATGCCCCCAAATCCTAGGCCCCACCATCAACCCCAATAAGTGCAGAACCATGGGCCGTGAGTGTTCTCCCTCCTCCTCCTCGCCGCCTCTCTCCAGCACTTTCCTTCTCTCCCTCCCGCCACCCCTCCCTTTCCCTCTCCCTCTCTCCCTTCCTTCCCTCCTTCTGGCCCTCCCTCCCTTCCTTCCCTTCTTCTGACCCTCCCTCCCTTCCTTCCCCCACAACCGATCCCAGATTTCAAAGTTTCCTGAGGATTACTGATTGCTGAGGGCATCTTGCAATCACAGTAAGAACCACAAGGGTGGACCCCGTAGGACGTGAGCTCCGGTTGGGGAAATGCCCAGGCGAGAGCCCCGGGCTCTTCTAGCTGGTAGCATCACCACTGACCGGCTGAGAAGAACGCAAAACAATAAGGCATTAGAACAATAAATATGAAAAACTAGGGGTGGGTGTGTCTGAGTGGACAAAGGCGGGGAAGCAGTCTTGTCAGCCTCCATCTGGCATTGCAGGCAGTCATTAGTATTGTCCCAAATGGGTAAATCGAGACACCCATTAGGAGCAAACAGGGAGGGGACCGCCAGAAGACAAGGAAGTGGGAATGATTCAAAGCGATCCCTTCCGGAAAGCAGACCAAAAAAAAGGTCTGAGGTGCATCCACTACAAACCCCACCAGCAAGAATATCTTCTAGCAAATAAATGCACGACTTTAACAAAAACAAGTGTAGGGGGTCAAAAGGTATAAACTTCCGGTTATAAAATAAACCAGGAGAATGTCACGTCCGGCACAGTAACAATGGTTAACGATACCGCGTTGCGTATTTGAAAGTTGCTTATTATTAAGAGTAGATTTTAAAAGTTCTCATCACAAGAAAAAAAGCTGTAACTCTGTGCTGATGGATGTTAACTGGAGTTACTGTGGGGATCACTTTGCTGTTGCACATGTTTGTGCAAATATCGAATCATTACATTGCACCCCTGAAACTAATGTAATACTACATGTCAATTAAAGCTCAATTTAAAAAACAAAATCAAAAACAGGAGGAAGAGAATAGAATACTAACAAGAATTAAAAAGTACATTAAGGTGTGGCTGGGGGGCTCAGTCGGTTAAGTGTCTGCCTTTGGCTCAGGTCATGATCCCGGGGTCCTGGGATCGAGCCCAGGCTCCCTGCTCAGCAGCGGGGGGGAGATGGGGGGTAGGGTCTGCTTCTCCCTTTCTCCCTCTCCCTCTGCCTCCGCCTGCCGCTCCCCCTGCTTGTTCTATCTCTCTCTGTGTGTCAAATAAATAAATAAAACCTTAAAAAAAAAAAAAAGTACATTAACGGGAAAAACTAAAACAGACAGATGGCACAGAATAAGACTCTTGTCTTTTAAAGTCAAGGCATGTTAAAGAAATAATATGGAGAATGGATGGATTATTTAACCAACATTGTTGGAAAAGTTGACTATTAAGCAAGCAAAGTATTCACACATACACCATATATTAAAACACAGATCCAGGGTGCCTGGGTGGCTCAGTGGGTTAGGGCCTCTGCCTTCAGCTCAGGTCATGATCTCAGGATCCTGGGATCGAGCCCCATATCGGGCTCTCTGCTCAGCAGGGAGCCTGCTTCCCCCTCTCTCTGCCTGCCTCTCTGCCTGCTTGTGATCTCTCTCTCTCTGTCAAATAAATAAATAAAATCTTTAAAAAAAAAAAAAAACACAGATCCAAAGGACTAAAAAATTAAAGGCAAAATATATGTATAAATAATTACATCCTAAAATAGTTAACATCCTTGTTCACAAGACAAGGAAAAGCTTCGAAAGCATAATAACAACGAACAAAATAAATAAAAATATAAATTTACTTTACATGAAAACATAATATTCATTTACATTTACAGAATCATAAGCAGAATTAAAAAAATTTAAAAACAACCAAAATTAATGACATATACAGGATTATTTAAATATCAACAGAAATGCATTAAATATCAGCATTAAATAATGGATAAAAAACAGAAAAATCAGAAGAAAGCAAAGAGTCAATAAATATATGTGAAATACATATACCTCACTAGTAAGCAAAGTAGTGAAAATTAAAATATTAATGAGACACCATGTACTTAACAAAAAAGATTATATTTCAGTTATTCACAGAAGACGGATTACTCAGTTAATGGTGTTGGATAAATGCCCGAGCCATATGGGGGAAAATAAGATTGGACCTTTACCTCGTGGCTTATGCCAAAACGAATCATTAAATATACAATCAAAAAAACACTGGGAGAAAATTTAGATGACGATTTCTATAAACTTGGCTTTAGAAAAGCATTTTGAAGCATAATAGCAAAGCCAGAAACCATAAAGAAAAAGATAGATAAATCTGACTATACAAAAATCGACACCTCTTCAGCAAAACAATGGGATACACAAAGTAAAAAGACAAAGGATAGGAACTTTCACCTTCGGCGATGAACAGCTAAATTCAATCACATCTACTCGGCCACTGAGAACACGTAAAATTGAATTTTTTTAAAAATATCTATTTGGAAGCATCCGACTTCCAAAACAACCAGGACTTGCGGGCTCTGTATCCCCGGGAGGACAGAAAAGCCCTGAGACAAACTTCCATCCTCACCACTGGCCCCTCCCAGTACTTGCTGATTCGTAAAGGCTGACACCAAAACACCAAGCAGAGAGCGGTAGTTACACATCAGTGGCATTTGGCAAAGTCTATGCAATCTCAGGGGTTAAGGGGACAAAATCGGAGTTCATGGCCTGCCAAGGAGGACAGGCCTGTTAAACATGCCATATTTTCTGCAGCAAGCCCAAAGGGCTAGTCCCTGGAATGGGGCACGCCAGAAATAGACCAGACCTCACAAAGACCACAACCTAGCCTGCTTTCATCCGCCCACTCTGTCTGCCAGGAACAAATTAAATCCTCTCTGGAGGAAGATAACACCGTTTAAAGCTACTTCAATTTTTCACATACAGTGTCTACCATAAAAAAAAAAAAAAAAATTTACCAAACGCATCAGGAGAGAGGACCGAAGGAAAAAGAGACCATAAAAAAACAACTCGAGGAGATGCAGATATTATAAATGGTCAGTTTACAGTAACCGTGATTAATATGTAACAGAAAATAATGACAAATGCAGAGAATTAGAATCTATAAAAAAAGAATCGAATTAAAATTTTGGAAATAAAACACAGAAGAACTGAAACTAAGAATTTAAAAATGAGTTACGGTGTGCCCAGGCGGCTCAGTCGGTTAAGCATCTGCCTTCGGCTCAGGTCATGATGTCGGGGTCCTGGGATCGAGCCCCGAGTTGACGCCTACCTCTCCCTCCTCTCTCTGCCTCTCCCCCCAGCTAGTGCTCGCTCTCGTGCACTCTTTCTCTCTCTCGAATAAATTAATAAATAAAATCTTTAAAAATATATAAATAAATAAAAAAGAGTTAAGAAGCAGAATAGGAGGGGCGCCCGGGTGGCTCAGTGGGTTAAAGCCCCTGCCTTCGGCTCAGGTCATGATCTCAGGGTCCTGGGATCGAGCCCTGCATCGGGCTCTCTGCTCAGCGGGGAGCCTGCTTCCCCCTCTCTCTCTGCCTGCCTCTCTGCCTACTTGTGATCTCTCTGTATCAAATAAATAAATAAAAATCTTAAAAAAAAAAAAAGTCACATGGAGTAGAATGGAAAAGGTCTAATATTTGGGAATCTGGTGTCACACGATGGGAAGGAAAAGAAAAGGAGACAATATTTGACAAGACAGCAGCAGAGGGCGTCCCTAAACTGGCAAAAGATATCAAGTCATAAATTCAAGAAATTTTATAAACTCTGAAGCAGATTTAAAAAATAAATACAAACTGGAAGAAGAATGGGGGAACATAAGCTAGACAAAGAATAACACCTTTGGCATTTTTTAAAAATTCTTAGAACTCAAGAAGAAAACACAGACTGTTCCAAACAAATGGGCAGAGAAGACAATGGCATATGAGACATGTTTCAACCTCACTAATCATCAGAGACACGTATGTTAAAGTGAGGTATGTTGTTTTTTTTTACCATGACTTAGGGAAGATTAAAACGAGTGAAAATAACTAGCATTGGCAAACTATGAAAGGAGAGGTACTCTGCTATCTTGCTAATGAGCATAAGCAGGTTCACTCTAGAAGGCAAATTGTGATTATGTGTCACATCAATCAGGACAGGCTAGGTTGTGTGGCGGTGACAAGCAAGCCCCAAATTCCAATGGCTTGTGACAAATGTCTACTTGCTCACATGATCCATCCACTGCAAGTGGGCCATGGCTCTTTTCAATGTTGTCTTCCCTCTAAGACGCGGGTTGGTGGAGGAGGCTCTACCTGGAATATTTCGAGTCTCACTGCAAAGGGAAACCCATATGCCATGGGTCTTAACATGGATGACCAACGGTTACACTGATTAGAATGACCAGATGTAACACTATGGAGATAGAAGTCTACTCGTGCTCCAGGGAGAGGCAGGATTTTTCATGAGAATGATAGGACCCACCATGTGTATCCAAACTAAAGACTTAACAATTTCCTTAAAAACAGATATAGATATATAGATATATGCAAATGTCTATATAAACTGTTGTATCTCTCAGAAAGGACAAACCAGAAATAATCTCAGTGTTCACCAGGAAGTCATAAGCTAAATAAGTGATAATGTACAGAAAATAGAATATATTGCAACAATTAAAAATAATGATGTGTGCTTGCTGGCATGGAAAGATGTCCTCAATAACTTGCTAAGGAAAAAGCCAGATTATATGTACCATACTATATGACTGTGAAGTCACACCTAAAACATTTAATTATCTCTAGATCAGAGAGTTTCATCTTTGGCATTTTGCCATTCTATGTTATCTGAATATTTTACAATAAAAATGCAGGACTTGAATCTTTCAAAGACCAACAAACCCATTTCAGTATTTTGAATAATTAATGTACAGTGTCACAAGGATCCAGCAAAACAGGCAATTTCATAAGTCTGCTGGTGGAAGGAGAAATCAGTCCTCCTCCTAGAAAGCAAGATGGCCTTTGAAAGGCTCATACTTATCCTAAACTCTATACCTCCTAAAACTTGATCTAAAAAGCAATGCTCCAAGGGCCAACAAAAGACATACTAAGACATTCATTCATCAGAGCATTATTACCAATAGCAGAATTGCAGAAACAACGAAAATTCCCAACAGATGATTAAATAAACAACAATGTATGCAGGAATAAGTTTTTAAAAAAATTAAGATTCTAAAGTACTTTTAACAGAAATGAGCTCAGAGTATGCTTATAAGTGAAAAAAGCAGGATCCAAAACTGTATTTATAGGGTAAACTTTAGCGATAGATAAACAGATGGACAGTTCATGTCAAACATTAACTTCACTATCTCCAGATACCAGTGGTAATTGTTTATATTTTCTTCTTTGTACTTGGCTCTTTCTTGTTTTGTTTTTTGTTTTGTTTTCATTTTCCACACCTAAATATTTATATTGGAAGCAGGAAAAAAAATCTAACAAATAGTACTGTTAATATATCAGAGTAAAGGAGTAAAGATCAGAGGGTAGTGTGATCATTCATGGGGAAAGTCAAACTCTATTCAGAAGGATCTTCACAAATCAGTAAAATTAGAAACATTCTGCCACAATGAAAGTTTCATGTACTCCGACTTCACTGCACCTTGAAATTCAGCAAGAAAAATATCTTCCCAATCTCTTAGCGCATAACTGCTGCTGAGCCAGGAAACACATGGGTAAGTTCTTGGCCAACCTAAATGTATTGCAAAAGGCCCATACTTGCTCTAGAAAAATCTTTCCCCACCTGCAACTGCTCTGACGTTAGGAGACCTATAGCAATTTCCTAAATTACACATTAAGATAATGCACAAAAAAACTGAGCATGAAAAATGAGGACGAGAACCATCCTGTTGGCCTCAAGGTTGTTAGGTATCGTATGGACGCTAGAAGGAAGAGAGCAGCAAGCACGCATGCACGCGCGTGTGCACTGAGTTACAGAGACACACCCCCGGGGGGGGGCACTCACGCATGTGCACTGAGCTACAGGGACCCCGCGTACGCTGTATTTTCACAGTCCATCACCTGTATACAATGACTTCCAACCAGCCAAAAAGCTCCTGGCTGTGGCACCAACACCACCCTTCTTTCTCTTTCGTCTAGAGGGCTGCCTTACTTCTTACCTCCGCAACTGGAAGACACACTACCTGGTAGTTGATGGAGAAATTCTCAAGACCCACGTTAACCTGGAATTCTGGGTCTTCGCCGCAGACTGTGTTGCCCTCTGTCCCTTCCTTGGGGGCAGAGCTTCTCTGGGTTTCTCAGGCTTCTCTGGGTTTCCAGGCTCCGGCAGAGGGTCTGGCATGGAAAAGCCTCAGGTGAAGATCTGGGGTGGGTGGACGATCGATGGATCCATCAATGGAGGGCCGACCCAGGTGAGGAAGGAGAGGAGGGGGCCGTGGCAGTGAAGCCGAAGTGCGGCGTCCACCTCTCACCCCAGAACCACGGCTCTGCTTTCTGTATGTCCCACCTGGCTCCCCAACCCCACGGGGAAAGCTATCAAACACCACGGCCCAGCACCTCCTCATGGGGGAGCACCAGTCCCCTCGGACCTCCTGGGCCAGCTCCCCCACTTCATTCTGTTCTTGCCCTTCTGGCCTCCTGGCTGTTCCAGAACATTCCAGGTGTTCCCACCTCACAGCCCTTTGTTCTTGCGGCTGCTCTTCCCCTAGACAACAGCACGGCAGGACTTTCCCTTCTCTCCTGGCTTTACTCAAAGGTTCTCTCCTCGGGGAGGAGGGCAAGTTTTGGACATGTGCACTCACACCCTGCTTGCCTTACCATTTCTCCTCAGCACCCACCCCATGCTAGGGATTTTATGCTTTTTACTTAATGGTCTTGTTTATTCTCTCCCCTAAAAGTACAGGAGCTCCATCTGAGTAAGGATTTCACTCTTCTCTGTTCAGCCCTCCAGTCCCCAGAACAGCGCCCACCGCCACCCATTGAATAAATATTTGCTAAATCAACGAATCCATTAAAACGAAAAGAAAGTAACTTTGAAACTCAAGAACCAAAATCAAGAAGCATATTTCATGCAAATAGTTTTTATAGTTTGTTTTTTTTTTTTAAAGGAAGAACTGCTGCCCAGTGTTTGCTCTAAGTGTTATTAGTTAATAAAAATCCCCTTGAAATCAAAACCAAATGCACAATTTACTTGATAGAATGCACATCGCAAAGTCTTGCCAGGCATGAAATGGGTCATCTCTGGCTCCTTCATTAGCTTCATTATCAATTAAATTTCCACGAGCATGTGGCGGCCGCCTCCAGACATCCTCTCAGCACCGGATGAAGCTGGAGTGATCATCACGAAAGGCAAACTCTGTGAAATTTGAGCGGATGCGTCAAGCCTCTTGCCGCTCGTCTCCTCATATTACAGTTTTAAAAGCACAACTTGTCCTATTAGGAGTATGTTCCAAGAGGAAAATGAAGTAGAATGTCAAGATTCAAACAACAACAACAAAACACACACACACACACACAAGGTTCGAACAACAACAAATACTCCGACGGAGAAACTAAGAAGTGCTGACAGCGCTGAGGGCTGTAGCTACGGGCTCTCCTCATTTCACGGACTAGAAGCAGCCCGCAGGAGCTAGGAGACACAATTTTCCAATGAAGCGTGTGAATTTTAAAGACACCTGACAAAACATGTGGTGAGGAAGAGGCAGAAGAGAACAACCAGGCGTGCCAAATACTATAGATTCTTCTAGGACCTCAGGAATTTCTCTGTGTAAAAAGGAATCCGCATGCTCCCTTTATTCTCTATCTCAATGATCATCAACTTGGGGAGTGATTTTGTTCCCTGAAAGGACATTTCCGGTTGTCACAACTGGGGGGGGAGGGAGAAGGTTCCTACTGGCATCTAGTGGGCGGAGGGTGGGGACACCACTAAGCATCACTTAGGGCACAAGACAGTCCCCACAACAAAGTACTACCTGGGCCCAGCTGTCAGTAAGGCCAAGGTGGAGAAGCCTCAACATACTAAAGGCCATTTGTGAAAAACCCACAGGTAACATCCTCATCAAAGGGGAAAAACTGAAAGCTTTCCTCTAAGGTCAGGAACAAGACAAGGATGCCCGCTTTCACCATTTCTACGCGACACAGTACTGAAAGTAGTAGTAAGAGCAATCAGACAAGAAAAAGAAATAAAAGGCATCCAAATCAGAAAGAAAGAAGATGATCTCTGCAGATGACATAATCCCATATCTAGAAAGCCCTAAAAACGCCACCAAAAAAAACCGTTAGAACTAATAAGTGAGTTTGGTAAAGTTGCCAGATACAAAATCAACATGCAAAGATGAGTCACACTTCTTTAGCCCAAGGAAGAAAACAATCCTACTTACAATAGCATCAAAAAGAATTAAAATACATTGGAATAAATTTAACCAAGGAAGTGAAAGATCTGTACATTGAAAACTATAAAACATGGGTGAAAGAAACTACAAATAAACAGAAAGATATCCTGTGTTCATGGATTAATATTGTTAAAATATTCACACTACCCAAAGCAATATGCAGATTCAGTGCAATCTGGATTCCAACAGCATTTTTAACAGAAATAGAAAAAAAAAAAAAAGCTCAATTTTGTATGGAACCACAAAAGACCCCAGAAGCACTCTGGAGAAAGAAGACAATGCTGAAAGCATCACACTCCTTGATTTCAAATGATATTACAAAGCAGTGGTAATGCCAACAGCATAGTGTCGGCACAGAAACAGGCACCCAGGTGAATAGAAAAAAACAGAGCCCAGAAAAAAATTCAAGCACGGCAAGTCGACTGATTTTCAGCAAGGGCACCAGGAACACACACAATGGGGAAAAAGACAGTCTCTTCGGTAAATGATATCGGGGAAACTGGATATCCACATGCGAAAGAACGACATCAGATCCTTATCCTACACCATCCACAAAAATCACCTCCAAGTGGATTAAAAACTGGAGCGTGTGACCTGAAACTGTAGTTGTAAGTATTTCAAAATCAAGCTATACAACCGACAGCCAGATTCGGCTCCCCGATTTTATTCAACAGGCAGGTACAAACCACCTACTACGTGCACCAGCCTCTGCCAGGAGAGGACAGAAACTGAACGATGCTGACGCTCTCCCTCATGGAGCTTACCAAGCCTAGAGAGAAAATCTTTTAAAGAAGTTGCAAACCATGCTGAGAACCCAGAGAGAAGCCGCCCCATGAGGAGGCGCCGAAGGAAGATCCCAGCAAGGCGGCCACCTGAGGCTGCCCTGCGGTAGAGGGAGGGGAAGGGTGGGGGTCCAGGGTCAATAAGGATCTGCCAGGGCTGGGGGGGCACAGCAAGTCTCCCGGCTCAGTCACCTTTTTTTTTTTTTTTTAGATTTTTATTTATTTATTTGACAGAGAGAGAGAGAGAGATCACAAGTAGGCAGAGAGGCAGGTAGAGAGGGAGGGGGAAGCAGGCTCCCCGCTGAGCAGAGAGCCTGATGCGGGGCTCGATCCCAGGACCCTGAGATCATGACCTGAGCCGAAGGCAGAGGCCTTAACCCACTGAGCCACCCAGGCACCCCCCCCCCACCCGGCTCGGTCACCTTACTGACACAATGGGAAGCAGGAGAAAATCAAGCATTCAGAGCCTTCTTGTAAGGGAACTTGAAGGAAGAGCTCCGGAAGAGGCTGCTGCTATTCTAAAAGCCACGTGTATGGACATAAATTGAGACGCGGTGGCAGAGCAGAGTGGAAAAGTGGCAAGATGCGGCGGGGGGGGGGGGCCACAAGGGGGGACCAGAGAGGAAGTCCAGCATCTATTTCTGGGGGATGTCGCAAAGCCCCGGATTACAGCAGTGTGACCCCAAAGGAAAGTGGGAGACCATCATAGGACTGTCCAGTATTTAGAAAGTGACTAGACGCAGGAGATGGGGGAGGCTGGATCTACTCCAGGGTTGCAACTATGGGCAACTGGCCACATGGGGACAGCCAGAGCTGGCTCTGGAATTTACAACCCGCGTGCAAAATGGAAGTCCCGGGCCCTGGTTCCAAATCATTAAGACCTTCCAGACAGCCACAGCAAAGCCTGACACCAAGCAGGGGGCCTTTGGAAGCACGAGGCTCTGAGTACTGCACAGGTTGCCCACCCACGAAACCAGCCCTGGAGGAAGCAGCAACAATGCCAAAGGCTGCAGGGTGGTGACGTGCTGTGTTTCAAACATGTCAAGTAGGAGATGTTGGCGAAGGTTGGCACAAGAAAATCCTGCAGATGATCTCAATGCAAGTGTGACTCTTGGGGGAGCTGTCCGGGGCTGAGAGCTGGCATCAGCAGAACAAGCCTTGAGGGGGCTCTACCAGGCAGCAAGATTCCTAAGGCGATGTGTGAGTCAGGGCTCTCCAGAGAGACAGAACCAGCAGGAGATAGAGACATACAGAAATGTATTTTTAGCAGCTGATCATACAAGCATGGGAACTGGGAAGCTGGAAACTCAGGCAGGAGCTGATGCTAGTCTTGAGGCAGAATTCCTCCTGCTCCAGGAAATGTCAGTTTTCCTTCTGAAGGCCTTCAACTGATTGGACTCGGCCCACCCACATTAGCTGTGGTCATCTCCTTAAGGTTAAGTCACTGCAGCTGGTAACCACATCCACAGAGTACCTTCATGGTTCACAGAGATGGTGTGCGATTAAGTAACTTGGTGCTATAGCCTCGTCAGGTTAATTCATAAAATTCACCACCCCAGGGAGTAGAGAGACAAACCCATGGAAAGAAGCAAAAAAGAATGGAAACCAGGAAGTCCAGGTGAGACCAGGAAGTGAGCATTGGACAAGAAACCTATGGGGAGGGGCACCTGGGTGACTCAGTGGGTTAAAGCCTCTGCCTTTGGCTCAGGTCATGATCTCAGGGTCCTGGGATCGAGCCCTGCATCGGGCTCTCTGCTCAGCGGGGAGCCTGCTTCCCCCTCTCTCTCTGCCTGCCTCTGTCTACTAGTGATCTCTCTCTCTCTCCCTGTCAAATAAATAAATAAAATATTAAAAAAAAAAAAAAGAAACCCATGGGGTCCAAGGAGGTGGCCTCAGTGTGCAGGACCCCAGCTGCAGAGCACTTCACGGGGGCTCCAGGCATCTGGGGGGTCCCAAGGTCAGGCCACTGTCAGGATCATGCAGAAGACGGCTTATACGGGGGCTCTGAAACCCAGCCATGCTGTGCACCAGCCTGTGCCTGGCACAGACCTGCCATCCTCCACCTTCTTCCCCGGAGGGATGTCATTTCCCAACTCTGACAACAGTGCCCAAAATGCTGGGGAGGGCGGAGCAGTTTCTGTGGGTGGGCTGGGGTAAAGAAATAAGAACTCCAGGGGGTGGGGCCGGCCCCTCGGAACGGATGCTTTCACAACAACCGACGACAGAGCCAGAGGGAGAGCTGCAGAGCCAAAGGTGGGAGCCCTGAGTGAGCAGGGGCAGAACAGTCCCCAGTCTCGGTGGGGCCCTGGGCCCCCGCTACAAAACTGCCCGCCCCACATGCCTTTGGCCTTGGAAAGCAGAGGCCTCCAGGTGCCTGTCAGAGCCAACCCACTGGCAAGAGAGTCTGGGACTTGTTTGCTTTGGGATTTTATTCCCTTGTTTATGAGGAGGGTTCCAAATATGATGTAACAAGAAGAGGAAGACTAGCAGAGAGGGCAAGATGGGAGAGGCCACACCGGCAGCAATGGGCAAGAGCTGGTGGGCGGGGGGTCCAAACCCACTCGGGGAGGAGCTTCATGCCCAGAGGGAGGAGCTTCGTGCCCAGAGGGGAGGAGCTTCGTGCCCAGAGGGGAGGAGCTCCGTGCCAGGGGGAGGAGCTCCATGCCCAGAGGGGCGGGGCGGAGGCTGTCCAGCAGTGTTCTTCGCCTTTACTGAGCCACTTTCCCTACCCCCTGTCCCCAGACCCGTCAAGGGCAAAACCAGCCTGGCCAGCCTCACAGCTATCCCGGAGGCAGGAGCAAGAAAGGGGGACGGACCCGGACAAGCTTGAGGAAAGCTAACTCCCTCTTCTCTTCAAAATTGAGCACCAAGATGTGCTGAGAGGGAGAGAAACCCGCCCAGGTTGAACCGAAACACTGACCAGAAGAGGTCCATGCCACCCATCACTAGTTCTCAGAAGTGAGCGTCAGAATCCCCTGGCAGGTCGTGGAACACGGAGTGCCGACCCCACCCCAGAATTTTGGATTCAAGAAGTCTGGAGTGAGTCCCCAGGTACCGCTGACGCTGCTGGACTGCGGCCACACTTTGAGGACCTCAGGGACAGGCCAGCAAGACCAAGGAGGGACGACCAAGAGGTCAGCTGGGCTTGATGCTCCGTGTGAAATGGGTCATGTGTGGAGCCTGGCACACTTGTGTAAAAACTTGAGCTCCTATCATACATCGTAACTCATAGGAAATTTATGGGTAAGACACTTGAAGGTAGAGCCTGCACCTGTCACCCCATCTTGCACGTGGCACTTCCTGTGGTGAAATGAATGTTGTATTCTTTTATTGGGCAAAAGGTCAAGATATGTGGTCATTAAGTGACAAGGATCTAGTTCTTCTTTCGTAAACATCCTGTTATAAATAATGTGAGTGGTTAAAGGAGATTAGCGGTTGGAGAAGCGGGTTGGACAGAGGGTCACTGCTGGAGGGTACAAGGTTTCTCTCGAAGGTGACACCTGCATACATCTGCGAATGTCCCCAAAACCACCAAATTGTCCACTCTAAGTGGGAGAACTGTATGGCACGTGAATTATGTATCAATGCAGCCGTTGGGAAAACACTCTCTTTTCTTCACTCTCCCCTTCAGATGACTTCCTTTTAGTTTGCATTTGGGGGATTTCCCATCACTTAGAACTCTCGAGGCTTAAATTCGCTTTCTTTTTTTTATTTTTTTCCTATTCCTGGACATTCTAGGACGACTTCATTATTTAATTTTACTCATGTAAACATTCTTTTTTTTTTTAAGATTTTATTTATTTATTTGAGAGAGAGAGAGATCACAAGTAGACAGAGAGGCAGGCAGAGAGAGAGGAGGAAGCAGGCTCCCTGCTGAGCAGAGAGCCGGATGCGGGGCTCGATCCCAGGACCCTGAGATCATGACCTGAGCGGAAAGCAGAGGTTTAACCCACTGAGCCATCCAGGCGCCCCTCATGTAAACATTCTTTTTAAAATCACAGAAAAGGGACGCCTGGGTGGCTCAGTCGGTTAGGCGTCTGCCTTCGGCTCGGATCATGATCCCAGGGTCCTGGGATCGAGTCCCGCATCTGGGTCCCTGCTCATCAGGAAGCCTGCTTCTCCCTCTTCTACTCCCCCTGCTTCTGTTCCCTCTCTCGCTGTGTCTTTCTCTATCAAATAAAAAAATAAAATCTTTAAAAAAAAAGTAAAATAAAATCACAGAATAACAGAATCCTATCCTTTCGGAGATGGAGATCATCTCGATGTGAACCCATCCCTTCTCAGGCAAACACCCCGGGCGCTTCTGGAGTGGAAGTCGGGCACGTGCGGCTATGCTCACATATTACACAAATAGACAATCCAGCTCTTCCGCAAGTGGAAAAAATATTTTAAATGAATTTTTTTTTTAATTTCTTCAGCATTTCATGTATTAGGAAGTGGGGCCTTTGGGGTGTGATTAGATCAGGAGGGTGGAGCCCGTGATGAGATGAGTGTCCTGATAGGACACCAGAGAGTGCCTGCCCCCTCTCCCTCGTGAGAACAGTAAGAAGACTGCCCGCTCGCAGCCAGCAGGGCCAGGAAGCAGGACCTCACCGGGCACCCAGCCCACCAGCGCCTGAGCCTGGACCTCCGGCCTCCAGCGCTGCGAGCAGTAAATGCTGTTGTGCGTAAGTCACACTGTCCACGGTGTTCGGTCACAGGAGCTCGACTAGGAGTCAAACATGTTTTAACAGCAAACATCTGGGAATAGCCACTTCTTCAAAAAATGAGCTTTTTTCATTTTTCCGGAGACTTTCTTCTAAAGGATGCATGTTACTGATAAGGAAACAGCCTCTATGCATTTGCCAGAACTCTTGCGTCCAAATCAAGCCATTTGCACACTGGTAGATGGAAACTGCCAGATGCAAACAAATGGCTGATATGAATTTTTTAGTTATGTTCAAAGGGCCCCTCCACCAAAGTAACATTAGGAAACCTTTCAAAATAGTTAGCAGCATCTTAAGTATTTGGGAACCCAATAAAATTATTAGCAGGATCACTGTAAGACATTGCTTTTAACAGGGGTGCCTGGGTGGCTCAGTGGGTTAAAGCCTCTGCCTTCGGCTCAGGTCATGATCTCAGGGTCCTGGGATCGAGCCCCGCATCGGGCTCTCTGCTCAGCGAGGAGCCTGCTTCCCCCTCTCTCTGCCTGCCTCTCTGCCTACTTTTGATCTCTCCCTCTCTGTCAAATAAATAAAATCTTTAAAAAAAAAAAAAAAAGACATTGCTTTTAACAAAGAAGATAGGGGTCTTTTTTTTTTTAATAACTCAATATACTTGTACCTCATTCTAAAACCAACGGATTTAGATGTTTACACAAAGGAAAATTTCAAATTCGCCAGAGAGTTCATAGTGCATTTTAACTAACTGAATTTTTTAGAGAAATGTATTTATTCTACTTTCTTATTCTACTTTTCACACAAGGCAAAGAAGATTCAACCCTCCTCTCCAGGACCTCACTGAGGGCCAAGGGCTCCCCTGCCTCCCAAAAGTACCCTCAAGAAGACACACCTGTCCTGTGTCCCACCTGGGTGACAGCTCTCTGGCATGACTTTAAAAAAAAACAACAGTCTAGGTGCACCTGGCTGGCTCAGTCGGTGGGGCGTGCAACTGGATCTGGGGTCATGGGTTCAAGCCCCATGCTGGGCAAAGAGCTTATTTAAAACAAAACAAGTCTAAGCGACTAAAGGCAAATGCTTCCTTCCCAGGGGCAATCCCCTCCTCCCCCAAAATATAAATTAATACCGCAGCTTTCCTCCAAAGTAAGAATTCCAGATACTGCCAAAGGAGGAAACCTTCCGGCTCCTCTTAGGTGACACCTGGTACGTGGTCCAGACACACGCGTGCCAGGGAGGGTGAGCGACCATCCCAATCTGCCAGGGGCCTAGGGCTTTCCCAGGATGCAGGATTTTCAGTGCCACCATGGGAAAATCCTGGGCAGAACAGAGCGAGTGGATAACCCTCTAGGGCCGAGCAGCCTCTCCACCCATCATGGCGCAGAGAGGATGAGCCTGGAGACCTCAGAGGTGGCCTGTGCCGGCCCACCCTTTAAGAAGGACGTGCAGGTGACAAGACGCACCAGAGTCGCTCCTCCCCCTACTCCTCGGTGCCTCCGACGTCCCTTTCCACGGGGCATGAAACAGGCCCCCCAAAGGTCTGGACCTCCTGAAGCAGGACGCTCAGCGGGAGACGCATCTCCCAGCAATGACAGGACTCCACGGCTCAGCAACCTCGCTTCCCAGTCTCCCCAGTCTCCTCGGCAGCACCCAGTGTAGCCTGGAGCCTTCATTTCCTAGAAACCTGCCCATGACCTAAGACTAAAGAGAAAAGGCGTAACTCACCACACGGGACAACCGACCTAGGAGCTGAGTCACGGCTGCTGTTTTTAGCACAGGACTGCAGTCCCTTGAGTTGCCATTTATTACGATTTTTTTACTTTTTTAAGTAGGCTCCACGCCCAGCCTCCCGAAGCTGTACAGACTGACCCTCCTGACAGGAGTGGGCAGGGCCAAGCCCTTTGGAATGCCCGGCTCGACAAGGTCAAGGACAAGTAGAAAGGGAAGGAAACGCCGGGACCCCACGACCGTGGCTCGTTGACAGAAGGTCATGGCAGCATTAGTCTGTGGTAAGCCCCGGGACGGGCCAGGACTTTGACTCCAGTGCTCTCTGCACGAACTTGAACAAAGGCTGAAGAAAGAAAAAGGCTTGTCCCGGTCCCTGGTGTATGTGTCATCTTTCCCCTCCTGGAACTGCTCTCCTTCCTCATCGTTCATGAGTCGAGATCCTTCCCACGCTCCTCCCAGCCTCAGACCGCTCCAACCCAACCCTCCGGGGTGGTATTGCACTCTCCATCCACCCAGATTCAAAGTGCCCCCAAGATGCACCAGGACGTGGCCCCAGTGCCCTTCTCTCCCTCCCATTTACCACCCCCCCCCCGCCTTGCTTTGTTTGCATCCTGCCACTTTCGTTGAGTATAAACACTCAACAGGAGCTCTACCCTCAACAAATTCTTGTGGTTACAAGAGTCCTCACCAAGTAGACACGCCGTTCTCTTGCTTCCACCTTTTCCCTTGCTTCAGACTGAAACAGCAGGACTGGAAACCACCTTGAGATTAATTCATCATAGAAACAATAGTTCCATTTACCGAGTGCCTACAACGTGCACACTGTATATAGAAGTTACTAATGTACTCTGCCCGGAGCCTCTACGAGGTCTCGTTATCCTCATGGTAAGCATTCCCATTTTATAGATGGAGATCTAGAGGACATGCAGGATCAAAAGATCATGTGACTTGTCCAGGATCCCGTAACCAACCTGAGCCTGCCATCTTGGGCCACCAAACTTGTCTTCTGCTCTAAGAAAAGTCCCAGAGCTCTTCAAACAAGCGTATGTGCCAGTCACTCCAGAGCTGCATAAGTGCAGACTGTGGTCCGGTAGGTCTGGGGTGGGCTCTGGGAGCCCTCAGCTGATGACAGGGCACACAGTAGCAATGGTTCAAACATGTAATATTCCCAGTGGGTGCCATTCCCAATGTATTAACCAGGTCTGATCCTGCTTTTGTTTCTAAAAGTTGATCTACTCGTGGTGGTAAGGCTACAGATAATGCATGCCTTCATTTAATTTTCCAATTTTTTATGGTGGTAAAACAGACATAAAGTATTTCCATCTTAATCATTTCTAAGAGTTGCCTTCCTTCATTTCACACTTGTGATTTTGGAAGAGCCATAGACCTACCAGAAGCTACCCATTTCAGCTTTCCACCCCAATGTCAACATCTTAAATAATTATAGGGTAAGAGCTCCACCACGAAATGGGCATTGCTGCGATCCAGAGCTTGTTGGGCGGTAGGGTGGGGCGAGGGGCCCTCTGCCGTGTAGACCACCGCAGTCCAGACCCAGGACTGGCCATCACCACAGGCCCCCTCCTGCTACCCCGTTAGGGGGCGCCCACTCCTCCGCTCCCTGAAACCCTAACCCCGGCAACCTACAAGCTGTTCTTCATCGCTACAACTGCCTATTCCAAGAATTTTACACCAATGGAATCATCCAGCATCTGATCCTTTGAGATGGACTTTTTTCACTCAGCCTAATTCCCCCCTTTCCTTTATGTATAAACCAACTTCACGCACCGTCCTTTTTGTCTTAGAAAATGGGCTACGGTAAATTCATTTAACGGCCTGTGCTAGGCGGCTCCCCAAAGCACAGCTCCTGCCTCCTTCCCACCTCCTGCCCCTGCCTGGAATGTTGCATCCGACCCAAGAGTTAGTTAAACCCCAGAAACAGAAGCCAATGAGAAATGCTTGACTCCACATATCCCATCACTTGCCTACTTTGGATTGAACTTATTCAGAGCTGACATAAATACGCCTTGGGAAGCATACATCTGTTTTTGTTACTTTGAAATTGCTCTCAATCCTGCGGCTCCAATCCAATTTGGCCGCCAAGCCAACTGTCACTGGGGATTTCACATCTACCTTCATTTCCTATCTCTGACTTGGTAGAAATAAGTAAAATTCACCTTCAACAGTCTTTCAAATTTAAGAACACTGCTTGAAAATAGTCTCTTTTATGCACACACACTGAATGACATCAAGGATTCTTAACATCCTACTTCATCTTAAAATCTGACCTCCTAAGAACACATACACACACGCGTGCACACACACACACATACACACACCATCCCTATACATCATTCCAGTAAGCTGTCTACGAAAATTACTTCCCAATCATCTTGAATGAAACCTATTTTCTTTGTTCACATATAATAACAATTTTGCTACAGCCTTCTTATTTCTTTTAATTAAAAGGAATTACGTTTTATCTTATGTACGGGAACTGTTTGACTTACTTGGAGAAATCACAGACTATCCGTGATCGTAATTCAGAATTACTGGCCCAATAATAGGCTGTAAGGCCAATCTCAAGAAAGTTCAGAGAACTATCAGAGAGACCATATTCTCTGAATCAGGTTTTAAAAATTCGTTTACTAAAGCTCAAAAATATATATTTTTTAAATGTTACACATCATTCCAAATAATTTCTAGGTCAAAAAAAAGGAAGAAAAGAAATCCTAAGGTAAATTAGAACAGAACAATGAGAAAATACTGCATACTAAACTTCGGGGAAAAGCAAAACTGATACTTCAGGAGAAAAATCATAGGTAGAAGAAACTGAAGGTAGGAAATAATTTTTTTAAAAAGCAGAAACTGATGACAGAGTGGAGAAACGGATCCACAGCAAAAGCTGACTCTCTGATAGGGCTGACTGGATAGATATTTTTCATATTTGTCACGAAAGGGACATAGCACAAACTCAAAAATACAGAAAAACAGGATATAAGACAGTTATAACAAACATTAAAAAGAGAACTCTACAAAAACTTCAGACTAGTGACCTTTAAAGCTTAGAAAAAAATAGGACACTTCCCTGGAAAAAAAGACGTTACCATGATGGACAGTGGAAGACGAGAAAATCTGCATTATCCTGTAAGTCTTAAAGAGTTACCGACCTAAAGATTTGATAGGATGGCCTGGATTTTAGTGATTTACAATTAGTTAAACAGTACTTAGGAGCGTTTCCTAGGTCATAGCCACATGTACCCCAAGCTGTCATGCAAAATGGCTTTGAACACTTGGCCTATTAAATTGATATAAATGTCAGATGAATAAATGATCTTCCAAGAGTTCATATACCCTGATTTCTATAGCGCCTCTCCCTCAGTCTTCCTTTACAAGTATAGGATGGAAAAGAAATCAGATGCTCAAAATCAGCCAACCGCTACCCCATTTCTCATGCACAGCCAGGAGGAGGCAAGGGTAGAAGGCTCAGCTTGGAGAAGCCCAGCGGGGTCCCTCCGGAACCCAGCTCTCCCCACGCACTAGATCGCCTCTCCTCTGAGCCTCCCTTTGTTCTACTACAAACAGGTGGAGACAAATAACCTCTAAAATCCCTTCCGGGCTCTACAATCCCCACGACGGGAGGGCCGGGGTGGCTCAGTCGGTTGGGCATCCGACTCTCGGTTTCTGATTTGACTTCTCAGCTCAGGTCAGGCTCCTGCTCAAGGGGGGGTTTTCTCTCTCCCTTTCCCGCTGCCCCTCCCCTCCATGCTCTCTCTCTCTCTCTCTCTCTATCTCTCTAAAATAAATAAATCTTTAAAATCCCATGACAATGGTCTTCCTCAATTTCTGAAATCTTCATCCGCACAAACACACAAAAAGCAGCATCAAAACCCACCCTTTCCGGTGAAAATGAAAACAGACGTTTGGGAGCGGAGGGCTTCCTGATGCTGGACGGTTAGGGTGGGGAGGCTTTCAGTACCCTCTACTTGGGTACCCACCTGAAATGTTCCTTCACAAAACGAAATTGAAAATAAACAAGCAAGGGCTTAGCACTGGCGAATGATATCCTTTCACAAACAAAAGCAAACTCCCCCTTAAGAGGGCGTATCTGGGTTTGGCCTGGTGACTTCAGTCAGCAGAAGTGACCTCGAACCTCTTGAAACCCTTACCCTGCCCTGGAGAACAAGCCCAGGCCAGGCTGCCGGAGGAGAAGAACCCACCCGGGGCAGAGTCACCCCCCCAGACAACATCTACCCCCCCCCCCACCGTCCTGCCATCCACGGTGACCCCAGCCGAATGCCATCCAGCCAAGGTCGGCGGGGCTGCGCCACCCTCAGCAAAATGTTTACCGCTGTCCACACCCTGGAGATTTCAGTGACTTGGCACCTGGCGCCGTTGTGGCCAGAGACCTGACACACTCGCATCAGAAATACATGGGATACTCTTCACGGTATTACAAAGGTGGACACACGTCATTAACACCTGTCCAAACCCACACGATGTCCAACACCAAGAGTGAACCCGAGTGTAGACCACGGACGCTGGGGGCTAATGCGTCGTGTGGGCTCATCAGTAAAAGCAAATGCACAGCTCTGCTTGCACATGTGGGTCACGGGGAGCCTGTGCACCTGTTGGGGCAGGAGGCGGACAGGAAA
>CM052895.1:127146217-127162521 GCA_028534135.1 Potos flavus
ACAAAGATACAAAAAAATGCATGGGCCTCTCTACCGCTGCTGGGCCCAGAAGGACGCCCCTACGCCCACCCCCCCCACCCCCCACCCAGAGTCCATGGGGAGGAAGAAGCAGACAGACATCTGTCACCCAGCCTGTGGCACACCCACTTTCGATGACCGCCTTCTCCGCTGCCGCCCCCTGGGCTCCCGTCTAATCCGCTCATTCTCCCTTCCTCCTCCCTCCCCACACACTTTAACACACATCCCCAAGTAGGAAAGTCAAGCTCCCTGCCCACAAGCTCCCCAGGCTTGACGGTCCTCAAATCTACGGGAGGCCGGAATTCACTTTCGATCATGACTTCTAGCCCCACTCTAAGCACACACAGCGCATGAGGCCTGAGGCCTGGGGAAGGCAGAGGGCTGGGTGTGGATTCCCAACAACCTGATTTCTCATTTTAGGGAAAAGGGATTCCAAAGTTTATCAGTCCTCCTCCTGGGGCATTCGGAAAAAAACAAAAACAAAAATCGAACACCAAGTTTTTTTTTTCTTGTGTATGTGTCAAGATAAAGGTCATGGTCACTGCTGCAAATCTATAAAACATTAAGCCCCCCAATGAGCAAAAGGGAGACACCCCAAGGTGGGGGTGTGGTGTGGGCCTGGCTGAGCCTAGAGAGCACCTGGGGGGCGGGGCCTCTGGAGAGCCCCTCGAATTTAAACATGCACGAGAAGAATGACATCAAGAAAGGAGGGCAATATTTTAAATTTAGCATAATTGGGCCTAGTTTGGTTCAAGAGCAGTCTGACATTCGAACTGCCTTTCTACAACAGTGGAAGCAGCACGAACACATCCTTTTGGTTTCAGTCCTGTCTCCAGAGCTGTCACGGCCATAAAGGTGAATCTCGGGAGATAATAAGAGGAAGAGAAGAATTAAGAAAAAGAATTATGGCAGCTTTCACCATCCCCAAGTCAGAGGGAACAAAACAACCATAAATCTAAATGACAGCCAGAGCACACTTTGAATGTTACTGGAGAGAACTGTTTGACAAATATTTACATGTTGCATATTAAATTATGCAATCTTTTTAGAGCAATAAATATTTTAGAAGAAAATTGGATGCTGAGCCACATCCAAGACACTACCCATCTCAGGAGCCAGGAAAGAACACATTTTCTTAAACAAGACACATCTAAGCCTTAGTTACTCGAACCGAATGAAACATCTGTCAGCTCAGGCAGAACTCCCTTCTCAACTGACCGGAGATGGTTAGCTCAACAAATGTACCCAGAAATCCTTTCAAAGCCTTGAGAGACATTTTTCTCCCGGGAAGCTGGCTGTGGGCAGGACCTGTAAGCAGCACATTCTGTTGGGGGAGCAAGTAACCCTCTACTCCACCAAACTTCTTTCTAGGGCTTTCTGTAAGGTTGTGACCATCACTAACTGTGATAAGCTTGTAGATCAGGCCCAAAGGCCTTATGCCTCAGGGCCTTTGCACTTGCTGATCCTTCTACCTAGAGCGGCTTTCCCCATATTATCTTCTCTACATCTTGGTCAAATATCAGCTGCTGTCTCAAACCATCACTCTCAATCCCTGAACTCGTGGACTGTGTTTACCCCACTCCAGGTCCTGCAGGCTAGACTGGGGTAGGACAAAAGCTCTCCCTGAGACAGTGCCCCGGAGACCAGGACCTGACGGCAGTGAGTGAGAGCACACCTCCGCACCAAGGTTGAACACTGTCACGCTGAAACTAGTTCACTTCCCAACCTCCTGTTTCTCAGCCAGCTCCTCTGGGCTGGCCTCTTGCCGCCAGACGCGGGCTGCCCTCTCCAGCTTTGGCTCCCACATACCCTCCTTTCGGTACCACAGCACGCCACCACCCCGTCGTCTCGGTCAGCTGACCAGAACATCCTCCCTCCACAGCCCCCCAAGTCTCTCGTCGCTAGGCTCCCAGGATTGTCGGAGCTCCTCCCATTGAAGACATTTGCTCTGTGTCTCATCGGACTGCCTTCTGGGGCCCTGCCTCGGGTTCTAAGCACTGGGCCGTCTTCCTCTCTAAGCACCAGAAACTCTCACTCTTGAGTTCTCTCCTCAAATAAAAGGTCGACTCTCAAAGGCAAGGACTGTTGGATTTCTCTTCCGGTCTGCTACAGTACCTGATCGTTGCCTAGCACACAGTAGGTCTGCAAGACACACGTCTGCAGTGACTCGCTGCCCCATTTGCCACTGGTCGTGCATTGGCCCTTTATAACATTTTATTCGCAGTTTGTATAGGAAGACAGAGGCTGATCAACAGAATCTAGGAGCCACTGGGAAGAAGAGACGCTCTGGCCTCCGCCCTCCCCCAAAGCACAGAACACAGGACTTGCTCCTTCTGATCAGAAGATACCAGAGCCCAGGGGTCTTCCCTTTGCCAGCCATGTACCATTTCTCCATCATGATTTGGTGGGGAGCAGAGAGGAGGGGAGACTCAACGCAGAGAAACAAAGAGAGACTCTGCAATCAAGGGGAAAAGCAGAGAGAAAAGGAGCTTCGCCTGGGAGAAGGAAAAAGTCCTGGAGGATGTGTTCTTCGGGGCCGGAGGAGGCTGGCGACCAACAGGAGGGAGTGGTTAACAAGGGCTATGTCAGGGTCATGTGCATTCGGGGGTTTCATGCTTATGACCCTGGGAGGTTCAACTAGGAAACTGAGGCAGAGAGGCTGGAACCTATTCTTCTATCCAGTTCCATTGCCCTCCCCAGGCCCTATACTGAGGGAGTGGCTTTCAAAAGTAGCCCAGAAACCCCCCTTGGCCACAGTCTGTTCATACATCTGTTCTCAGATGGCTAGAATGCAGCAGTCCCCAAACTGTTACTTTTTGCCCCCAAAGGAAACATCATAAAGCTGGGCCTGGCGGAGCCTCCAAGCTGCCCCCCCTCTGCCCACCCCAGCCTCCTGGGGACCCCAGGCTGCCCAGGATATGGGACCTGCCTGCCCCCACCGTGTCCTTCCTGATCTTTGGGCCCTGTGAGGTCTACTATAAACACCTGCGTGTGAAAACTCACCTTAGCAAAAGCCAAAGAGGAGCGCAGAAACAGCCCCAGCAGCCCACCCGCATGAGGGCAGAGGGATGGGCGGGTGCAGCCACCGCTGGGGGGGTCCTACCACCGCCAGAGCTCCGGGGCCTCCGGGCCAGTGCTGGGGACACACGAAGCCAAGCACAGTCCCTTCCCCGCTTTCAAATGCTGTGTCAAGTGAGCCGCCCAAGTGTGGAAGCAGAAAGCAACGGTGGCAGGCTCCAACAGGACTAAGCCCAGCCCAAAGCACAAGCCGAGACACACCACCCTGCTCTGGAGAGAAAGGAAAGGCACAGGGTCCCCGAGATCCCGAGTTAAACCACCTATGTCCTGTCAGCCACGGGCTCCGGAGCGAAAGGCACTTGCACTCCCGGTTCGAGCGAGGCTGGGGCTGCGGATCCCACGGGACCCGGACAGCGTGACGCTCCGGGGAGCAGCTGCCGCTGTCCACCCACCACCCAGACAGACAGACGGGCGCTCGGCCGCTGGGGTCCCTCTGTGGTGTGTCCCCCCGAGTGATCGGTGGGCTGTTCTGTAAGTCAGGCATTCTCACGTCTTCGAGAGCCAACTTTTTCTTTCCTTTTCAAAACGTTTCCTGCTATCTCTGAGTCCTGACATGACTAATGGATCCCTCGTGCGTCCCTCCACCCCCCGCCATCCTCGCCTGGCCTACCGGGTGGGCGTCTGCGCCTCCACCGCCCTCCCGGGCCCTGCTCCGGGGACCCCGAACGGCCCTGGCCCGGGGCAGTGACCATGCGGACGGCGAAGTCGGAGACCACGCTCTCCGGGCGCCGCGGAGCTGGGGGCTGCGGGAGGGGGGCCGGCGATCCGGGAGGAAACTCCGACTCCCGGGGGCGCGGAGGAGCCGGTCCGTGTTCCGGGCGTGGAAGAGAAAGGGCAAGGGCAGCGTGAGGGGCGTGGGGGGCGGGGGGTGAGGGTGGCAATTGGGGTTCCGGATAGGACGTCGTCCCCGCAGGCAAGGAAGGGTACCGGTCAGAGGGGGCCCTGCTGGAAGAGACCCACTGAGAGGTTTCCAACCCGAATCCGAGCGCGGGCCCCCGGGGGTGGGGGCGGGGGGAATTCAAGGACAGGAGGACTCCGGGGGCGGGAACCGAGAGGGAGGCGGTGAAGACTCGAGACTAGCGGCGTCTCCCGCGGCGCTGTGACCTCGGGCCACGCTCCACCCCCACCCCCGCCGCCGCCCAGACCGCGACCCCCGCCCGGGAGGCGCAGGGCCGCCCAGGGCTCCGCACGAGCCGCACGCCCAGCCAGGAACGAAAACGCGCGCCGGGCAGCGGCACAGTCACCGCGGGACCGGACAGAGCCGGGGTCAGGGCGACGCGGAACGGGAGGGAGGGCGGGGGGGATGCCAACTTACCCGGCCGTTGCGGTCGGTCTCCTGCACCTCCTCGGCGCTCGGCCCCCGCCGCACCAGCGCCCTCAACAGCCCCACGTCGTTGGCGCAGGCGGCGCGCAGGAGGGTCGCCTCCTCTGGGACGCCCTCTGGGACGCTCTCCGCACTCGCGGTGCCGTATTCCTCCTCGCCTCCGACAGGGTAGAAGGAGTCGTCCGAGGCGATGCTGCGGGTGTCGGGCAGACACGAGAAGTCCTCGTACTCCTCATAGTCGGCAGGGTCCTCCCCGGCCTGAGCGTCCCGGGGTGGGGACGGCGTCTGCGGGGACACGCGCAGCGCCCCGCCGCCCTCCGGCCCGGGCCCGGCCAGCAACACCATGCTGGCGGCCGGGGCGCGGGCCGGGAGACTGGGGCGCGGGGCGTGCGCCGAGGTCACCGCCCCTCGTCCCCTGCGGCCCCAGACGAGCGGGGCTCCGCGCGCTCCAGCCCGGCGGAAACGAGCGCCGGGCGGCTGCGCTCGGAGACTAAAGTCACTGGAGGCAGGAGAAAGCCCCCTCGGGGGTGGGAGGAGCCGCGGGGGCTTTCCGGGCGCGGCGGGCGGGCGCGGGCGGGGACCGCGCGGGGAGGAGGGCGGGGCGGCCGCACGCGAGGAGGCGCGCGCCCCGGGTTCCCCCGCCCGGCGCCCGACAAAAGTTCCGAGCTTTGCGAGGGCGTCTCGGCGCCGCGGGGCCCGTGCGCCCGGCCGCCTCGCCCCGGAGCCGAGCGATGCACGCGCGGGAGAACTAGAAGCAGTAATCGGAGAACCCTGTGTCTCGGGCGGCTAGCGGCCCCGCCCTCCCCTTCGGCGGCCTCGGGGGGATGAGGGCGAGGGGGGACGCCGTGAGCTGAGCCTGCTTCCCGCGTGGGGAACCGCCAAACCCCCGGGGCCCGGCACCGCCCAGGGCGTCAGGCCTCCCGGCCGCGATTGCCAGAATTTCTCGGCACCGGAGCCGCCGAGCTCGTTTTCCCACCTCCCCAGGAGACTGGGCTCCGAGGCCAACTCCTCTCCGAGCTTAAGACCGAGGAGTCGCCGGGGCGGGAGGGGGAGGGGGCACGGAGGACAACTGGGTGCCTAGGAGGCGGAGTCCACCGAGGGGGGCCGGGGCTGCGCTGCGGCCTGTGCCCCTCTGAACTGGGAGCTTCCGGAGGGGACGGTCCTCAGAGTTCCCCCGCCCCCCGATCACGTGGAGCCCGGGCCAACTGTGGCTTGCAGGTTGCTCCTGAAAGAGCCACCCTAGGGTGGTGTCTCGAGGGGCTCAGGTGGGAACATTTGGTGCAAATGGAAGGCTCCGGGCCAGAGCTTGAGGGGTGCCCTCCTCCCCCACCCCTAACCAATGTCACGGTGCCTGGATCTGCGGAGTCAAGACGAGAGCCGCGTGAGGCCGCGATCGGGCTGACTCGGGGCTGGCTGCCAAACGCCGAGAGCCGGGCCGCAGGAGACTGCCGCGGTCCCGTCCCAGCGCCCCGCCGCCGGGGCCTGGCCTCTCCCGGCTTGTCCCGCTGCTGGGGGTGACTTACCGCGGGGAGCCCCTGACCGCGGGGAAGACAGTGTGCGGCGGCCAAATCCCCTTGGCAATGGCTGTGCGTGGAGGATGCGGATACCACGAGGATCACAACCACCCCTCTCTCTGCCCCTCTCCCTCCTTCCACTTTCCACCGCTGGTGATAGCGTGCCCACCATGGGCCAGCCCGTGCAAGGCCCTCGGGGGCCCAAAGGTGGACGCAACCAGACAGACGAAGCCATCGGGGACTAGCTTGAAGAGCCCTGACCTGGGAGGGCAAGCTGAGGGGCTCAGTGGGGAACACGGTCAAAACTACCCTGGGTGAGCGGTGGGGGCGGGGGGGGGGGACGAGCAGGGTTGACGTGCCTGGCCTTGTAAGCCCCTGGTGTTACGCTGCACTGGGCGACACCGTCCGCGGCGGTCACCCGGGCCTCGGATGTGCTTGCTGCGGCCTCAACCTGGCTTCCGCGGGGTTCAGGAGGGTTGGGAGCGGAGGGGCCGCGATTTCCAGTAAAAATACAACCATGCACTAGCAGTGACCTCGGGTGCACTGGCTCCCTTCTGTACTCGGGGCTTTCTTTCTGAAGCCCAAAATACCCAAAACAAGATCTGCTGCTTTTTCTGTAGCCAGCCAAATTTACATAAATTCCCACTGGGAATTTCCGCCTTTCAAGGTTGACGGTGGTTTTAGCCTTTCCAGAGGCCTTGAGGTCGGGGAATTTACAAGTTGAATTGCCCCCTGAGGACTGGGTTGGGTTTGCCAGCCCTCTCCTCCCAACCAAGCACGGAGCCGGTCCGCGCGGGGTAGTAATAAGAACACTGGGGAGGTGGGGCCGGGTCTTTGCAGAGCTGCAGCCCTAGAACCAAGCAACACGCACCCTTTTCTGGAGTCAGGCCGCCCGGTGGTGCTTATTACTCAATCACTAAGCAACGGAATTCAGGCCCTATCTTCCAAGTTCACCACTTCCTCCTTTTCTTTCTTAGAAATTTGGATCTAATGTACCCTGGGGCAAATAATACATTATGTGTTAATTAAAAAAAATTTTTTAAAAACAAGTTAAAAAAAAAAAGAAATTTGGATCCAAATAGCACTGGAATGGGGCTTCCCCTCCAGAGATAAATTTCTGGAGTCGTTTGCTCCAAATAAGGACTAGCTGGTCATTTGTGAGTGAGTAGCCCCCAAACCCAAGCAGATCATTTTCCCCTTTTAGAAATGCACCCCTTGGGGGTGCCTGGGTGGCTCAGTGGGTTGAAGCCTCTGCCTTCGGCTCAGGTCATGGTCTCAGAGTCCTGGGATCGAGCCCCACATCGGGCTCTCTGCTCAGCAGGGAGCCTGCTTCCCCCTCTCCCTCTGCCTACTTGTGATCTCTCCCCTCTCTGTCAAATAAATAAAATCTTTAAAAAGTTTAAAAAAAAAAAAAAAGAAATGCACCCCTTTTATCATAAAGACAATAGATTCTCAATGTTGCTAAAAGAACACAAAATGAGGCACGTGTATGTTTAATAAAGGCAACATCTTTGTGTATGAAATCTTCACAGAAAGGCCAAAGTAGCTTACCAAAACTGCCAACGCACTCCGGATAACTTTAAATCTCAAGAAACTGCATTGTCTCCAAGACTTCAGTTTCAACTATTTTAATTTATGGGGTTTTTTTTAAGCTTTATATATATCGCAATTATACAATTTGTGGATCTAGTTGGATAATTTATCTCTGGACCATTAAAAAAAAATACACTACTTCAGTTCTATTTCTGGAACAGGCCATCTAACCGTAACACCTACAACAGGAGGATCTTTCAAAATTACAAACAGTGTGTTTAAAACTGAACGCAGGGCGCCTGGGTGGCTCAGTTGGTTAAGCCAGTGCCTTGGGCTGGGGTCATGATCCCGGAGTCCCGGGGATCAGAGTCCCATATCGGGCTTCCCCTGCTCTGCAGGGAACCTGCTTCTCCCTCTCCCTCTGCCTCTCCCCGCTTGTGCGCTCGCTCTCTCTCTCTCTCTCTCTCTCTGTCAAATAAATAAATAAATCTTTTAAAAATACAAATAAAACTGAATGCACCTGTAGGAGCATCGCACCCCCAACTTCGTTTGGAAGGCAGAGGATGGAGGATAGAGTAAATCCAAGTCCACTCTGCTGTTCATAACCGGGGCTGGAGGGAGGATAGAATGGGGGAGTGGTTTTAAAACTTCCCACACCCATCTAGAATTTAGCACACAATAAGTATCAACTTACCCTGCTATTAAGAAACTGCTCTAAAGGCTGGGTTCTGCAAATATGTTGCTGTTTGCAGAGAGAACTAGCCCCACCCGTCAATGAGAAGAAATGCTTTCTATTTTTTCCATACGAAAGGCAGTGTGACTTGGGGTGAAGAGCGTATTGGGGTATCAGACAGACCTGGCTTCTTATAATGATTCTACCACAGTTGAATCGCAACCCAATGGCTCTAGATTTTGAATGTCTATTACTGTGGGTATACTCAGGTATACTGTGGGTATATAACCTTAATTCAGAAAATAAAATAAAAACAGAACCAAAAAAGCCAAATGGGAGAGAAACAGAACATTAATTGCGCTGCCTGTTACAAACGATTCACACCAGAATCTAGTGAAATTGCTTACAAATCAAGAAGAAAAAGCAGCACGTTTACCGATTTTGTTAGTCCCGGCGGGGAGCAATAAAACTCATTACAATGAAAATAGCTGTTTGCTTGCCTTTAGGGCTCCAGAGAGTGCATCGCAGGCTGGCCTGGGGCTTGCTTTCTTGGGGTCTGGACTGAGCAAAGGGCTCAGTCCAAAGGAAATTAAGGTCAGCCCCTGTGGTTGGTGTCAAAGGAAGAAAATGGGGTGTCAGGGTGGGTTCGGGGCGCCTTGGCTAGGCTTCACAAAGGCTGAGAAGCTCCGTTGTCTGGCTCCCACCTTGAACCCCAGAATTCAACTCCAAGACCGGGGCTTGGAGAAGGGCCTTGCCTTTGAGGTTCTTAGAGAGCTCCTGCACCCCCACTACCTGGGTGAGAAGCCAGTGGAAATGGGACCCCTTTCAGGCCCTCGTTTTTAAAAAAACAGTTTCAAAAATTATTTGATGTGGAGTTTTTGCATATTTCCCTGGGTTGATTATAACGCATGGAAGCAACCTAGAATATCCTATGGAATGAAGAGACCAGCTTACCCTTCTCATCTGCTTAGAAATATAAAGAAAAGTCTCTGTGTGTACTTCTGGATCTCTGTATTAAAGAGTAGCGGCTGTCTGGCCCTCACACAGGATCCCTAGACCTGTGAGCTGAACGGATCTAACCATTTAACAACTTCCTTTGCTTTTTTTAGGGAGGATTTCTGCCTTTGTGGTTAAATATTTGGAAGAAATATATGGCGTGTGTGTACCTATTGCCAATTCTTCTGCCTTTTTCCTGCTCTCATCAGGAATTAGCAATAACTGGGCACAGTTAGGGAAGCCCTGTGCTCAGGCTGCCCAGGAACACAAACCAAGGGGACCGGAGGGCTCGCCCAGGGCTGGTGGTGCCGCTTCTCGGGGGCCCATCTGGAGAGACAAAATGGAGAGGCATCATCACACGAGGCTCTGGGCCTGGACCCCCACGAGCTTGGCACGGGCCTCTGAGCAGTGCCTCCCTGCCACTCTCCCTCACTGAGCATAAATGCAGTAATCAAAGCAAAAACTAAACCAGAATTTTTTTTTTTTAACCAGAATTTTTAAATTACCGTCAGTGAATCGTACAATTTGGTTTACACCTATCACTTGGCCTCATCTTGTTAGGGCGGGTTTCAGATCAAATCGTACCCATGGGGACAAAGCTAAGGGCGGACAGAGTTTGGGCTGGGCATGCAATGCATCCTGGGAGAATCGTGGGGGCCAATACAGAAAAAATGAAACAAAAAATGTCAGCCCCCTGCGGTGCTCATTGACTGGGGCTGCCACAACAGAACATCACAGAGTGGGGGCTTACACAGTTCTGGGGGCTAGAAAGTGGGAGACCAAGGTGTCTGGAGGGTTACTTTCTTCTGAGCGCTGCGAGACAGGATCAGTTTCCCGGCTGTCCCCGGCTTCTGGTGATCTGCCGGCAATCTTCGGAGTTGCTCGGCTTCTAAGAGCACCATCCGTCTCCAACCCCATCTCCACGGGGCATTCTGTGTGTCTGTGTCTCTGTGCCCACTTCCCCCGCCTTTTTAAGAACACCAGTCAGGGATGCCTGAGGGGCTCAGTTGGTTAGTGTCCGAAAATGGGAGGGGTCTGGGGGTTACAACTGTAGAGGAGAGAGCTGGGGAAGTTCCCGCTGAGGAGGGGGCTTTTGAATTAAGACCGGAAGGAAGTTGTGGGTGGGAGCTATGCTGGCCACGGGGTCCTGATCCGTTCCTGCCTCCCAGTCTCATGCCCATCCCCATCTGGGGAGTGTCTCCTAATCCCTGTCCTACCAGCCCCAGGAGCGGAGTCCCTGGTCCCTCCCTCCCCTCCCCCCCAGCCCTGTCCCAACCCTAGCTCCGGCAAGGCGGGCTTCCCAGAGGGTGACCTGCCACCGTGTCAGCCTTCCAGTGCCCACAGGGGCCTTCCCAAATCTTCCCCCTTAGCCCCCCCAGCCCAACACACCACCCTCCCCAAAGCCCTCACCTCCTTCTCCACAGAAAAGACGAAACCAATCTCCTGGGTGAGGGCCCTGGACTGATCGCTTTTGCTGAGATTCATCTGCCTCTCTGACCTTTGTCACCTCTCAGTCTCCAGTGGAAGAGGCATCTTCCCCAACAGCCAGACCCAGAGCCCTCCTCCCTGGGGACTCTTAACAACGCCCACCCCCCACCATCTGTCATCTGCTTCTTCCTCTCCCCTACCTCCCCAAAGGTCCTGTAGGGCTTCTTTTCTATTAAACTCAAAGGACGTTTCCAGCTCTGACCCAAATTCAACGTTCCCGCAAGGCCGGCTGTCTGCCTGAACAGTGACCACCTAAAGGAGACCCAGTCCATGTCGCCTGCGTTAGCCCTGCAGCTCCCCAGGGCACAGCCGGGAAGTGGGGATCCCCCTTACTCCATGCCTCCAGGGCCTAGCCCTGCAGCTCCTGGAAGGGGAAGGCAGGGGGCATTCGGCCCATGGGACTGCAGAGGGGCAAGGCTGGCTGAAGGACCGTGAACTAAAGTGCAAAGTTCAAGAACAGAGACCATTCAGGCCCCATGGTATCCTACAGCAGCAGGGGTCCAGACTGTGCTCCAGAAACATGCTTCGGTGAACCAGTGCAGGACACAGCCAAGCAATCCCACCTTTGCCATGATCCTAAATCTAAAGCCACCTGACCGCCCGGCCCGACCTGGAGTACCCTACAGGACACAGAGTTTGTAGGAACGAGATCGGCTCCTTTACGACATGGATAGCTGTGGCACCCGCATTTACTACTTTTTACTAGTGCATCTTTTTACACTTGAATGCACCTGCCTCTGGTTCCATGACTGGAAGGGTGTCGGTGCTCTCGACAATCCCCCAGAACATTTTGGTGTTTTAGTCTTGGACCCAAAATAGCCCCAGTTTACGATGATAACATCCCAAAGTTCTATTCTTCCCTCTTCTAATCTGGAGTTATTCAGTCAACTGGTCTACCGAGCGAGGCAGATGCACAATCAACGTCTCAATCTGCACATTTTATCATAGATTTCCTCCACGGAGTCCTCCCCCCAGTGACTCATGCCCACATTCGCCGCAATGGCAGCTGGCTCCTGAGTCCCCCTCACCCACCAGGCTGCAAGGAGGTTTCAGGAATAGGCTCCCCTTTGAGACCTGGCTTCTGGTTTCTTCTCTATGAGCACAGACCTCCCGTCCCTTGTCATTCTCATTGACGATATTTCTTAGTTAAGCACTGATCTAATGGGAGGGACCGAAAAAACATTCCAGCATGGTCCTGGTCGGAAAAGCTGCAGCTCGTGTTGAGCAGGACCCCACAGAGACCCCGCAATCACATCCTTGAATTCAGGTAGTCATGCCGAGAGACTGCTTCTGTCGAAGGGAGCAGCTGTACCAGAGTCTGTATATGACACAAAACCGGACACATGCTGCTGGGACAGGGATCCTTTAGCTGGCTGACCAAAGGTGTTGGCCACGGAACAGGTCGTTGTAACCTTCGTTCAAGCCTAAGAATGCGTGTGTGTCGGGTGAGAGGCGCCTCTCACCCGTGTCATTGTTGTCTTGTCCTAGATGGCCAAGGGGCTCCAGTGGTCCCCATTCTCCCTGGCAGGACCATGTCCCCCAACATGCACCACAGAGGACACAGCATGACAACTGTTTTCACATCACCTAGTTCTCTCTCTCTATTGCAAATAGTTTGTCACCACTCACCATGCCAGTCTCCACTCCTTGAGCCCCAGATTCCCAGGCCCTTCTCTAGGTGGTCAGGGGAACGGCGCCATTTCTGGACTATATCAGTCTATTTTTCTAAAATATTTTCTCTAAATCCCCAAAATATCTCATACTAAACTGTTTCTTTTTTCCCCAAACCAGCACTTTTGGGGCTCTTTGCTTTAGCGTCCCCTACTCTGCCCCACCCTGCTAAAAGAGAAGGGTCCTAAAAATGGGGATGTGGTCACCACACTGGGAAGTTCTTAGAGCCATTCACCAATGTTTGTGCCCATTCTTGGTTTTCACTAACTAAACACTTCCCACTTTCTACTCCCACCCCTGCCACGACCACTTGGTCCTAGCAGACAACCTGACTCTCCAGTGTCAGGGTCCTCAAGGCTCTTCCCTCTGTGACCATCCTCCCCTAGCAATCCCATCTCCCTGCCTTTGCCCACAGCAAGGGCTCCCAAGTACCGAGTCCAAAGCGTTAAAGTCTCCACCGTACTGTTCCCTGGACCACACCACTGGAGGTCCCTCAGGCATCTTGGGACTCTTCCTGGGCCAAACTGAACTCACACTCTTCTCCTACAAATTGGCTCCTCCTTCTGCTCTCCTTAAGTTGAATGCCATCACCACCTCCCCAGGAACCCAAGCCGGAGACTGCATCCTTCTGCTCACCACACTCCCCCCAGATCTCCCAGCACTGCTCCTCCTCTCCGCTCCTCATCCATTCCCACTGCCACATCCGGTCTCTCCTCAGGATGCCAGTCCGGTTTTGCCTCCATAACCCCAGCCTGACGCCAACCACGGCACGTGGTGACATAGGACACAACGGTTAGGCTTAAAGTTGACACATCTGGTCCGAAATCCCAGTTAGCACCAATCTGGTGACTTAGTCATTCGCTCTTGGGTACGGACCCAGCACAAACGCACACAATGGGACATGAAAATGGGTGAACTATGCTACGGTCAGCAACCAGAATAAACGTCACCCCCATAATGTTGGCCAAAAGAAGCCAAACACGTGTTGTATGATTCCCCTTCTACAAAGTTGAACATCAGGCAAAACTAATGTTTAAACACACACATGCACACACGCACACACACACACACACACACACACAGACCCAAAATGGTGTCACTTAAGCCAAGTCACCAAATCTGGACTAACACCTAAACTACTTGCAGTTTCAACTTCCCCTTGAAATGTAGTCTGACCAGGTCCATCAGGAATTATCTGATAGGCCTTCTCTGTCCCCAGCCCCCACTCATCACAAGGCTGATAAGGTAATCTGCATAATAAGACCCCTCACCCTTCCCCTGAAGCTAGGGTGATCTCGCCTGAACCGATCCTTTCTTTCCTTTTGCTAATAAATTTCTATAAAAACCTTCCATTTGGGGGACTCCTTGCAGCTCTCCCCCACTTGCTAGATGGCAATGCCACTGGACTCATGAATCATTTAATAAAACCAATTAGATCTTCACATTTACTTGGTTGACTTTCATTTTTTGACCACTCAGCTCTTTTGCTGGAAATCTGAATAATGTTTACCTCTGGGGAGAAGATGGGACAATGATTGGGCAAAGGGTCAAGGAGGTGTGTGGGACACTTGGAATCTCATGCCCTATTTGCTGTCCTGAGAGATGGTTGCACAGATGGGTTCACTTTGAGATAACTCATCGATCTATAGCCTCACAATTTTCCCAACATATACCACACTTCGATAAATTTCTTAAAAACTCTAGCTTAGGCATCTTATTTAACCTCTCCAGGACTAACTATCTCTCTCTAGGGACAATAACACCTGCCTTACGAGGTTGAGGAAAACATTACCTGGAAGAGGGTTAACATGGAAATTAACCGAATAAGCACTCGATTAATATTAGCTGTTCTGACTCATTAGCCCTTCCTGGAGGGAAAGATGAATCAAGAGCCCAGCTCTCTCCCACCGCAAAAATTATTTTAATCCCTGTAGCTGGAGGCTACCCTCAGGAGGAGAGCCCACCCCCCACCCCCCCACTGAGAATGGAATTCCGGCCTCCACCCTACCCAGTGGGGCAAGGAGGGGCCTCCTCGGGCTCCAGATCCCCTCAGGTTCTGGAATTTGGGATTGTTTCTAGCTTTACTCACGTTTCAGCTATTTCTTCTTGGCTCAGGAGCTTAACCATTATTAACATCATTGTTGACCCCAAATTCCCCATGGCCAGATCACGGATTGGAATGCCTACCCAGTGTGCCCCTCAGACCTACTGCTGCACGTTATTTAACCTGAAGAATGACCTTGGCAATGAAGGATGTGCCCCGTAGCTCCCAATCCCCAGCTAGCCCACCAGAATACGCACTATTCTTCAAGATCAGCCTGCTCTGGGAGACCTTATTAACATAATTCCCAGGCAAAGAAAGACCTGAGTTTTCCTTGACTAGTAGAAGAGTCTCTAGGCTAATGTTTAACCTCTTTGTGCTTCAGTTTCTCTGTCTATAAAGATGGGAGTAGTAATAGTGCGTTCTTCACAGTTGTGTTAATGAGGATTAAATGAGCTAATTTATGTAAAATGCTTAGAACAGAGCCTGGCACATAATAAGCATTACATAAGTGTTAGAATTGGCATTCCCGTTGTTCTTTAGAAAACAAGCACATTGTTTCTTCAGCGTAACTGTTGTGAAGGATGAGCCCTGTCTTCCTCTGCCCGAACCAGCCTCCAGTTATGCCCGATTCCAGAAAAAAAAAAAAACCCTACGAGAAGCAGGGTAGAGCCTGGGGAGAGTACCAGCTACCTGAGACCCAGGTCCAATTCTGGAAGATTACAAAGTGAAGCAGGGAAGAGGGGAAAGAGGTTGGGCAGGACGCCATCACCATACTCTCCAAGCTACCGGCCCCGTGCCTCAGTTGCCGCAAAGCCGAGGCATTGGTGGACCCATCTTGGGCCATGTCCAGGGAGCCCATGGCCGCTGCCCAGGCTCCCAGCAGCTGTGGCCACCGGGTCCCCTTCCTTGACACAACAACCAGTAGCGCTTCCACACCTAAGACTCTCCTCCAGCGGTGAAACACGATCACCGCCAATCTGCCTGCCTTCTCTCCTTGTGGCCTGGGACAGGAACACAGGAATAACAAGCATGGGAAAGCTTCCAGAAATTTACAGACGGCTGCAACCACAGGCCTGATCTGGAGTTGCCAGCTCCCTTCCGCCAAATGTGGACGCCCCATTGGACTTTGACTCTCAGGTTTCAGCGGGGCAACTCGGGCTCCTGGAATCTTCCTCTACCCCCTGCCAATTCCTTCCGGGGCAGGCCTAATGATTCCTGCTGGAGGGGCTGCTCCCCAGTCCTGAAGACAGATGAGCCACCCAATATACAACCATGGATATTCCCTGCTCTCGGTGGTATTCACAGCTTTGAAACCTTCCAAACCTGAAATCCACCTCAACTCTATTGAATGAATGCCACGAAACATTGAAAATCTAACTTTAAATGGCTCAAAACCAGTTTCTTCAGTCAGAATTAGTTCTTAGTAAGTATAGCTTTGCTTCTGGCTGTCCTTGGAGGCCGACACACATGTCCCCACCAACCTGTGGGATTCCACCAGACCCGTTACGTAATTAAATGAGATAGTACTTTGCATGCTATCTTTTTGCTCCTCTTTCTACTTAAGAATACGATGTAGATATCTCTGCATGCTCTTGTGGGTTGAACTCTATCCCCCAAGGAGATATGTTGCAGTCCTAACTCCCAGTGCCTCAGAATGTGACCTTATTTGGATGCAGGGTCATTGCAGATATAATTAGTTGTGGTTTTTTTTTTTTAAGATTTCATTTTTAAGTAATCTCTACACCCAACGTGGGGCTTGAACTCACAACCCAGAGATCAAGAGTCGCATGCTCTTCCAACTAAGCTAACCAGGTGCCCCGGATATAATTAGTTAAGTTAAGATGAGGTCATCCCGGAGTAGGGTGTACCTTAACCCAATAGGACTGGTGTCCTTTTTTTTTTTTTAAAGATTTTATTTATTGGGTGCCTGGGTGGCTCAGTTGGTTAAGCAACTGCCTTCGGCTC
>CM052895.1:127163021-127203836 GCA_028534135.1 Potos flavus
TGCTGTTGTGGTTTGGGAGCCTCTGCCTCAGCCTCCCGTCATCCCCCTTCCCTGCCAGAAGTCCCACAGGCGTGGGAGGCGTGGGGACTTTCTATTTGTTCCTTTCCACCTTGCACAGCATGTTCTTCTACAAGCGATTTATTCTCGTCTTAGAAGCGGGGCTCCGGGGTGGGTGTGGCGATGGAGTCAAGTGCGCCGCCACTTGCCGCCTCCTGGGAGGGCCGCCTGGGTTGCCCTGGAGAGCAGCGGGCTCTCCCAGGTGGAGGTGGGAACGGCAGGGCTCGCGGCCCTGATCCGGGGCCGTCCGGCGTGTCCACACACACACACACACACACCACACTTCCACAACACACATGCGCCCAGATGCAAGACCACAGGTCAGTCAGTGCTTTCTTCTCCCTTATGCTCCTTCTGGAATGTTCTCATGGCCATGGCCCGGTCTGAGACCCTCTGTACTGGGCTCCTAGGGTTTGGGCTCTTCCCCTGAAACCTTCCACCTGCTGGAGGTAGTCATTAAACAGTGAAGGATAAAAGGAAGGATCAGGAATAGGGACTGATATGGGTAACACCTCGACTCTTCAGGGGGACCCCAGAGCTCTCTCCAGCTTGGCCCAGCTCGCAGCACTGGCTTCCCCTCCCCCTTCTCCCTCTCCCTTCCCTCCTCTCCCCTCCCCTTCCCTTTCCTCATGTTGCCGCTCCAGCCAAACATCCTGAGTCACAAGCATCTGAACACATTCCTTCCACCTGGAATTTTCCCCTTCTGGGCTTTGCCACGCAAACCTCCCTCCTCTCCACCCAGCTTAGGGCCGAGGACAGGCAGGGAGGGAGCAGAAGAGGCCGAGTTTCCTGCCAGTGGTGGTAGGGCCTCTAGGAAGGCCGTCCAGCTGGTGGGCAGCGGGCTGCAGTGGGGGAAGGAGGGCGGCACTCCAGTCCGTGGGAAGTGGGTGTCCTCGCCACGAGCAGCCCCCAGGACCCCCACGTGTCTGCACCCTGCGTGCCTTTTGGTTAGTTTGCTCTGACACGTGACATCTTTCATTAGCGATCATGGTCACGAGAGCTCTTCCGGCATCCCCACTGGCCTGGCCGAGGGGCCCTCTCCCAGCACGGAGGGGGTGCGGGGGAGGGGGTGCTGCTGGGTACCAGTGACGATTCTAGGTCCTATTCGTGCTGGGTTTGTCCCGTCCCGGATGAACCGATCGTAGACATTTCAGGAATGTCACTTAGTGAGGTCTGATCTAAGTTAGGAAGGGGATTTCATGTTTGGGGGACTTTTTTAAAAAAACGATACCAGTATACCAGTCACGGGGAAGTCCTGCCAAACGCACTTCAGGAGGCTGACGTGGATCAAAACTTATTTAAGGTCGTCCCCAGGTCGTGACTAACTGTCAAACAAGGCCATTCTCCCAGCTGAAGACGAGATAAGCTAAGAAGTATATCTTCAAAGATTCTGGCTGAGTTTGCTTTCCTTAAAGCCTGGAAAGTCAGAATAAAATCAAGTCTGATCAGGCTGTTAGTAAAATGTTTAAACTTGAAAATAACACGACGGGACGGGTGGGGTCGATGAGAAAGCTGCACACCCAAGACCCAGCCCCTCGGTGTGAACAACGCTCTGAAAGAAGGCAGGCTCAGGAGGCCTCCGGGACGCGGCAGAGGACGGGTGGAGTCACAGGGGACCGGGGTTGGCGAAAGACCACCTCCAAAGGGGCGTCATGATCCAGGGAGTTTCGAAAGTGCTAGATCTATTCTGCTCTCGTCTCGATTATGATGGTGGTTACACATGTGACAAAATCATAGACCCATATGTGACATAAATCATATAACACTCTAAGTTGTGTTATATAATTATTATACTATATGTGTGTTATATGATTTATAAACTACACTATAGAATACTATATGTAAATCTATAAACTGTACTATATAATTATTGTGCTATGTGCAATGCTCTATTAGGGCATAATTGCATAATTCTACAAATTACACACAGTCTGAAGCAGACACAGTGTCACACTTCAGGGAACCGGCGTAGAGAGAGAAGACATCCAAGGCAGAGGGTGGCTTGTCACGGGATTGGCGCCTTTTCTGAGAGGGGGTCCCCTCACCCGCGGGATGCCTGCGTTAGCACTGGATTTGTCTCTGGACAGCCCCACACCTGCTTGTCCCTGAGAGGAACAGAAGGAAGCTCGCAAGCCTCTCCCTAGTCCTGCCATTGTGGTTCTGTGGCCTCCTGTCCCCACCCTGTGATGGGGACCTTCCCAGACCTGTGTCCCAAGAAACAGGTGGCTTCAGGTGTCCTGCTGGCCGGGGCGGGGCCATCCCAAGGGTCTGCATCCCCCACACCGTGTCTGGTCTGAGAGCCCCGGGGTCCCTGGTCCTAATGAGGATGGGGCGAGCTCATCCCCTCAGGGCCCCGGGGTAACTCTGGGCCCCGGCTTCCCAACCCCGGCCGCTGTTCCTCTCCGCCCTGACGGCTTCTCATAATTTCTCTGAATAGCTGCACAGCAGGGGCCTCAAAGGAACACTCTGGAACTTGCCACTGAGAGAGTGGGGGCCTCTTCACAGCCAGGGAGCTTTCCGGGGAGGAAGGGCTTGGCTTACGCGTCGAGTTCATCGAGTGGCTTATCATGGGCCAGAAGAACAGGTCTGGGGCGAATCTCAAAAATAAAAAGGAAAAAGAAATGACTTAACATCTTTTCTGCCCCCAGAGAGGAGCTGCCGTTGGTTCACCAGATCGTACCTCATTTGCTTTCTGGAGACACGATCCCTTCGGGGGTGTGTGTGTGTGTGTGTGTGTGTCGTGCACGCAGCCGCTCTTCAAAGTTGCTTTGCTTGCTGACGTGCTCTCCGTCGGATGAAGATGAGAAGCGGGCTGAAGCTGCTTGTCCTAGCAGCTTCAACATTCTGAGGTTGTCCAGCCTGGAGCTGCCTTCTCTCTACATCCGTCTGCAGGCAAAGTAGGAGAAGGCGGCGATGTCTCCCAGGCCTTGGTCCTCGGCATCAGGAAGGTCACAGACTCTGTGTATGTCCTTCCCGGGCAAGTGTTTAGGGTAACTTCCACGGAGCCTCTGGAGTGTAATCTGAGGGTCCCGGGAAGGCCTTCCTGACTCGCTCCCCGGAATGAATGAGCAATTCATTCCCAAGGGTTCTTCTCCCTGCACTGTTTTTCTGAAATGCACACACTCCTGGCAGGGCCATCGGGAGTCACATGGGCCCTTGGGCCAGTCACCCACTCCCAGGCACCCCCCTCTGTCACCAGCGGCCCTTTACTGCAGGAGCGCTGGGCCCCCCACCCCAGGACCGCCAGGCGGGTCCCTGCCATCTCTCTCTGTGCCCGGACTCCTAGAAGGACGGGCCCGTCTCTTTACAGCTGCGAACCCATTTTGGAGCGGCCTGGACGCGTCTCAGCTGTCCCCCCTGCACCCGGAGCGTGGGGCAGGGGCACCTGGGGGGATGTGGAGGGACTGGACAGGAAGCTGGAAAAGAGGACGCACCAAAGAAGAAACCTGTGAGGGAAGCAGGCTAATTCCTCTGACTTCATCACTTTTGTGTAGGAAGAGTTTCTAAAATGGCTTACTTTTACAAGAAAAAAAAAAAAGAAAGAAAGAAAGAAACGGATCCCAAAGCCTCTGCTTTTTATAGAACATCAGTCCCTGTTCCAAATTAGCAACCCTTAATCTGCCACCGGTCTAGTTCTGAAGTGACTATTACGCTGCTGGGTTAGGCCTCCTCGTCAGTCGGTGCTCGGATCATCCCTGATGAGCCGGGGGAGGGGCGGGGAGCTGGGCAGGGGGTGATGAGCCTGGGAGACACAGGCAGCCAGCCGGGGAGGGTGGCCGTGGGGCCCTCGGCACTGCCAGTCAGGGGGCCCCCAGAGCCAGAGCCCCTTCCTCTCGGCCGCCCAGGGTCAGCAGCTTGCTTCCCCTTCCCTTTTGTCCCATTGGGGAGGAAGGACTGTTCCCCGCCTCTCTCCTGGGCCGTAGGGATTGCTGGCAAGTCTCGGGGTTCCTTGGCCTGCAGCTGCATTACCCCAGTCTCTGCCCTGACATCCCATGGCCAGCTTCTTCCTTATAAAGACAGTAGTCGCGTTGGTTGAGGGGCCCATCTTACTCCAGCGGGACTCGGGATGATCTCATCTTAATTACATCTGCAAAACTTTCCAAATGATGTCTCACCCGAGGCTCCAGGTGGACATGACTTGGGCAGGGCGGGGGGCAGGGGGCACCGTTCAACCTGCCGCCCCCAAGGGTAACGCCCACAGCCCCGGACAGAGAGGTGGCTGGTTTTCTCTCGGTGTATCGGGAGGCGGGATGTGCCCAGAAAACATCGACCCTTTGGATCTGAAGGAAGGCAGGTGTCATGAGCCACTTCCTGGGAGATGACAGGGGCCAGTCCTCCAGCAGCTGGGGCCGAGCCTCCTCCCAGGGAGCCCTCCGCAGGCGCTCTCCTCTGGCTGGCTGTCCCCAGCCTCCTCCCAAGAGATGGTGTTTTCACCTTCAGAACTCCTCCCACCTTTTAACTGAATCAAATTAGTACATCATTTTATGTGCTGATTGTGCAAATTGGGCAAACCCTCAAACGTATGCATGTTGCCCATAATCCCATCACTCGGCACGTTGGTAAACTTCATTTTAGCCACATATGTATTTAAAAATTGGGTTTTGGGGGCACCTGGGTGGCTCAGTGGGTTAAAGCCTCTGCCTTCGGCTCAGGTCATGATCTCGGGGTCCTGGGATCAAGCCCCGCATCGGGCTCCCTGCTCAGCAGGGAGCCTGCTTCCCCCTCTCTCTCTCTGCCTGCCTCTCTGCCTGCTTGTGATCTCTCTCTCTCTGTCAAATAAATAAATCTAATAAAAAAATAAATATAATAAAAAAATTTAAAAAAATTTTCCTGGTTAAAAAAATACCAGACCTGTGGTTAGATTTCATGATTTAAAAAAAAAAAAACTTGGGTTTTGGGCCTCAGAGGGACAGAATTGCTTGATCATCGCCCTGGACCATCACACTGCGTCGGGCGGGTGCCCCTGCCTCGCTCCTCCTATGGATCTATTTTGTTCCGTGTTCCAAAATACAATGGCTTGGCAGTCATGGCTGGTATCTATCTTTTGTGCTACGCATTGCTCCAAGCATTTAATACATATATGACTTTATTCCCCACAACGACCTCGGCAGCGGTTTGCTCTCTTCACTTCAACCGGCTCGGGAGGGTGACAGCGAAGTCCTCCCGAATTTTGTGCCTCGGCTGTTAAACCATCTAGAGCTTGGAAGTGGCCGCGATGGGACCCCAGGGGCTTCTTACCTTTGGAAAATTTGTGTTATGAGAGACCTCACTTCGCTTTCACGAAAAACCTGTTTTCGCTAACCGAAAGAAATCCAAGGACGATTTTCACTTTCAGGAGAGAAGGTGAAAAGCAGCAAGAGTGTCCAGGGTTGGTTTCACCCAAGAGGAGCCGGAAAAGGAGGGAGCAGCAGCGCGCCCGCCCCGCCCCCGCCCCCAGCAGCGGGCGAGAGGCGCCCTGCCCAGCTGCATCCCCTGGAAGCAGGCTTAGTGTCCCAGAGGCCAGCGGTGACACTGCGTCTCAGAGCATCTGGGCTTTATCTCCACGGATTTGTGCCTTCATCAGCAGGGTGCCCTATGGTGTCAGAAAAGCCTAAGAAAGGTTATTTTGGGGGGTCCGGGGTGGCTCAAAATTTTTCACATCAATTAATGGTAATTGCTCCTTTGTTTTGCATTTTGGCTTAGGAGAGTTTTCATAGGAACACTCTGCTTTGGGATAATGGGGGCAGCCTGTGTCTATTCCCAAATAAGTCAGCAATTCTACAAATTAGGTGTGTGTGTCGGGGGCGGGGGGGTGCTTTGTATCAGGACATTTTTTAATATCACACCAGTGCCTAGGGGTTGGCACTCTTGTCATTCCCATCTTATAGAAGAAGAAACCAAGGTAAGGAGGGAAGCTACCTGCTCAAGGTCGCACAGATAGCAAGTGGCGACCTTGACTTTGAACTCCTGATTTGAGCCCAGAAAATATTCCAGGCTCCTGACACCACAGCTGTTGCTCGAACACTGGTGTTTTCCACCATTGCAAGCAGCTTTCTTTCTTTCTTTCTTTCTTTTTTTTTAAGATTTTACTTATTTCTTTATTTGACAGAGAGCAAGTGTGAGAACACAAGCAGGGGAAGGGCAGGCAGAGGGAGAGGGGGAAGCAGGCTCCCTGCTGAGCAAGGGGCAGGGCTCAAATCCCAGGACCTTGGGATCTTGAGCTGAACCAAAGACAGATGCTTAACCCACTGAGCCACCCAGGCGCCCCGCGAGCAGCTTTCATAGGCATTAAAAATTCTTGAGGATTTGATTGTCAATGGCTGGGTGATGGGCCACTACATGGGCGTACGGTAAGTTATTAAATCATTAATTATAATGAGGTGTTCCCAGTGTTTCCATCCCGTAAAAATGCCTCAACCAGCCTCTTCCCTTCCCTGCAGTGCGTGTCCTGGGGGTCTGTTTCCAAGGACCCCCCCTGTCTACTGATGCCAGGCGTCAGGAGGGCAGGGCTCAGAATCCCTCGGCCCCTTTGAGAGCCAGATCCTCTCCGGGGACAGCAAGGCACCCTTCAGTGGTCTGTTCTCCCGTGGTGAATTGCGACTCCACTGGGAGAGTGACAGCCACGAAACCTCTGACAGATTTATTGTGACGTCTCGCGCACGACTCACTCCCTCACGCTCCCACACATACCATCGCACACGTGTACATATTTATGGCACAAGACACTCGATCTCGCCCACGCGCTCACTCACAGGTGCACGCAGATGCACACATACATACGCTATCACACATTCACACAGACACAAGCACACTCACACACTGTTCTCCCTGCTAACGCGCTCACCCATACGTCCCCACGTGTGCACACACACGTATTTATACACCTACCGAGACTCGCATGGTCCCACATACACACACACACACTCATACACATATACACACATGTCCACACTCACACACATCCACACGCATGCACACACGCACCCATACTCACATATACACACAGGTACATACATATACTCAAACGCACATACACATTCACATATAGACACACACATACACGTATATACGCACATGTACACATACGTAGGCATCCCGTTTTGTTGCATGCCTCCCCCCTGCTTCTGGGGGTACGCGGGACATCTCTCATGTTCCCTTGACTCGTGGACCCTTCACCCGAATCCCTGTCCTCATCTTCTTCATGTGCCCACCTCCGTGTGCGTGTGTCTGTGCCCAGATTTTCCCTTCCTGAAGGACACCTGTGTGATGGGGCTGGGGACCCACCCTCGTGACCTCACCTTCACTAAGTACATCTGCACCTGGTTGCCAAACAGGGTCCCATGAGGAGGTACTGGGGCTCAGGATTTGGGGGGCGGGGGGACACAATTCAGCTCATGACGTGGAGCAATCTAATCTCCCCCCCTTCGTCCCGAGGGGGCCGTCGGGGACAGTGGCGTAAGAAGACGTCAGCTGAGACTTGCTCCGCTCTTGTCCGTGTGCCAGCTGGCCCGCAGACCCCCTCGGTCCGCTTGCTCGGGGGCAGGACCGCGCTCAGGACTTTTCTGGGTAGAGATGAAGCTAACTGAACAGAGGGTGTGGACAGGGGATATTTGCCTACACCACGGGAGACGTGGACCCCGAGCCCTTTCCACACAGGTAGCGGGAGGAGGGCTGCGCGGCTGTCCTGGGGGGAAGGGGACTCGATCACGGTCTGCTGCGTCCTCGCAAGAAGAGAGGAGAATTAAACAGATGGGCTCTTCGGTCTGTTTCTCGTGAACAAGGCATTGGTTGAATCATGACAGAAACTTCCCATCTATTACCGTCTCCTTCAGCAGCTCCTAATTCACATTCTCCCTCAATATTCCAGACAGCAGCCCGGCAACTTCCCAGCTAATGCATCAGGGGAGGAATTCAGGGACCTCTAAAGTTACAAATTTTGCCTCCTCGCAAGAAACCGTATACTTCTCAGGTGGGGACTGGGCTCTTCTCTGATAGATTTCCATCAAGAAATTATGACTCGAGTCTGGTCATGCATGAGTCATGCTTGAGATCTGCTCTACCAGCTGTGTGACTTTGCACAAATGACTTACCCTCTCTGAGCCTGGTGTTCAAAATGCATAAAAGAGAGAGAATACGGCCTCTTTGTCAAAGTGGGCGCGGGAACTCGATGGAGCGATGTAGGTAGAGTCTCTGGTACAGCGTGGGTACAGAGCAGCCGCGTGCTACGCACTGGATTCCTTTCACCTCTCCCCTGAGCAGGGGTCTTAACAGCAGCTGATCCCCTCCCCCACCACCCACTAAACATTATGGCCTCCCAAGCGCATGAGTCATTTGCAAATTTAAGCTATTAATACACAATTGCCTTAGTGCACTTTACATAAGAAACTAAAAATTATGTTATAATTATTGATTCCAGAATTCTGTCAAGACAAGAATTATCAGCCTCAATGTTCCATCCATGGCTATTCCCACCCTGCCTGCCTTCTGCACAGCTGTGCTTGCCAGGTGTTTGCTGAATAAAGGGATGGCCGGTGCGTTAGGTCAGGCTTTGTCCGCTGCTGGGAGCAGAGAGCCTGACCGCCACAGCAAATGGTCTTGTGCTTCTCGGATGCTAAGAGGCCCAGAAGTCTGAGATTGCTGGCCTTGCTTTCACTGCTGAACAATGACACCAGGGACCCAGGCTCATCCCCGTCCTTATCAAGTTGCTTTTTCATTCTCAGTCTTGTTTCCTCTTGCTTTCAAAAGGGCTGCTGCAGCCCCAGACATCATGTTTACCTTCAAGATAGCAAGAAGGGAGACGAGGGGCGGCCGTAGCCATGTTTACGCCTTTCATCAGGAAAGCTAGACATCTTTGCAGAAGCCAGGTAAGTTCTGCTTTCATTCAGTGGGCCTCTGGCTGCAAGAAGAATGCATTTATCTGGGTTGAATGGTGGTTCTTTCCTAACAAGGCAGAGGGCAGGGATGGGTGATGGGTGGATTGCTAAGTGGGTCTGTTGTAAAAACTCCAAATGACCCGAGTGTAGCCATTTAGGAGAGAGGCTGGAAATAGTCTGATGGGAAGCCTCTGTGGGATCTCAGGGACTAGGGCTAGTCCCGCACAAGAGTATCGGTCACTCAGAGGCCCCTGTCACTTTTGTGAAGACCGAAAGGAAATAAAGTGGGAAACGGGCCATATACACACAAAACGATTACTTTCTTTTTTTTTTTTTTAAGATTTTATCTACTTTATTTGTCAGAGAGAGAGAGCACAAACAGGCAGAGTGGCAGGCAGAGGCAGAGGGAGAAGCAGGCTCCCTGCTGAGCAAGGAGCCCGATGTGGGACACCATCCCAGGACCCTGGGATCATGACCTGAGCCGAAGGCAGCTGCTTAACCAACTGAGCCACCCAGGCGTCCCAACAACGATTACTTTCTAAAGCTAGGCCACCTTACGGAATGAGTAGTCTGATGTCTGTCGGGGGACATTACCTTGATGGTTCCGGCTTATTCAAATTTGTTTCTAGACCTTACTTGTTGTGGCAATAAATGAATAAGACCGGCTTTTAAAACAAACACTCCTACATTTGTTCATCTAGATGAAGGTCACTGTGGGCAAGCTTGGAAAAAAAATACTTTTCAGTAATACGGCGGTCTTCGCCCAAGACATCTATGTGGTACTTAGAAAATTCAGGGGAAGAGTCACATGCGAAAACCAGTTTGCTTGGTTTAAGGCAGCCCTCAGTTTTCACCTAAAAATGCCTTATTTATTCCAGTTTGATCATTCACCTTGCTCCCCAGGCTCCTCCTCTCACATTCAAATCAACCCTTAGCGTTTGACGGTTTTCACGTTGTTTTTAATGGGAATCTATTCAAAACAACTTGCCGCAAGGTTTGAAAGTGGTTCAAGTTTTAGGGACGCCGAACTACGCGTCTCTGCTTCTCAAGGTCACTCCTCTGGGGGACCTGGGCATCCGGAAGTGGTGAGGAAGCAGTTTCGTGATCGTGATGTGCCCTCCCCCGCCGTGGAGAAGGCTGTCACATCTGCTGGAGGCCGGTCACGAGGGGGAGGCCACGCTCCCAGAGGAGAGCCCCACGGAGCCTGAGTCGGCCCCTGGAAGCCCCAAAACATGCCCATGGGAAGCCAGAAAGAAGTCAGCCTTCCCCTGAAAGACCCGGAGGTGGGAACGGATAGGCATCGAGGCCCATCCGGTGTCGGGAGCTGCCAACACGCGGGGCCAATGACCAGGTAAGGTCACCCACGAGGGCGTCCCCCAGAGGCCACGCCTGCCACTCAGGTGCTGTTTCCGGGGGCACGAATTTGCTCGACCCCATTCTAAGACGCCCGGAGCCCCTGGCCGGCGGGGTGGGAACCTGCCATTAAGAGGGTGGGGAGAGGGGCAGATACCGGCGGGGACGGGCAGACCCCATTGCCGAAGGCAGGTGCACAGCATTAGTGGGTCCCTTATTCTGATCTTTTTCCTCCGTTTTGTAGCACCCGGGGACTGAGCCGGCCCACGCCTTGCATGTATACCTATCCACGTACATAGCGCACATACACACATGTAATGCATGCACAAACACATGTGCACATGCATATGCACATACACGTACACACACACACACACACAAGCACACACCCCAGTAAAACACCAACCCGCCCGTCCAGGCCGGACTCCCTTCCTCTCCAGCTTCTTCGCCCGGTTCCTCCTGCTTCACTTTATTCTCGGTCCCACAGCGTGCTTTTTCCCGGGAACCCTCCAGCTCCCTAGGGCGGGAAGGCAGCATCTTTTCTTTATGCCCCGCGTTGCCAGCTCACAGACAAGGAGGGACATATAACCTGAGATAAAGAACTAGGACTGTCCTCCAAGTACAGGTGCCCACAGGATCAGACCTAAAGCCTCCAGGGATCAGATTCGGGCCAAGACCTGTGCAAACTACCGGTGCTGCCAGCCCAAACTTCGGGCGCTTCCAGCAAACCTGGGGCTGTTCCATCTGTCTGCAAAGTAGGGTGACCAGGGGTTCTGGCTTGCCCAGGACTGAGGGGGGCCCTGGGGTGCAGTATATTCAATGCCGACATTGGGGAAACCGCGGGCAAGCTAGACACGTTGGCCGCCATGTTCAACGGATAGCCGGTTACCCTATTGTGAGGGAGACACTGCACAGTTCATTAGTCACTGGAATTGTCAGGGCTGTGCAGGGGGCAGATGGGGAGTACAGGGTGCGGTGGGACTTCTGACGGAGGGCTGTACCCTCAACAACACACTCCCAACCCAAGCCACTGCCTCTGCCCCCGTAGAGCCACTCCTGGGACCGACACTGCCGTCCGGGGCCACCAGAGCCAGGGACCCCAAGGCCAGCTGCTGCTGGAGCCGAGGTCAGAGCCTCAGTGTGCCGAAGCTGGGTGACAGTCTAGAACAACCCCTCAAGCTCCGCACTGATGTCGCGGTCACTGTGGGTGCTGCCTTGACTCCCTCTAAAGCCTGGAAGATCTCGCCACACCTTCTCGAGCACCCAGGAGCGGAACCCCCCGTTCATCGTGGGTGTCTTGCTCCCCTCGGCTCTGCACACTCTCGGGGGTCTCCTTACAGCTTCAACCGCAGAGAAGTTAATTAAGCACCAGCCTCCGGCATGAGACTCTCTTTCTCACGCTGTGCTCCTTGCCTGGGGGGCTGACTGCCCTGCCCGGCCCCCCACCCACTTCTGCCCTAACCCTCCCCACGTGACCCAGACCTGGGCATCGTATTTCCTGATATTCTGCAAATTTCCTATAAATGAACTTGTATGTTTTATAATCAGAAGAAAATAGGTTTTTGTTTGTTTCCTTTTTGGAGCAGGGGGGACGGGAGGGGATGGAGGGAGGGGCAGGGGGAGAAGGAGAGAGAGAATCCCAAGCAGGCTCCACACCTGGGGCAGAGCCCGACACCCCACAACCCTGAGATCACAACCCGAGCGGAAATCAAGAATCAAACTCTCAACCGACTGAGCCACCCAGGCGCTCCGGAAAGAGTTTCGTGTTAAACAAGCAAACAAGAGTCTCATTTTGCCAAAATAGACACCAGGATCCTAGTTCGGTCCCTAGTGTGGCCACAGCCATGAAGTAGAAACAACTTGTCCGACCAACTCATTGTCTGGAATTATTTCTCTCTTTGAAGATGAGCTGTTTGAGAAGTCAAATCGGGGCTCCCTTTCTTTATTTTAATGACTTTATTTTTGTCACTGGAGGTTGCAAGCTAGCTGACTTTCCCCGACTTGGGCCTCGCTGAGCCGCGCGATCCCACAGCTGCGCTCACCCCGGAGCCCTGCTTACACCGGCTTTTCCTCTTTAATCCCCAGTTTAGGATGGAAAATGAGGCCGTTCTGATTTCATTAGGGCAGCAGACTGGTTTTGCAAATCACCTAGACGGCGTCTTAAAGGTGCTGGTTAAGACCAATGCTGTTCAACATGTTCGAAATGACCCCCAAGGAAGAAAGTGGGATTCGGTTCTGATTTACCGGGTCTAGAAACGGGAATCTAAGGGCAGAAATGGCAAACACTGTGATGTTGACAGTGAAACTTCGCTATTTCATTCACTTGATCATCGTGTGACATGGAGTGTGGGCCCCGCCAGCTACCCCCTGTTGGAGACGCAGAGATGAAATATGGTCTTTATATGAGTGAGGGCTTTTGGGTGAGACCTGACAGATGGCCCATGGCGCCCAAAAAAGGGATACGGTGTAGGGGGGGGGCCTCAGAGACACCCAGGACAAAGCACAAACTCTCTCCAGGGATTATCTTGGCTTTTGTCTGAGTTCATTTTCTCCTGCAGTAGTCCCCCCCCCCAACCCCCCCCCCCCCCCGCCAGGCTCGGCCACCAGCCAGGACCCTGGGTGTTCCAGAGGACAGCCGCCCCCCACTGCTCCCACCCAAGCTCAGAAATCCAAGGAAGGGTTCCGATCGGCCCAGCTGGGGTCACGTGCCCGGCCCTGGCCAATCTACCTCTGGAATGGGTTTTTAAAAAAAGAGAGAGAGACTGTTCTCAGGGATTCCCTTGCCCCTATAGCTCCACTCTTCCCTGAGGAGGTGGCTTTGCAGCAACATTGGTGATAGCAAGTGACATCGCAGCCACTGACATCCCAGCACAGAACTTCTTGTCGCCCAGGAAGGCAGTTTCTCTTAGAGCAGGGTTGGGAAGAGCTCTTCCCTCCCCAGCTCTTGCTCCCGTGGAGGATAGATGAGGCTGGGGGGCAGGGCACAGTCCCAGCCAGGATGACGATGTCACCCCCAGTGAGCAGACGGAGAGCCTGTTTCCCCATGACCCTGGGCTGCCCAGGCTCCTCTGTCCTGCCCTGAGGAGCCTGTCCCTGCCCCCCCCACATGACTGTGTCCACCGCCCCATCCCCCATTCTGGGGATGCTGAGCCCCAAGCCCAGCGCCAGCTCTGCAGCTGGGGGTCCTGCTGTAGCCGGCGTGTACCTGGGTACTCCCAGGGGACAAGTCTCTGCTCCGGGTGGGCTGGGGAGAGGGATGCGGGAACTCGGGTCCAGCGCCTCTGCTCTGGGCTCACTTAGGGGGCCCTCAAATTTCTCCTCCCCTGACCCCGCCTTCACCCCCACCTGCCCTCATTTCCGGGGTGTGAGCTTTTGCGGGGGGGGGGGGGGCGGGGCTGCTATTTGCAGGTGAGGCGAGGAGGCACGGCTCTTGCAAGACGGGGAGCACGCACTGGGGGGCTTCCACGGGCGGGACCGAGGCAGAGGAAGCGCTCCAGCGACTCAGCTCTCCTCCCACGACGAGTTTTAATATTATGTAACTGTGTGCGTCGTGATAGCCAGCATCACCTTTTTATTCCGCGTTCAATAGCCAGCATCACCTTTTTATTCCGCGTTCATTTCATGCCCACTCCGAGCTGAGCTCCATGAAAGATAAACTATTGGGTTTTGCTAATGAAGCCAAAACAAGTCATGAATTCGATTAAAAAAAACCACAAGTGTATTAACATAAGGCATAAAGCACCTTAGCCGTTAAGATGATCCGGAAAGACTATGTGGAACTAGCCAGAACCGGGCAGACGGGTGAGGGGGGGGAAGGGGGGGCTCTTGGAGGGGGAGGAGCTCACTTTGAGGGGGTAGCCCTCCCGCTGAGCTGAATGGATCAGAACTGCTGAGAAAGTGCTTCCGGAGGCCCCTTCGCACTTCCCCAGGCTCGGGCTTGACTTTTGTTTTCAGAGCAAATGTCCCCTTGCCCCTGGGAGGGCGTGATGCAATCCTCTCTTTGCTTTCTGTTTATAATTTCTGTGAAACAAAGACGTAATTGCGGCTTGCAGTTTGGTCTAATGACTTGTCTGATGCCCTCAGAGGGAGCTCAGCCCTGTGGTTCCCGGGTGGGCGCCGGCCCCTCTCCCCTGAGCTGCGTTTGAACTGCAGGCTTTTTCTTCCAGGGAGCGTTGACTCTGGGGGGAGGGGAGGGCTGGGGGTTCCTGGGTCTCAGTCTTTAAAAACTGTACCAGTTTAATGACGGGCAAGCCCATCATTATCTTTCCTTCTGGAAGCCGCAGCTGAGGCCTCCCCTCAGGGTGAGATGCGAGGGTCCCGTCCTCTCAATTCCCGTGGTTCCTCTGATGCTGAAAATTGGGGACAGTAGCCCTTGTCTCGAGGTTGGGGGGGGGGGGGAGTCTGACTACACACCTCCAGACTCCAGAATCCTCTTAAAGCAGGTTTTCCTGCAGCCTGCTAGCCAGCCTCTCCCACGGCCTTCCAGCAGCTTGCCCATCTGCTTATATTTAAGGATTCTTTAAAGCGTTCGAAACAAAATCCGTGGTAAAGAAATTGAAAATTGTTCAGTTCTGGGGGCCAAGCACTGTATCAGGCCTTTCCACGCACGTCAGGCCACTCGGGCCTGTTCCCGGACCTCCCCGTGCCTCGGCTTCCCTGTCTGTGGAGATGCACCTGTTGGTGCTGGGACTTAATCAGAGGGACGACACAGATGCCCAGACCGACCTCCACGATGGAAAGCGCTTGATAAATGTGCGTCGCTATTTCCTCTTCCTCCTCCACATCGAGGTGATTATTTAGCCCATTTCATAGATGAGGAAATGCGGGCTGGGGGAAGGGGGGATGAAGGAGACCTCCCAAGTACTTTCTGGGCAGGGGATCCAAAGCCGGCCCAGGCTCGTCCGTCTCTCCTGCCGGGATGCACCAAACCTTTGAGAAAACTAGACCATCATTATCGTCTCTCTGGTGTCTCTTTATCGTCTACGTTCAAGTTCCAGTAGCTTCCAACTGGTTTTGGTTGCAGCCGTTGGTAAGAAACGCTTTACATCACAACGCACAGAACAGAGATATATATAAAGGGAAATCAAAGTTTCCTGAAGCGTATTTTCTCTTCCTACGTTCTATTGTTCTGTGTACCCTGCTATTTTTCTATTCGGTACTGTTTTATTTCATTTTTAAGAATTGGCTTCCGCCTGGCCTCAGGTGGTGGTTTGAAAACCGCCAGCCAGGTAAGCGAGAGAGTGAGCATAGTTTTTGGAGCGGCGCTGCCCAGATGTGGTCCCAAGCGTCCCCTCGGGTTACCTGGGCCCCGGGTCCTCCAGCACCAGCCCCTCCCGCCTGGGCCCCAGTCTCAGGAGACAGGATTGCAAAGCCCCTGATGAGAGCAGGGGGCAGGGGTAGACCGAAGTTCATGGATCCTATCCACAGCTCCCCTCCCCCCGCCCCCACAGGTACCTCCAGGGTCTAGCCCGTCCAGACTCCCTTAGGCTGTGTCCAAGAACACGGATTTAGGATTTAGGATTCAGTGAGGGTCACCTTTGAAAGGGCCACTGCTCCTCTGATGTTCGCATCTTGGTGTCCCAGGGACTAGTAGGGAGTAGGGAGACTGGGACATCCGAGGGGCGGCCAGCCCAGGCTTAGCAAGACCGACAGAAGAACCAGGGGAAGAAGAAGCCAAAGGAAGATTCCTGCCGCGATGAGCCTGTTCTCAGTGCCCCCTTGATCTGCTAATCCCAGCTGCGCTCTTCCCTCAGCCCTCTCCTCCTCTTCCAGCCCCCGCCCCCTCCACTTGCAGCTACCTTTGCCCTTTGGCGTGGCCCGTGCCCGCACAACGCACATGGACGTGGTGGGCAGCGCTTCCAGGCCCGGCCTGGGGAGACCTGTCCAAGCACGTCCCTGCGCGCCCTTCCCCGCCGAGGCTCGCTGCGGCCGAGCACGGAGACCTGGGACGCCTACAGAAAGACGCCGGGTCCCCAGATCACGGCTCAGGTGGCCACCGCCCAAATCAGAATCTCCTGCTCGGCTTGCCAAGAGTAAGACGTAAACTTACATGATGTAAAGCTACTAAGACACAGAGATTATCCTCACCCACAAATGCGCTCTGAATATCTAAACTATCCAAGGTCAAGGCAGTGGGGCCAGAGCTTCTCAAACGTAACACCTTTAATGAAGCGAAACATTGACTTCGAAACAGGAGCTATTCCGTGTACCGGGTTCAACAGTGTCCCCCAAGGTCACCCCCACCCAGAACCTCAGGATGGGACCTTATTTGGAAACAGGGTCTCTGCAGACATAATCAAGTCAAGACAAGGTCACCCTGGGTTCGGGCAGGCCCTGCCTCTGATATGGCCGGCGTCTGTAGGAAGAGAGAGATTTGGACACGGAGTCGTGGACACACAGAGGCCAAGGCCACGTGCAGGTAGAGGCAGAGGCAGGGGTGAGGCGGCTCTAAGCTGAGAACCCGGAGGCCTGGCGGCAGCAGGGGAACAGGGAAGGGAGGTCTCACCTCCAGAACCGTTGCAGAATAGATTTCTTCTAAGCCCCCCGACCCGCAGTTTGCGGTGCCTCGTTACAGCAGGCAGGGGAAGCCAGTATACTCCATAATCAAAGCCTTGTGGAATTTTAAGAAATTGCACTATTTTTAGCCCCGTTCTTGGTCATGTGTTCTGAGGAAGAGCGCATCCTAAATCTGGGCTTCCAGCTGGAGGATGTGAGCGCAGACCCTGGGGAGGAGACCTCCCCTCCTCCTCTCAGCCTTCCAGAGAAATCCCCGAGGGGGTGAGTTGCCCAGATGCTTCCAGGGCAAGCGAGCTCTCTGCCAAGGAAAAATACTGCTCCTTCTGGCTACCCACCGATGTGTAACTCTCCTTGAAGACTCTTTGGCCCACCCTTCACAGTGGTCTGTGCCTCGGACGGTGGCTGGAGGGGGCCATACTCCACGTTAGATTGGCGTGGATTGTGGAAGCCCGGAGCCTGTGTGAAGCCCGGAAGCAGAGAGATGGAAGGGAGGGGGCGTCCAGGGAGTGTAGGGGAGGGGGAGCTGCAAGGGCCAGCCCGGCCATGAAGGAGACCAGGGAGGCCGGAGAAGGCTCGGTGGATAAACGCCAGGACTGCCACATGCCCGCCTCTGCTGTTCTGTGCTAAATAAATTTTATTTATTTTTAAAAATAGTTTACATACTTATTTTGAGGGGGTAGAGGGGCAGAGACAGAGGGAGAGAGAATCTCAAGCAGACTCTGGGCTGAAGGCCAAGCCTGATGAAGGGCTCAATCTCACAACCCTGCGATATGACGAAATCAGGAGTCGGACACCCAACCGACTGAGCCACCCGGGCGCCCCATTAAAAGGCAAAATATATTGTAAGCACAGTAGCTAGTCAGGCTACCTCAAGGAACACTAACTTGGTGAGAGCATTCCTTACCAAACAGACATCTTTCTAAAAGCGAATCATCACTCCGTATACTATTTGCTAGGGCTACCGTAACCAAGTACTGTCAAGTCAGTGGCTTAAAGAACTGAAATCGAGTGTCTCACAGTCGAGTCTAGAAGCCTGAGATCAAGGGGTCAGTGGGGTTCGTCTCCCCCAAGGGCTATGGCACAGAATTTGCCCCATTCTCTCCTCTGGCTTCTGGAAGTTTGCTGGCAATCTTGGGCTTGTAGATACCTTACCCCAATCTTCATATGACGTTCTCCTGGTGTGTATATCTTTGTTTAAATTTCCACTTTTTATAAGACAGCAATCATACTGGATTAGGACCACTCTGTTCCAGTGTGACCTCATATTACCTAATGACATCTGTAATAACCCTATTTCTTTCTCTTTTTTTTTAAGATTTTATTTATTTATTTGAGACAGAGAGAGCACACGAGCAGGGGTAACAGCAGAGGGAGAGGGAAAAGCAGATTCCCCGCTGGATGGGGAGCCTGATGCGGGACTCGATCCCAGGACTCCGGGATCATGACCTAAGTCGAAGGCAGAGGCTTAACTGACTGAGCCGCCCAGGCGCCCCTCAAATAGTGGGATTCTACTCAGAAATAAAACGGATAAACTCCAGCCTCACGTGACAATGAACAGACAGATCGAATGAACGTTCAATTCAGGCACCAAGAGCAAATGAAATAAAAAAATGTAGGCAGGAAGAGCAGAAACAAGGATAAGGAAGATATAAAAATAGGCCAGGACCGAGAGGCATGTTTCACCTGTTCTTTGATTTAAAAAGCTCAGTTAACTGAAAGCCTGCATGTGTGGTGAGTCAAGAATCACAGAAGGGAAGCTCAGTGGAAAATTCTGGGTCATTCCCACTGGAAGAATATTCAGGAATTTAGCCCAGCCCAGGGAAACAAATGCGAACTTCCTTTGCCTCGCTCAGGATGAACCGGTTTCAGCCTTGAAATGAGACGAAATAAGAGAAACGCGTTAACCAAAAGAAGTGCTGTTTCCTCTATTTCCAAGACCACAAAAGCTGTGCAGAAGGAAGCTGTTCCGTCACAGTTGGTGGCCCCGACGTGAGCGGCCAGGGACATGGGACTCTAATGTCTCAACGGGTGCCCTTCACCTTTCCAGTCTGGCGGTGATTTCTGGAAATGGCCAGAAGTTATTCAGAATCACGTCGGTGGAGTGAGCTGGCGACTGAACCCAGTTCCCCACTAGAAGGCAAATCCAAGATACGGCTGCTACGGGACAGTCCCGGTTTCCTCACGTGCAATGTTGTCTGGTTCCAAAGGCGTTTCCTTCCAAACATCCCAATGCCGTCCGAGCAAGGACAAGGGCACAAGGGAAGCTCAGACTTTGCGCAGGTGCCTCTTCCGAAGGGCTAAAGAGCTTCTGTCAAAAATCGGATCCCTGATTGTCACGCTCCCCTTCTCGGGCTCCCAACCTCAGGTGGGTTCCCTAATGGCCACCAGCCATTTTCAGACATGGGACGAGGGTGTTGTTGTGGGTGCCAAGGAGGAAAAGAGGGGTCCACCCTCGGGGGCTGGCCAGGGACTGTGGCAGAGGGGGAGCAAGGACAGGGTCAACACCACCTGCGTTCCCCTCTCGTGGCCGCCATAACGAAGTACCACAGACCAGGTGGCTTAAGCAACAGGAATTCATTGTCAAAGTTCCGGAGGCTAGAAGTGCATGATCCAGGTGTTGGCGGGGGCTCTGAGATTCTGGTTGGAATCCTCCCTTGCTTCCCACCTACCTGCTGGTGGTTGGCCAGCAATCTTCGGCATCCCTCAGCTTGTGGATGTAGGACTCCGATCTCTGCCTCTGACATCACAGGCGTTTCCCCTGTGTGTCACCGTCTTCACGTGGCCGTCTTCTTATGGGACACCAATCCTACTGGATTCAGGCCCACCTGACTCCAGGAGGACCTCATCCCAACTAATGACATCTGCAATGACCCAGTTTTCAAATCAGGTCACATTCTGAGGTCCAGAGGGTTAGGCTTCACCATATCGTTTTTGGGGGGACGCAGTTCAGTCATAACCCCCCTTTGTCACGAGCGGGATGGTGCTAATTAGGCACGTTCAGCCTCAGGTACTATTGGTACCTACACATCAAACAAATCCTTTCTTGGAGATCCGATCTGTCGTGCCCCAGAAGATCTCAAAATAAAATGTTTGTGCTTTTCTTTCCTTCCCTTTGTCTCTGACAGGTGCGCCCACACGGACCAGGCTCCTTACTGCAGGAACACAAAAGATAGGGCTTTTTTTTTTTTTTTAAGTTTTTATTTATTTATTTGACAGAGAGGAGAGAGATCACAAGTAGCCAGAGAGGCAGGCAGAGAGAGAGGGGGAAGCAGGCTCCCTGCTGAGCAGAGAGCCGGATGCGGGGCTCGATATCAGGACCCTGAGATCATGACCTGAGTCAAAGGCAGAGGCTTTAGCCACCCAGGCGCCCCAAAAGATAGGGCTTTTAACAGATAGGGCTTTTAGTTGCTACCTAGGCTCTTGAGACCCGGAAGGGAAGGTAGGAGGGCTTTGGAGCAGGTTTAAGTCCTAATAAAAACAAAGGGGAGGGAACGCCATGGCCCCACCCACTGATGCCTAGGGGAAGTCATGGGGGTGCGGCGTGGGGCAGTGTGGGGATGGGGAGGGATGGGGGGTCTGTGTTGCTGGATCAGGGAAAGGGGGAGTTGGGGGAAGAAGACTGAGCGTGGACAGCCTGCCGTTGTCCCGTGGAGGCTGGGTGGGAGTCAGGGGAAGCTGAGCGGGGGAGGGGGGCGCAGACCTTCCTTGCGTGGGTGTAGATGTTGCTCTTGCGGTCATGGATCCCCTCCCTGCTCTGCCCTTCCACCTGCAGCTGTCCGGGCCGCCTGTGGCTCCTCCCGGGTACATTCTCCACACCCGGAGGCTTCTCTGCCCCCCTCCCCCGCCCCCCCACGGATACCCCGCGATACCAGCAGCCTGAAGGCAGGCCTGGGCTCGGCAGAGGCGGTGGTGGGGAGGAGGGGCTGTCTCCACCAGCACCCGGAGGCTGCACCCCGTTCCCGGGGCTCCTGCAACAAAGGCCCACAAACTGGGTGGCTTCAAACAACAAAAATGTGTTCTCTCACCGTTCTGGAGGCCCGAAATCTGAAATGAAGGTGTCGGAGGCTTCACTCCCTCCAGAGGCTCTGAGGGAGAACCCCTACCTTCCTTCCTCCGGCTTCAGTGGGGGTGGGGGGAGCGGGGCAGCAGGGGAGGGGGGGCTGCCCGCATTCCCTGGCTTGTGGCCGGCTGCACCACTCCCATCGCTGCCTCCCGGGTCTCGTGGCCCCCTCTTCTTCCGCAGCAATCTCCGTCTGCCTCCCTTTTATCCGGACCCACGGGATTGCATTTAGGGCCCTCCTAATAATAAGCCAGGGTAAATCCCCACCTCTGGCTCCTTAATTCAGTTGTATAGCGAGGTCGGGAGTGGGGCACCCATCTTGTTGCCCCGAACGAAGAGCTCATGGCCCCTCCCTCTCTCACTCCCCGCAGGTGCCCCGAGGGGGACCCCACTGAAGTCCTCAGGCTCTGATCCAAGGGTGAAAGCGGATCCTCCCTCCCCTTCTGCTCTCCACAACTGCTCCATGTGGCCAGGGGGCAGCTGCGTGGCCCTGAGCACTTGGACTGGCGCCGGCTGGGAGAAGGCCCATCCGCGGGCCGGGCTCCCACACGGGATGGCGCCATCTTGGTGGCTGCCATGACGGGCGGCTCACAGCTTCATCCAACGCTCACCCGGCCCCAGGGATTCCCTACGCTAAGTCCTCAGGACTCAAGGCGGGTGTGGGGACCATGGGGTCACCATCTCCTGGGAGCTCGCTGGAGGAGCAGACTCTCCGGCCCTGCCCCAGATCTCCTGAGTCAGGCTCTGCATGTCGCCCGGATCCCCAGGGGCGTCCTGGGCTTGCTGCCGTGAGACGCACGGGTCTACACACCACCGGGCGGCCCCCTTCTCACCAACACACCCGCTCGCCCCGTCCAGGTGCCCATCCTTTCTCTCCCAGCAGCAGACGGCGGGCTCTGGGGCTCTCTAGGGTAGGGCCATGCGGTTTGGAAGCAAAGCCCGACTCATTTAGTTTATTTATCTTCCTGACACTTCATCTATTTTGAATTTCGGAGGCCGTTCTAGAACTTGGCTTGGGCTGGTATTCTTAGGGAAGCTGTGCTTTACAAAACTGACAGACACTGCCCTTGACTGCCCACATCCGGGCACACATCCCACATCCCGCCCTCAACCCCCCCACCCCCGGTGGCCACCTGCACGGTAAACTCGGAAACCAAGCCGGTCGGGCCTCCCTGCTGTGACCACCAGCATCTCATCCCCTTCCTTCGGAAAAGGCCTCCTCCCGGAGGGCCCTGCTAGTCCCCGAACGCTCCCCTCCTTCCCTCCACCTACTCAGGACCCGGTAGTGGTAGTCACATGACTCACGCCCGCCTGTGTACTCTGTTCTCTTGGCCACAGTGATTGGTTCAGCATTGATCATGTGACCAAAACTAGACCAATCAGAGTCCTTCCCTGGGGCTTTTCATACTGACCTACAAGGGGGGAATCACAGCTCCTGCCTCATGGACTTGTCAGGAGTCGTCGTGTCTGGGGTCCAGGAAATATCGCCTACGACTCCCTTGTGTTATGTCCATCTTCTCCCCCTCCCCCCACTTCCTCTGCCTTCTCTCACCTTCCCCTCAGTCTTCGCTTGGCATTTCTTTACACCGCTTCTCTGCCTTTCAGCACAGGGGGCCCTGGTTACCCCGGGCACCTGCCCCGCCCCAGGGGAATGCTCGGGGAGGGTTGTTTGGCTGCTGAGATGTGCTGAGATGCCCCCTAAATAGGAAAAAAAGTACCCCTGCACCTCCGTTTATCCATCCCGTGTGCTTCATTCCATCCCCTCCCCACCGCCCCCAATCTAGAGCCTCTTTCCAGCCAGGTGACCCAGGGCACCAGTGTCCTCATCCCCCAGACATAATCCCCGGCTTATCCCTGGGATTGGCGGGTCTAAGACCCCCGTGGCAGACGCTGGGTGGTTGTGCGTCAGAAGGAATCAGCACAGCCCTGGGAAGCTTCCTGGGTCCCTAAGAGCCTTCAAAAGGTAAAAGGACGCGTTTTCTTCTGTACAACATCTTTTCGCTGTGATTACTGTATTCTCCCCAGAGTCACCTGGGAAATTTTAACATGTGACTAGTCAGTGCCGACCGTCTGGATTTCCTCTCTGAGAGGTCCCCCGAGTCATGAAATGGTCATCCGAGCGGACCATCCATTGAACATCCATTCATTGGATGTCCAATCCAATTGGACACCATCCATTGGACCATCCAAGAGGACCATCCAAGCGGACAGCCCCGGACCTCCGATCAGGGCACTGGGCTGGGCACAGGCCCGCCTGGTGGAGCCCCGAGGTCAGCGGCAGACAGCACACCTGGAGTGGTGCTTCGCCACAGCTGGATCATTCTGCCAAGCCCCACGACCCTGAGTGCCCAACGCGCCCCTTCGTGTGGTCAGTCGTGGGTGAGAGAGTCGGGAGGGATGCAGGGGCAGGGACATGAAGTGCTTCCTGGTTACAACTTCTGTTGTTTCTGCCCGTTCAGATCCCTGTCCGCTTCTCTTAGTCACAAGACCCCACTTTTCCTTCGGGAGCCCCCCCATCCCTGGGTCAGTCCAAGGGAGTGAGTGGGACTGAGGTCTGGCCACTCAGATGGCCCCACTTCCCCGCCTGCTCTGACTCATCTGGATGGGCAGGTGCTCAAAGCCAGGCCACTCTGAGGCTGCTGAGCGCACCGTCCCGGGCTGAGCCAAGAGAGAGGGAAAGGAAGGCTTTTTCTGAATGACCCGATCCAGCCACCCCGAAGCGGAAGCTTACGGGCTGTTTCAGGTGGGGGAACCCCTAAATTCTCTCTTCGGCACACCCGGTGAGGCTGGGATTCCTGACCCTGCAACGAGATCCTGATCCTGACATTCCTTCCGGTTCCTCCACCGCGCGCCCCCATCCTGGCCGGCAGTCCGCCAACCCGGCAATCCGCAGCCTCAAGTCAGCCTCCTGGGGCCAGATACCAGACTCCTAGGGGCAGCCCTTCCGCCCAGAGCCCATGGAAGTTACCCAAACCAGCCAGTTCTAAGCCTGCTTACCCTGCCTGCCTTCCTCCTCCCCACGGAAACCACAACAAAGGCTCTTGTCTCTTGCCTGAGACCCCCTCCCCCCACCATGGTGCTTCCCCGTGTGGCCCCCAGGGGGGGCAGGCCCCCTGCTGATGGGAAATGTGGGCAGCAACCTATCTTTCCCGCTGTCGGCCTTACTGTATTTGCAGTCTTCTACTAACACGCTGTTTTTTAAAGCTAACCTTGGGCTGCTTGCTCTGCTGTGAGGAACGAAGCCCCAGGAGCCGTGTGTCCCCTGGCAGCGTCCAGGACACCAGGGACAGGCGGCCCACGGGAGCGGGCAAAACTTCAGAGTGCTGGCAGTCTGGTCAGAGCCAGGCCTGATACTGTGGTGGGAGCCGCGGGGTTGGGAGGACGCAGGGCGGATTCAGGTCTGCAGCTCTGGGGGGGGAGGGGAGGCCTGAGGCTGCTGACCTTGGCCCACACTTGGAGCAGGGGCAGAAGGACGCACTCAGCACAAGGCGTGCCCTTACCCACGGGCCTGGAGGATGGGACGGAGACTGTCTTACGCCCAGTCTGCACCGCCTCATCTCATCTTGAATCCCATTGCCCCGTCCCCGCCTTAAGTCACACAGTCCCCATTCCAAAGTATGCATTCATCCAGCAACCAGAATGGGCGATTCATGGCAATGACTGCCGGGGACCTTAGGAAATTTCTGGAACAGAAGTTGGGGTTCTCAGAATGATTCTGATCTCTCTCGGGGCACCTGGGTGGCTCAGTCGGTTAAGCATCTGCCTTGGGCTCCGGTCATGATCTCAGGGTCCTGGGATCGAGCCCCCGTGTGTTGGGCTCCCTGTTCGGTAGGGAGCCTGTTTCTCCCTCTCCCTGTGCCCCTCCCCCTTGTGCTCTCTCTCCAGCTCTCTCTCACTCTCACTCTCTCAAATAAATAAGTAAAAAATCTTTAAAAAACAAACAAACAAAGAATGGCCCTGAGCTCTTTTCCCCTCCTAACATCTCCCAGAGGACCTCCAGTCTCGGAAATCCGGCTGCTGTGCCCATCGCCTTACACGTGGATGGGGGTCCAAGACACGGCTTCTGAATGAATGAGAAAAATCTGTCAATCTGTATTTGTGTATTTTGTAGCTTCAGGGGACCACTGAAAGAAAGAAACCTCCCAGAAGAAACAACCGCATTTGCTTATGGCCTGTTTGTTCATTTATCTGCTCTTCTGGAAACTGAGAAGTCCCTATTTTTAGCACCTCTCATGCTCAAGCACGGATTTTTTTTTCCCTCCCCTTTAAGCTGTTTAAAAAGTTGACAATTCCCAGCCTATAAACTGCAAAGTCATGTCATGCATTCAACAGGAGAAAACAGCCACTCGGGGAAGAGGCCTCCCTTCCCACGGCCCTCAGAAAACACTCATGAGGCAGGAAAGGCAGAAAGAGGAGCCTGGAGAGTCCGCAGGGCTGTCCCCGGGAGGGGACCTTGGCGGACCCCCTGCCTCCCACGGGCTTCCAAGGAGCGGGGTCCTGGGGCGCCCCCTCCTCGGCCCACCCCGCTCTCTTTCTGCTCCCGGGGTGTGGGGCTGCCAAGCCAAACTCACCAAACAGCTGTTTCTAAGCCTCTCACTGAAAGTGGGGGGCATGTGAGGCCCCCATGAGCCCCCATTGTAAAAACAGTTGCAAGAAGAGGGTTGTCACAGCTGGGGGTCTGGGCTCCAGAGTTTTCTAGCTCTGGCTCGCTGGAGGAGCTTGGGCAAGGCTGAATTCTCTGGGTCTCTGTTTCTTGGTGAGCGACACGGGAATACCGATCGGAGACCCCTGCCTCCGGGCAGAGTCCTGGAACTGGGAAGCGCTCTCGCAGCCTCCAAGTGATGAACGCACAGCTCGATCATTCATGACTTCTCTCGATATCCACACGAGGAGCCGTAATTATCGCAGCCGCTTCAAAAACAGACCAGGGGAGTCGTAATAAGAGCAGCGATAATGCAGGACTAGAAGAGAGAAGACTTCCAAGGCGTGCATCTTCTTAATGCCTCCCTGGGGCCAGGAGGTGGCCGATAGGAGTGAAAACCGATACGAGTGAGACCATCACCATCGATCCTTTCAACCGGAAGGTGCAGGCAGGCGGGGGCGGTGCCACCACGAGCTAAGGATCGCTGGCGGCCACCACGAGCTAAGGATCGCTGGCGGCCAACAGACCCCGGAAGAGATGGAGAGTCTTCCCTGGAGCCTGGGCAGGGAGCGCAGCCCTGACGACACCTTGGTTGGCACTTCCTGTCCTCCGAGCTGTGATAGTACCCTTCTGCTGCAGGAAACCCCCCCCCCCCCCAAGTATGTGACACTTTGAAACCAACACAGAGGGGACCGAGGACCCGGGACTGAGAGGGCCCCGAAGAGAGCTCCCAAGGGCCACGAGAACACTCAGCGGCAGCAAGCGGGGCACCTGGAGAAGGCTCCGGTCCCTCCAGTCCCTCTGGTGCCATCTGACCCAGGGCAAGAAGCAGCCAGGGACACGGGCCAAGCCCACATACCTCTGTGCTCTCTGCCCACCCGGTCAAGCAGGCTGGCTCTCCGCCCGTCTGCTTGCACCTGTGGGAGGAGAGGCGCCCTCCGACCAGACCAGTGGCAGGTGCAGAGGAGGAAAGACTGCGGTGTGTGTTCTCCGAGCTCTGAGTGCTCCCTGCCTGGAAGGCTGCCCGGCTGTGAGTTGTCTCGCTGGGAAACTGCAGGGACAATGAGCCCCACGTCCTTGCCTCTCATCTTTCTTTCTGCACCATATTCCCCCCCTTTTTTATCACTCCTTGATTTCCCCATTTTGCTAAGCTCCTGTGAGTGCCTTGAATGTCAACCCAAATCCTTCCTGCGCATCCATCAGCAGATCTCAGCTCCAGTCCCCATCGGCCGCATGACCCTGGCCCGCCTTGTCCCAGGGACACTGGCCTTCTCCTTCCACCAAGTTCAACTGGAACGCCTTCCTCCTTGGTGAAAGCAGCAGGTCTTCAGGGAATAGGGAGCGGGGCTCAGGAAGCTCCCGCAGGGCACCCGGGACAGCCGGGCTCAGGAAATGATGATCCGGGGAGCGTCAAGGTCAATTTCAAAGACCAGGGGCCAGCGAACCGCCTGCGAGCCAAGAATGGGTTTTTATGTTTTTAAATAGTTGAATAAAAATAAATAAATAAAAGAAGAATATTTTGTGACATGTGAAAATGATAGGAAACTCAAAGTTTGGTGCCCTAAGTCAGGCCTGATTGGAACACAGGCCACGCTTGTTCGCTTCCCCATTGCAGGTGGTGGCTGCTTTCGCCCTTCGGCCTCAGGGCAGAGTAGCTGTGACAGACCCATGACCCTCGGAGCCTAAAATGTGCACCAGCCCATGCTTAGGAGAAAGGCTGCGGGCACAGACTCCGGAGCCAAATTGCCTAACTTCAAACCCTACGTCCACTGCTTACCCGCTGCATGACTGGGGGCAGTTTCCCTCTCTGTCTCTCCCTGCATTTCTGTGTCTCTCAAATGGGCACAATGGTCCTTATTTCAAAGTCTCCCTGTAAGGATTCGATGAATTATCCCTTTACGGTCTTAGAACGGTGTCCGGCACACAGAAGTACCGGGATGGGTGCACTTATTTTCAGTCTCCCCAGATTCTGAAACATCACGGTCCCGCAGCGGAGTAACATGTAGAAGAGTTCTTAAGCCTTCCTTCTACTCCACACGCACGGGCTCTTGGAAGATGCCATTTCCTTCGCTTTTCATCAGTGCTCCATATGCAAACACATCCAGGAAGCCGTAGCTCAGACTTTTCAAATCCCAGGTGGGTTCCAACTTGTTACGTCAGAGGAAAAAAAAAGTCTGTCTTCCCCAGCAGGTGCACGGGCGCCTTTGTTAGACGCCACCTCCTTACTCTCCAGCATTAAAAGACGTCTTTGCAAGCTCTGCGGATCTTGACTGTAAAGCGAAAGCAGAACGATGAAGGCTGGATTTCCCACAAGGACAAGGATGTTTTCCTTCCTTAGCCGTGGGTGGCGGCGGTGGAGCGTGGAGGAGTCTGGGAGAGCTGGCATGTGGACGGTGGGCATCGAGGACGGTGTCCCCCACCTCCTCCTGCTTCTTCCGAGGGACTGAGTTGTGAATGGGCTCCTGACCGCTCCGCTGGAGACGCGGCTGCCCAACCTCCTGGGCAGGATCATGACCGGAGCCAAAGGCAGTTGCTTAACCAACTGAGTCACCCAGGCACCCCGACCCCTTTCATTCTTTAGACACCAAGACAAAGAGCCTCAGGCCTACGAGTGTTTCAAGGACTTTTGGAAAGGTTTAAGACTTGATAAAATTATAAGTTATATATAATACATATATATTTGTTATAAATAATTATAAAATAAAATTATAAAAATATAAAATATGGAAATAACAATATGAAATTCAATCAATGATTACTTTATCTATTCCTTCTTCATTAATTGTGAAATTGAGTATACATACAAATGTCCCTATATTTGAAAACCATTTGCAAAGCTAGATTTTCTCATGTTACAGGAGTTCGTAAGTAGACCAAGCAATTGCCAGGAAATAACAGCTAATTGTAAGTTAAACGAGCGACTTGCAGCTAACACGATCACGGCCCTGCCCAACTCCCTCAGACCTCATCGTGTCAGGTGATTGCCCATTCCAGAATCGTCTTTCCTTCGGCCTTTTCTCTCTCTCACACATCACGAATACCAACCAACAAAACCCGCTTTTTTTAAAGATGAAAAATGCAGACACCGACAAAGAGAGCAGGGTTGAAGACCAGATCATTCTGGTTGCAGCTGCGGGGACACTGGCAGGACAGAGAGCTCCTGAGTCAGAAGGTCAAAGTCCCCATCCGCCGACCGTGCGCCTTGTGGCTTTTCCAATCCTACTTTCCTCCAACCCACTCACTCGCCTACGATGAAGGGAAAGCAGATAGTTTCCAAACCCACACCTCACCAATGCCAGGGATTTTTTTTTTTTTTTTTTTTTTTATGCTCACTCTCCATCACTGTAAAGTCTGTTTTTTAAGTGACTTTAATTGGAATATCTTTTTTGGCTCCCAAGGTGCTGAATCCAGATGAGGCCATCTGCCTCCTCTCAGCATGTGTGCAGAGCGTGGTTCCAAACCCCCAACGGTCCTATTGGGGTCCCCGGGGACCCCACCCGTCTCCCCGCCATGAGGAACATTTTCGCGGGTCTCTCTCCGAGTGCCTTTGTTCAAACGCTCCAGTCACTAGAATGGCTTATTTCATCCAACAGGGTAATTAATGATGCTTGCAACAAGCTTGTCGTTATTAATTAAACCATTGGAGTGAGCCCCCCAAGGACGCTAACAGACTGGCTGAAAGCCGAACTTCCTGTGGCTGCTCTAAAGAGAAATGACTGCAGGATATGGACAAGAAGAAAGGCGATTCGACTGCGGGACAGGAAGAGTCCAGATCGGGAAGGGAATAGGAAAAGTGCCCTCTTTCATGAGACGAGGCCCGCCGGCCGCATGGTAGGAATCTGTTGTCGAGAGGCCAAGGATCTGGTTTTGGCGCACAGCGTGGTCTCTTAATTAGGTGCTAGAACAAGCTGCGGGAGGCTCTCAGGCAAAAATGAGACAGAAAAGTGCCTCCCTTTATACGCTTTGCTAGTTATAAAATTAGTTCATTTTCCACTTCTGTCTGGGCACCTGGGAGCCCGCCAGTGGTTGTCAACACGGAGGGACAGCTTCTGGGACTGAGGCTAAGCCGAGAGTGACCAGAGGAAGACCCCATACCATGGTGTGGGAGGGACAGGAATAGAGCCCTCGGATCGAGGGCTGGGGTCAGTCTAACCGGCTACCTTCGCAGTCCTTGCTGGGACGGCCAGTGGGCCAGCATGAAGGGGAGAGGATTGGGGGGACAGCCACTCCCCGCTCTGCTGACTCAGGGGCCACCCTAAAGAACATTCTGGAAACCCGGCTTGACTGACTGTTCTCATGTGCACTTACCCTCGGAAACAGAAGCTGCACTCCGGTCGTCCCCTGAGGTGACATGTATGTTCAGGGGGCATCCGCTAGACAATGGCCAGCTCGTGCTCCTGTGCCCGGTTCTCTGTGAACGTCAGGGCGCTCCCGGGGTGTCACATCCGACCAAAACCATTTTGAGGGGCTAGAAATTTTAAGGGAATGCGATTTCCAGTTCTGTGACAGTGTCATTCTGAAGACCCCCCTTCTGTGGGGCACCTCAGTGGTGCAGCTGGCTAAGCGTCTGACTCTTGGTTTCAACTCAGGGCGAGACCTCATGGTCGTGAGATCGAGCCCCGTGTCGGACTCTGACCTCAGCGTGGAGTCTGCTTGGATTCTCTTTCTCCCTCTCCCTCGGCTCCTCCCCCTGCTCACGCTCACATGCTCTCTCTCTCTAAAAAAAAAAAAAAAAAAAAGACCCACCTTTTGAGACGAGGGACAAACACAGAGCCTGCTCACCCAGAGGGGCTGTTGACCCACACCCACGTTGTAGCAGGTGTCGGCAGCTCGTCCCATACACCCCTGCACACATACCCGCTCAGCCTCCCCCACTGGCGACGTCCAGCGCATGTGTGACAGCCGATGAACCTCACAGCCTGCCCGGGAGCTCACTCCCGGTGCTGTACGTTCTGTGGGGTTGGACACGCACATTAGGACGTGTATCATTATGGGATCATTATGGGATCACATAGAGTATTCCCACTGCCCTAAAAGTCCCCTGTGCCACCTCTTAATGCCCCCGTCCACCCTGGCGGCCATCTTTGTACGGTCTCCATAGTTTGCCTTTTCCAGAATGTCGTATGGTTGGAATCATACAGTTGGAATCATCTCTCAGACTGGCTTCTCTCACCTGATAATATGCACGTAAACTTCCTCCACGTCTTCTCCTGGCTTCACAGCTCATTTCTTTTAGGGCTGATAATAGCCCAGTGTCCGGACGCACCACAGCTTATCCGCTCACCTGCTTCATTCCCTTTCTTTCCCTTAACCCCTTATGATTTTCTGATAGAGTGAAAAAGTATCCCAATTTCCATTTCTTAGTTCAGACGTCCACGTTAGCAAGTTTATGATCATATTTATCTATTCTCTGTCTCATAAAACGCCGTCCAAATTTACCTTCTTGAGCTAAGCCAGTGTGACTGGTCATGAAGTTCTTTTGGTGGATGTCAGTGGCCTCCAGTGATGACAGGACGCAGGGGCTCGATGTCCCTCCCCTATAACCTCTCGCCAAGATCACTAAAATGAAAGAGTGTCTCACCCCACATTCTACCAAATGGACAGACCCTCGTTAGCAAGCAAGAAGTCATCAGTCCTTGGTCCCCTGGATGGACACGTTGCATGATACGCTCTCCCCGGGGACTGACCCAGTGACATCTATAGCTGGCCTTCCAGCCGGGCCAGCCAGAGGGTCCCCTGGGAAAGAACCAGGACGAGGCAGGGTTCCTGGCTGTCCAGTAGCGACTACACAGGAGGGGGCGCTCTCCTTCCCGAAGCAAATTCTTTCTCATAACTTTGGGTTCTCACAAGTCTTTGAACACGGATAACTTTTATTAGCATGGTGGCCAAGCTACAAAGAACCAACAAGCCAAACCATTTTTTAGTTCCCCCAAAAATGATCTAAGGTGTATTAATCGCCATTTCATTTTGAAGACTTTATATAAAGAAACCAAATAAAGGATCTGAGATGCTCATTTCTGCTCCGTGGACCAGGTGCCGGTCTAACTTGTCTGCTTTGGGAGCGCCTAGGTGGCTGAGTGGGTTGAGCGTCCGACTCTCGACTTTGGCAGAGGCCATGATCTCAAGGTCGTGGGGTCGAGCCCGTCAGCCTCCATGCTGAGTGTGGAGCCTGCTTGAGATTCTCTCTCTCCCTCTCCTTCTGCCCTTCCCCCTGCTCTCTCTCTCAAATAAATAAAATCTTACATAAATAAATAAATACATAGTCTGCTTTCTCTCCTGGGGCCATGATGCTCCTCCAGCTAGCAAGAGTTAGCCTGTTCCCCAGGCCCCCCTCCCAGAACAGATCCAGCTTCAGCAGAAGACATTCTTCCTAGGGGGTCTTAGCGGTGGTTGTCCAGGGAGCGAACATTAGCATTCCTGTTGCCGGGGGTCCCCAGTGAGGAGAAACAACAGCCAGGCTTACACTGCCCATCCCCCCCCCCACTCTGTAGCATCCAAATAGATTGTTTTACTCAAAAAGATTGTTTTCCTGCTCTGAATCCTTTCCACGTAAGGATCATCCAGGAAACATGGCGAAGAGCAGACCCCAGGACACACGGACCCCACTGAGCTCCCGCTACAAGAAAAACTCACAGAACACTGCTGTGTGCTGAAAGACAAGCTGTATTTGGTGCCAAGGTTTTAAAAAGCACCATTTGACATTAAAAAGTGTTCTTCTCTGTAATAATGGCCTCCGTCTTCTGAGGGTTCTTCTCGAGGTTCTTCTAAACTTTCCGCTTCAGAACGAAGAAATCTGAAAGTCCTATCATGCCATTTTTTCTAGATGCTCTGGATTGGAAACAGATGAAGGCACTTATTAGTCATTTCTTAGAGCAAAACAACGCAGTTTTTATGAAATGCAGTATAATTTAAAGGCTTTACCCATAAAAATTCATGATTTCCAATCTCTAATTAGTAATTCTTACCTCCAAAAAACAAAGCATTCCGTTTTCTTGTACAAAAACGGGCATTTATTTCTAGGTGCAAAAATCAGGACATATTTACAGGTTCTTCCTTACTGACCACTCAAATTTTAGTCACTACTGAAACAAAAGTTTCCCTTCTATTGGAAAAGTTGGTCCAGCGAAACTCAAAGGACTGTCCTGAGTCTACGAAACTTTGGCGTCACCAACAGCATTTCTCTCGATTTTTCTTTTTTTATCTAGAGATGCTTCTATTTCTTAAGAGATGGTGAGCATTAGTACCTTTCTACTGCCAACATCCGTGGATGTAAAAATACTGAACTCGAACAATATTCATTCTCGAGGTGGGTGGGGGAAACGAGAACCGTCTCAAGGACTCATATTTTCCAGGTAAGAGGATCATCAGTTAGTGATCCTAACCCATATTTTACCATGAACAGCAACCACCTCTCACAGCCCCGGGGAATCACAGGTGGCCAACAGTCTCCCGCCGTGGCTGCTTAGAGGGGAAGAACAGAATGCCGGAGAATGCTGCGGGTCCCCCTGACCCCTTGCCGTCCTGGGCGGGAGGATTTCCTGCCACTGTGGGCCCTACAGCTCTCCTCGGGCTGCTGGAGAAAGTGGGCGCGCTGTCTCAGCTGTGCCAACGGCACACAGAGGCCCAGCTGGAGTGAATTTCCCCGGCGAGGGAAGAGCCATTACCCAGGAGCAGGGGACATCGGGCAGCAGGGCCGAGGGGGCAGGGTGTTCCAAAAGCATACGTGCGGTGCCGGAAGTGTGTTTGGTGGGCCCGGAGCCCGGCCTGCTTGAAACCCCCAGACCCGTGTGTCGCAGGGGACACGTCGAGTGCTAGGCAGAGGAGCGAGACCGCAGGTGGGCAGGCGTCAGACCCTGTGGGACCCCGGTGCGTCCAGGCTCTGCCCGCCCCCAGGAGGAGCAGAAGGGCGCGCAGGAGTCCGCACCCCACAAACACTCAAGGAGCACAGGCGTGAAGTCACACCCTCCACCCGCCGGGCTGTGGAGATGCGCCTTCGAGCTTACTCGTCCACAGGCTTCGAGTTTAAAACAGTGGACACAGTGGGCGTAAGAGTCAAGATCAATTCCGGATAAACTTTTCTCAGAGACGGGATAAAGGGGCAGCACTGCCCTGCATCCCTCGCGAAGAAAAGCTGCCTCCTGCCGTTCCGCTTTCTTTAGCACGGCTTGGGGACATCCTGGGGATACCTGGGGCGCGGGGCATGTGGCCTTCCCTCCCGGCAAAGGCTGGATTACCGGCAGCAAAGGTATCTGGGAGGAGAGAGAGAAAGGCCCTCCTCTGGTGGTCCGTGCGCGGGAATGGCAGGGCGGGCTCGTACTTACACAGTGTCCTTTAGAGTGGCGAGATAGGATTCTGTGTCCACGTGGGGCACGTCCGAGTCCAACCTGGACAAGTAACGGTAGACGTAGGAGAACGTCTCAAACGGGATGCGCGCAGGGCCGCCCTCGGGGTCAGCGGTGAGGATCTCGCACAGGTGCTTCATCGAACTGTTCAGCGACTGGGAAGACCACAAACCGGGGGCAATTACTACATGGAATCGCCCCAGTGACAGCATGAGACACCAGCAGAATCACCGCTCGGGTATGTTTTACAGAAATTCTCCAGCAGGTATGCTCTCAGTCGAAATGGACTAGGTCAATTTACACTTGCCGTAGGCAAAGAAGTTAAAAGGAAAGGTTTGATCAAGATGCCTGTGGCCTGAAAAGAATTTTAATCCACAGATTTTGTTTTATAGTGAAATGGGAATGAGGAAGCGTCGGTCTCCTTGAAGATGGGCCCGGAGCCGGCCCAGAAGCCTCCAGCCCCTTCAGCGCCGGGACACGCCCGGAGCTGACAGTCACCAACTGGAGGTACCGCCCGGGGGCGGGCTCTAGGGCAGATGGCCCCGTGAGCTTCGCGATGCCCCCTGCGATCAGGCTCCGCGCGGGCTGCACACGGGGCTGGCCCTGCTCTCGGTTCCAGAAAGCACCAGACCTCACTCCCCCGGGTGCTGAGCGTCCCGCGCATGCTCCTTCTCTCTGTCTGGGTCGGTCTCCCTGCCCACCCGGGTCAACATGTTGACCTTCAGCCTGAAAGCCGGTCCCTGGAGAAGCCACGCGCTCAGAGCGTGCGGACCCTCCCTCCAGGCCAGGAGGGCACGGGGACGGTGTCCAGACCCTGGTGGTCTCACAAGGGCCTGCAGGCCTGCAATCAGCCAGGCAGAAGCATTCACACCTCATCCAGGGGCTCACGGAGCAAGTCGGGGCCCTTTGCCCCTGCAGAGAGCAGGCTCTTGACTTTTAGGGGGCAGCACTTAGGAGGGAGGAGCGAAGAAAACACAGGCGGCACAGGCACAGAGGAGAGCTTCCCATGTGGAGAGAGTCACACACAGACCTGCTTGACTATGACCGTGACTGTGGGGGGGAACAAGCCTGACACCCGTAGGGACGCGCAGATGGTTGGAGCCATGTTTCCTATCCCGACGTGTCTGCAGGACGGGAGTCTGGGCGCTGCGTAGCTGGGTCGCCCAAGGCTCCTGTCGGGGTGGCGGCCAGGATTTGGGCCTCCTCCCCAGGCTCGACTGGTGACAGACCCGCTCCGACCCTCACCGAATTTGCTGGCAGGTGCCCGACACGCAGCTGGGTGCTTCCCCAGGAGCTCGGCCAGCCTCTCACAGTCATAGCGGAGAAGAGCCCTCCTGCTCCGGCAGGGAGAGGGGAAAAGGACTAAAAGGAAGTCCAAGGGCCCAGAGAGGGTGGGTGGCTGGCTCGAGGTCAGCCCGCAGGACTGCCACACCCCAGCACCACAAAGAGGCACCGGGCCAGCTGGCCGGGGGGAGCTGCCCTGTCCGTCCCTGACCAGCCCGGAGCCCCCCATCGCCATAGCTGGGGCTCGGCGCATCTGGAAAGCCACTTCCCACACTCCCCGGGACCGCTGGCCGTGGCCGTGGCCGTGGCTGTGGCCCGATGCTCCGACGAGGGAAGCGGCCGTGTTCCATCTGCCGAGCAGGTGCCTTCTCCGGGGACACCGGCTGCTCCCCCTCCTCGCAGCTCCGTCCTGGAGAGGACTTGGTGGAAACAGCTGCGCGCTCTACGACCCATGTTCCTCGCTTGAAACTCTGCTGAGACGCGCGGTTAGTTCTGTTAGCTTTCGCCTTTCCAGCCGTCACAAGCGGGAGAGTCACCGCCGGGCGCCGGGAAGGAGGCCGGCCCAGGAGGCAGCTGGCTCCTGCCAGAGGATGAGTAACCGAGCTGCCAGGACTTCCAAGGCGGAGGTATTTAAGGAAAACATACATCCAAACAGCCCCGCGTCACTGCCTTCTGCAAAGGCACGGCGACGTCACCATGGCGAACGGTCATGACCGTGAGATGTGCGGCTATCTTTACATCCAAAAGGATTCTGAAAGCAAATGGCTTGCCTTCGCCCCTGTGAGCCTGTTTCCCGGACCCGATTCCTCAGCTCCCAAGGGCTGTCGGCTCCATCCAACCCTCCCGGACAGGCGCCCCTCCTCCAGCCCCCCGCCCCAGCCCTCGGCCCCCCACTCCTGGACACCAGCTGTCCCGGGAGGCGGGGCTCCCAAGCCGCACTTGGTCTTGGCCCAGAGGCTCAGCCTGGGCCCGCGTGGGAGACTGAGGCCGAGACGCAAGGGGAGAAGAGACCTGCACACTCCTGCTGTCCTGAGCCTCTCGAGGCCGCCAGCGACGTGGGATCTGTTTCGGAATTTTAGCTGCTCTTGTGATGGCACACGGAGCCTCCTCACACCTCCCCCAGGGCCCTTTCCGCGCACCGGGAAGTGACACTCTGCTGACACCGTGCGGGACCACTTTGTCCAGAAGAAGAGGGGGCCTGGCCCCGAGGTGTGGGCCGAGGGCGCTCAGGAGGGGCGGCTCAGCGCTTCGAGCAGGGGTCCCTCCCCCAAAGTCCACTTCTAAAAAGCCGGAGGTCCTTTGCACCTGCTTCCTCACCCTCCTGGGTCTTTTCTCATCTAAAACGTGGTTCCGTTCATGGACTCGTGGCTGGGGAGGGCAGGAGACAGGTATCCCCGAGCTGGCTGGGACGCGGTCCCCCAGAGAAGCCAGTTCGTTCCAGCTGTGGCCGCCCGCGTCACCGTCCAGGGGCGGGTGCAGGGGCTGGCCGGGACGCGGTCCCCCAGAGAAGCCAGTTCGTTCCAGCTGTGGCCGCCCACGTCACCGTCCAGGGAAGGGCGCAGGGCCCCCATGTGTGCCAGTGGAGCCATGGGGGGGACGCACCCCGCCTCTCCTCTCTCTTTCCTGGGGTGGGGGTCCACTCAGCAGCGGGGTGACTGGTGCCAGGGGCCCAAGGGCAGCCTTCCCACTGCAGCTACAAAACAAGTCTGTGGCTTGAGGCTCCCACCACGGGGGTGGCTGTCTCTCTTCCGTGGCCACAGGGTAAAAGGAATGTTCGAGGTCACCCGAGAACGGGCTCAGAGGCCTAGCTGCGGGAGCTGAATGGAAGGCAGCCGGGGAGAGGGCCTGGACATTCTCTCCAGCACTGGGCCCCCAGGGCACCGGGCTGGGGCGGAAGCACAGAGCCCGGACGAGGCTCTAAGAATGTCCAGGTGAGTGCCCTTAGGAGGCTGACACTGAGAGCTCTTGGGGTAAGAACCATTTTCGGGCACGAACTGATACGAAGGATCATCCTTAGGAGTTGTGATTCTCTGAGACAGGAAATGGCAGGCTGTCACTTGGTGTCCCAACCCGCGGGGGCACACGCCTGCCCCCCACCCCGCCCACTGGCGCCCGGCGTCTGCGTTCAGCTCCTGCTCAGCCACTTCCAACCCGAGTCACTGAGCTGCGGTGAGGTTCCCAGGACAGGCCCTAAGTCAGGGGCGCTGGGAGGATGGAGAACGCAGACAAAGGCTCCGAATGCTCCAGCCCATGGCGAGAACCCTACACGTGGCGCCCGTTCGTGAGCCATGTGCTTGGACGGAAGATGGCGTTGCACACGGAACACAGGGACGCGTTCTTGGAACAAGCAAAGTTCGGTGCTTCTCAGAGCCTCACCAGGTCAGGCTGGTGGTTTGTCATCCTGGACTTTCTCAGTCGGGGGTGGGTGGGAGGAATGGGGGGGCTTCTTTCTCAGTTTTTTTAGGTAATAAAAAAGATCTCCGCGCTTAAAAAACAAAGCGGAGGATTTTGATCCACGGCTTTAACGCTTAGGATGGTTGCGGGTGACAAAGGTCACAACATAAAATGTGATCACTGGGCCAGGTAGGGATCTGCACAGTGCAGGAGAAGAGGCCAGCAGTCAGCCGCACACCCACCCCACATTCTGCCTGCCGCGGGGCAGCCCACGCGGCCCCTTCGCCCCATTCCTAGCTCCCTGACACCACAAGCAGAGCGGGACGGTGGACTCCGGGGGGGTCAGGACGCCTGCCTATTGTGTTCACTGCCGAATCTTCAGCTGTCAGAACAGGACCCGGCACAAAGCAGCGCTCAACAAATATTTGGGAAGGAGGGAAGGAGGGAAAGGAGGGAGGGAGGGAGGGAGGGAGGAAGGAAACGGACGACTCTGAAACGGCAAGCGGAGGTTCTAGTCGTTGCAGAGACCTGAGGCTCAGTTCATCTGACCAGAGACTGTGAAGAGAAATCCAGGAGCGCAGAGAACGCATCTGCCGCCAGCCACGCAGAGGCCGGGGATGAAGGAAGCAGAAATCGCGTCCGTTGTGTTGACAGCGCGACTAGATTCCAACGTAACAGAAATCCTACCGGAGGAGAAGGGAATGGGCAGTGAGCCACTGTAAATTACTCCTCCTGCACTTTCCTTCTCCGTTTCCTCCTTTTTTGAAGGTTGTTTTTTTTTAAAGCATAAAGATAGGGGCACCTGGTGGCTCAGTCGGTTCAGCGCTGGGCTCTTGATTTTGGCTCAGGGTCGTGGTCTCAGGGTCGTGATCTCAGGGTTATGAGACAGAGCCCCGCGTCGGGTTCCACACTCAGTAGAAAGTCGGCTTGAGATTCTCTCTCTCCCTCTGCCCCTCCCCGCCCCTCTAAACCACCACCACAACATAAAGATGAACGCTAAGATGCCAAGCTACACCAAAATTGTCACCTTGTCACCTCCAAGTCACAGCTTTGTGCTGGTGTGCCTCTAAGCTACTCCAGCCAACGTGGGGACACGGCGGCTTCTCCCCATCCCGGCCTGGCGCCCCAGGGCTGTATGCACTAGGGGTAGGAGTCAGGGGCGGGTCAGCGCAGAGCCAACACCCCCACTTCTAACACCTCCCTGCTCACCCTTCCCCCAACCCTCCTCCCAACACAGACACGGTCAGTGAACAGGAGAGAACCTTCCCGGACGGCCTGGCCACAGAGCCCACGGCCCACAGCAGACACGACTGTCCAGGTGGCCCAGCTAGGGGACAGGCCAGGACCCCACACCGACCAGCAAGGATGAGAAACAGTAGAGGAAAGGAGAGGCACGTACGCTGCTTTCTCGTCCCTGCCCCAGCGTTCAGTCCAGAAGGTGACCGAATGTCTCCACCTAGTGTCCCACACGACACATGGACAAGAAACCCTCTCTCTCTCTCTCTCTCTCTCTCTCTCTCTCTCTCTCTCTCTCTCTCTCTCGCTCCGGCTTGGTCTTAAATCCAGCGCTTACGTTTCATGATTGGGGAAGTAAACATTACAAAGACGGATCCCCAAAATATGAAATATTCTTTCTCGCCACTGCTAAAATCTAAATTTCACAGCTGAGTTTAAAGGCACAAACCAGGGGCGCCTGGGTGGCTCAGTGGGTTAAAGCCTCTGCCTTCAGCTCAGGTCATCATCCCAGGGTCCTGGGATCGAGCCCCGCATCGGGCTCTCTGCTGAGCAAGAAGCCTGCTTCTCCCTCTCCCACTCCCCCTGCTTGTCTCTCTGTCTCTCTCGCTGTCTCTCTGTCAAAAAATAAAATCTTAAAAAAAAAAAAAGGCACAAACCATAAACATTCATTCTAGTCTTACTCATTTTACGGTATTAAAATCTTGCTTTCGCAGAGCTCCCGATGAACGAAGCAATGTGAAATTATCTTCAGTAGGCACATCTGTCTTTGTCCTTCCCGCCCCAACGCCCCACTCCCCCGGTTACGTCTGAGCCCCGCTTTGCCGCAGGACGGTCCCGGCACAAATCAGCCCAGGGCGACAGTCCGCTCTGCCGCTGACGCAAACACCGCCTTCGGGCACTTGTGTGACTCATTACGCAGCGCCAGCACCTGGCTTTCTGGGGGCTTCAGCGGTCTTCACGGGGGCCATTAATAGAACCAGTAAATGGTGGTATCTTCTCGGAGTGGCTATCACACAGCGGAGGCAATGAACGACCTACCGCCATCTGCGATGATGCAGAGGGAGACGGAAGTCTAACTGGGAATGAATACAAGTTCCAGAAGATTACGAACCACAGACTTCTCTTTGCATAAAGTTAAAACCCATGAAAATTAAATACTGTATTCCGTGGGGTATGTATGCAGCCCACGGGAAGCAGGAGATTTGGGAGGGTGGTTGCTTCAGGCCGGGGAGACGGGGGACAGGACAGAGGAAGAGCGCGCAGGCAGTCACGTCCGTGTGTCCGAGATCACATAGGGTCCATGGGGGTTTCCTACACGAAGTGACTTCTAAAAACTAAATGGGAGCTGAGTGTGCACCAGGAAGCGAGGACTGTGAATTTTCCAGTTACGTTCTCCACAGTCCAAAGACCGGAGGGAGGGGGTGAAACCACCACCCCGCTCCGCAGGGAAGGGGCCCACCTCTAAAAACCCTTCTTCGCAAGTATAAAGCGGTGACACTCCCTTCCCTGAACCCCGGTGTCCCTCCTAGAGACTCAGACACTGGAGCTGAGGAGAGAGCTTCCAGATTCCCGAAGAAGTCCCGCCGAACAATTTAACAAGACAGGAAACAACAGGTGTTGGCGAGGATGCGGAGAAAGGGGGAACCCCTTACACTGTTGGTGGGAACGCGAGCTGGTGCAGCCACTCTGGAAAACAGTGTGGAGGTTCCTGAAGACGTTAACGATAGAGCTACCCTATGACCCAGTATTGCACTACTGGGTATTTACTCCAAAGAGACAGATGTAGTGAAAAGAAGGGGCAGTTGCACCCCAAGGTTCATAGCAACAACGTCCACAATCGGCAAACTGTGGAAAGAGCCCAGATGCCCTTCAGCAGATAAGTGGATAAAGAAGATGTGGTCCATAAATACAATGGAATATTACTCAGCCATCAGAAAGGATGAATACCCAACTTCTGCATCAACATGGACGGGACTGGAGGAGATTATGCCGAGTGAAATAAGTCAAGCAGAGAGAGTCAGTTATCGTATGGTTTCACTTACGTGTGGAGCATAAGCCAGAGCACAGAGGACCATACAG
>CM052895.1:127204336-127220355 GCA_028534135.1 Potos flavus
TTTGTTTCATGAGTTTAGGATTCTCTTACGGTTTATCTCCTTCCCAATCCCATCTTGTTTCATTTCCCTCCCCCACCCCCCACGGCCCCCCGCCCTGCCTCTCAAATTCTTCATATCAGAGAGATCATATGATAATTGTCTTTCTCTGATTGACTTATTTCGCTTAGCGTAATACCCTCTAGTTCCATCCACGTTGTTGCAAATGGTGAGATTTCGTTTCTCTTGATGAAGTAAATGCATATCTGTAAAAACGTGAGCACCGTACTTAGATTTGTGTTCAAAATATGTCTTGAGTTTGGGAAAAATAACCAATAGATTAAACTTCCTATGCCTTGGATTCAGTAGAGATTGCTGTTAATTGGAGGAATTTGTCCTGTACCCTTGTTCTAATTTTCTTCCTCATGTTTCAGGTTTATGCAAATGGCATCCGGAACATTGACCTCCACTATATCATTCGTAAACTGGCAGCGCCAGTGATCTCTGTGCTCTTGCTTTCCCTGTGTGTACCTTACGTCATAGCGTCCGGCGTCGTTCCTTTACTAGGTGGGTAATGCTGGCTGGGGAGCTCGGGGGAGCACCTGTGTGGACACCATTGTATTATTGTCACTTCCAGTATCAGAGGCTGTCTGGCTCCATATGATTAATTTGTAAATACAAATCTAGCTAAAACAGTGATTTCAGAAGCCTGTTTTTCTTAGACTTGACAACTTAGGGCAAGATTTGGAGAATCATAAAGCTCTTTGGTATAGTTTTTTTTCTCTAGGCAAGTGAGAAAGTATTAACTTTTACACTGTCCCCAAAATAGGAACAGGTTTCCTTCAGGTTGTCTCCTGACTAGGAGTGCTGTGATCCCGTACTTGTAAAATCAAGGAAAAATGTTGTTACATTTAATTTTCAGAATGTTCTTTACCATAAAAGGAAAAGCAAAGAGGGGATGGTATTTAGTGATACTTCAACAACTAGATATTATCAATTGTGTGCTGAAGAGTCCTCATAAGGACAAAGTTTCTCCCTCCATATCTTTTTCTTCTGAGTTCCCTCTCTCAGTGACTAGTGTTACCATCCAACAGTCTGCATGAGTCAGAAACCTTGTAGGTCATCTGTGTCACCTGAGTCTCTGCCTTCCCTACTCAAGTGGTCCCCAGGTTCTGCTGACCCAGTCTCTAGAACCCATTCTCTAGTCCAGCACCTTTCCCCAAGGCTCTCACCTTAACCGCAGTGGCCTCCTATCTGGTTTCCCTAATTTGAAGCCACCACCACTAATTCATTCTCCACAATGACCTTTCTTTTGAATGAGTCCCGTTGTTCCTCTTTACTGAACATCCTCTCATTGGTTCCTGCGTGGCCTCGAAAGCACGATCCGGCTCTTTGGCATGGTTCAGGAAGCTCCTCTCACTGTGACCGCTGCATTCTGGCCTTGCTCCAGGCCTCTCTCCGTTTCACACAACAAGTTTTAGTTTTAATTGAGCACCACCAGTCCCTTTTTCCTAGGAGAAGAACATATTTTCATTTCACTATCCTTCCACATACACTTAAAGAGTTTTTCTTTTTTGGTTTTACAGGTGTTACTGCGGAAATGCAAAACTTGGTCCACCGGCGAATTTATCCATTTTTACTGATGGTTGTGGTATTGATGGGGATCTTGTCCTTCCAAGTCCGCCAGTTCAAGCGCCTTTATGAACACATTAAAAATGACAAGTAAGTCTAGACTTCCATTCATCTAGCTTAAGATGTCTCACTTACTAATTTTTATTTCTAATGTGATAAATCATAGTTGGGAAGAGTGCTTAGATTCTGGATATATTTTGAGGTAGAATTAACAGGATTCACTAACAGACTGGATATAGGATGAGAAAGGGAACGTTATCAAGGACTCATTTGGGCCAAGCAGCTGGGAATACAGAGTTGTCATTTATTGGGATGAAAAGACTGGGAGAAACTAGGAAGGGGAGGAAGACCTTTTAATGCCTGTTACAAATAGTTTTTAGTCTGTTTCCAAATGTTTTGGTCTGACAATCTATTAAATAGTTGGGGATAAAAATAAGAAGCCTGCATGAGGACTCCACCTGCCTCAGCCCTGCCTGCAGCTGGGGGCCCCTGGGGCACTCTGACCATTGCTGGGGGAGACCGTGAGGCCCCTGCAGAAGCATTGTAGGGCCTCCGTTTGGGGGGACGCTCTGTGACCTGACCTCGGTGAGAGACTGACGGCGGTTGAGGGAAGCACCTTCCGGGGATAACCACCCTCTGACCTTCCGTGTCCTGAACGGAAGCTGAATCCTCTTCTGCTTTCATGGTGTCCAGCAGGGAAAAGAAGTTTGTAACTCTCCATCCAGGTTTGCCTGGAAAGTCGTAGTGTACACGTGCCGTCTCATGTCACTGTTAACAACAGCCCTGTTTATTTGTGAGTGTCCCAGTTTAAACAGCAGATTCTATGGTCACCTTATTTACTCCGAGGATTCTTAAGGGTAATATTTTTAAGAATGAAATTGAGGGTGTTAAGGCTTCTCCAAAGCATTTACTGGCAGTAAAAATACAAGTACACGTAGGCGGTCAGGGCATAAAATTCTGTCCACCACAAAAGAACAGAGAGGGGATGTCAGTGATGAATGTCAGTTTGTGTCACTTCCCTTGCTTAGGCTGACGAGTGAATTCTGCGGGCAGAAAGCAAACAAGACATGGCCTTGGCTTCTGCTGCTTTCTTCTTCAGCACTCATCCCCCGCCCTACTCAGCCGCCCTCGTGTCCTTTCCCACCACCCTCCCATCCTTTCCTGTTATTTTCTGCAGCCCAATGGACTCTCTTCTCTCTCCCCATTTGTTCCTTTGCGTAGAAAACTTGAAGTTCGGGCTCCTGGAGGCCGCATCATGGGTGCTGTTCCCTGGTCCCTGGCAGTGTTGGAGCATGGGGTGTGCGTGGGGCCAGCTGGGGCACGAGAGGGTACTGGGCATTAGGGAAAGTAGGGGCTGGGCTCAGAGTCTCCTTTTTCTGCTTCAATTGAGTTACTTTTTGGTCCTGAGCAAGTTAATTTACACCATGTCTCTCCATGCTTCTTATTGCTATTTCATTGCCATAATGCTAACCCCATTCTTGATGTGACTTGGTATGTTTCATGATGATGTGTGTGTCAGGTAGAGCTGTGTGCATTACATCAGAGTCTATTCAGTTGTCATTGTTTAAAACATACGTAAAGGGTGCCTGGGTGGCTCAGTGGGTTAAAGCCTCTGCCTTCAGCTCAGGTCGTGATCCTGGGGTCCTGGGATCGAGCCCCGCATCGGGCTCTCTGCTCAGCAGGGAGCCTGCTTCTCCCTCTCTGCCTGCCTCTCTGCCTACTTGTGATCTCTCTCTCTGTCAAATAAATAAATAAAATCTTTGAAAAAAAAAATAAATAAAACATACGTAAAATGCTCACAGTTTAAAAATCCACTGGTTGGTTGGGGAATAGTATGGAAAAGAGTAGTTAACTTTTGGAAAAGAATTGGTAAGACAGAAAGAAAGTATTAAATAGTGGGATCATAGATGAAGAAGCTACAGTAGGATTAGCGAAATGTTTTTAAAAAAAAAAGTGACATGTTAAGCTACTTGGCATAAACCGCCAAAATATCTCATTAGGTTAGTATTTGCTGGCAGGAAAGTGGTAGGTTGAAAAAGTAATGGTGAAGAGTGAAAGTTACTACCCTGAGTCTTTAGCACATGCCAGGCCTTTGTTGCCATGGCTTTTGTATGCTTTCTGTTTCTTACAGTGATCACGGGACATGGTACTGTGGTTCTTACTTTATTGATGAGTAAACGAGGTCTCAGAGACCCAGCTCCCGGGCTACCCTGTCACAGGCTGGCTTCACTCTTGCACGCTTGCACGCTGGCTGAGGACTGATAGCGCACTCCAGAGTCTGCAGTGCTGGCCCCAGATGGGCACCTGTTACCCTGGCCTCCTTGCACTTGTGGCCATTGTCAGCTTGGTCACCCGCTGTCCTCCAAGGGTCAGGCTGCAGGCCATTCCCCCCATTTAGTGAGGCACACCACTGCTTCTCCACAACTGCTGCTGTCGTCCTGGGGATGTGGTGTCTTGTCATTTCAGCCATGGTCACTTCTGTCTCTAGTTCTGCAGCGCTGCACCTTCTACCCTTTCCTCACTCTCATCACAGCATGTGAGTTAGGAACACGCGGTGCTTGTTCTTGGGCCACAGCCTCCTGTCTTCTGTCCCTTGCATACGCTCACCTCTTTGCCATCTCCCCTTTGACCTCATTGAAAACTTTGCCTTTTGATTTCTCCTTTTCTCCAGAGCTAGAGCTTTTCTGGTCTGCTTGCCTCCCTACCCAGATTTCTGAAGGTCATATTTCTAGTGTGTTTCTTCAGATCTGTCCAGTGAGCTGTTTTATAAAATATCTGTAACAGATAACTCCCCTGAATAAGCTTACTATGCCTTACCTCCAAGTGTGTGAGTTTATGAAAACCCCCTAATGTACGGACCAGAGCATGTGCTCCATTGCCCAGCATCTGGGACCTTCCGACGTCTGCTGTTCTCCTGTTTTCCCACCGGCCTACACCTCACTGTGAGGTGCCTGCTTGTGTGCCTCCTGCTAGGTGTTCATTCTAGAGTCCCCGTCTACCTAGCTAACATGGAAGGGTTTTAAGTGGGAGTGATCTGATTTGCATTTAAAAACTGGCTGCTCTTAGGAAGGATGTTTAAATATGTAAGATCATATAAGAGAGTAACCACCCTGTTTTTACAACCTAGATACCTTGTGGGTCAACGCCTCGTGAATTATGAACGGAAATCTGGCAAACAAGGCACATCTCCGCCACCTCCACAGTCGTCCCAAGAATAAAGTGGTTGTCTCAACTACCTTGACCTTCCCCTTGCCTTTACGTGTCCTTTTTTGTGGACTTCTCTCTTTGGAGATTTTTCCCAGTGATCTCTCAGCATTGTTTTTAAGTTAACTGTATTTGACTTGCGTTCTCAGCACTCAGAGAGCGGCAGTGCAAGGCTCTGCTGCCCTTCCTGCATCTTCCGGCATCATAGCTGTCTGAGATCTGTACATGTGTAAATAGAAGTTCCTGGATACCCTAAAACCTTGGATTAAACAGAATGTGCATTGTACATCTTTAAACAAAATGTATATTAATTTATTAAATCTAGTTGTCACTTTATTTTGGACCTGCTGTGATCTTGACAGGAAACGTGCCACAGAGCCATAGTGCAGAGGCAAGACTTTTTCATGACGTCTCTTGGAGCGCGGTATCATGGTGTTCCTAGCAGTTCTTATTAAGTAAACTGTACATTCTGTCTTTCTTGGCTGTTCAGACCTTACACAAGAACTTAAAAGGAAACAAGTAGAAATCAGCAGTGGAGTGTCTGTGGTAAGAGGACATGAACTCTGTACTTCACTGTCCGTCGTTTTTGGAGGTTATTTTGTATAACACCAAAGCTGTTGTACATTTTCTACTGCCTGATTTTTTTTCATGTGTCTGTGTTTATAATATTGTATAGTATCTTGTGCTAGGTGAGGAAATTATTTTTAATTTTGATAATTTAATATTCCTAGTGATCAGCATTAGGGGTTGGGTTTTTGTGCTTCTTAGGGGCATGTCTATATTTAGAGAAAACAAGTCCACAAGAACATTTTCATTAGTTCCCTCCAGCCCCCCTTTTCCATGCACAGCTGTCTTCTTTTCCTTTTTGGAAGCAATGGCCAAAAGTTATGCAGGATCACAAGTCTTATAAAATAACATCATCAACACTGCATCATCCTGGAATTAGAACACACTGAGATGTTTCTTAAATGTAGAAGTGGCTTGTGGCCTTAGACCAGAAGCGTTAGAGAAGACTGGTTAGAGCACCTGGTCCAGCTGGTTAGCACACAGTTGGGTGAGGGTTCGCGGGTACAGTTTTCCTCGTTTTCCATGAGTAAGTCCCAAAGTTTCCAGAACTTTTTGTTTACAGAATAGAACTACAAATAAAACCAACTTGATTTTACTTGTCCAGAATTAAGCTGGATTGAGCTGGCCTTTTAACATAGGAGTGAAGAATGTGTTTCATTAGAAATGTGCTGTAAAATCTCAGAAAACTGAACACTTACAAATCTGGTTTCCCCTTATGACCAAAGCTTTAAGTAAAAAGTTTAGAGAAATGGAATAGTTGGGCACACGATCCAAGTATTTAATGGTAATGGCATATTGTAAGGATGGTGTTTGCTTTTGAATGATAACCAAAAGTTCTCAGAGAAAATGGATAGCATAGGTCTTCAGGAACTCTTAAAGAATTTCCATATAGTATTAAACTCCATAGACTCTAATCTAAAGATTTTTTAAATATTAAAGTCAGCTAAGCATAAGCTACCAAAAAAGCAAACATGTTCTGGTTGTTTTACATTTCAACAGTTTTTCCCCGAAGTGTGATTACTTTACTTTAAAAATACATTTTAAAACATCAGTATCGGGAAAAAAAAAAAAAAAAAAGCTTGACATAGGGTTCAGTGTTACACTTTTTGGCACTTTGTAGCAGTCCTTTCTCTTGTATTTGAAATAAGGTCTTTGCTAGCCCTACCTTTACTTAGAAATTTAGTCCTACTTTAAAAAATTAGGAGCATTTTAAAATGTAATGCCACCTGTCGTGGTGTATGTCTATATAAATTGTTCTCTTTGGGAGAAAAATATTATCAATTGGGCATATAACTTGATTATATTAATTTAAGTTTTTTTTAATTTTTCAGAGAATTTGTAGATCTTGATATAAAGTCATTGAAACATTTCTCTGTTTTACTGGGAAGAGATCTAGGCAGATACCATAAAAGATTAAAAATTGTTATGCTACAGAATTTTAAATGAATCTTACCAGATATTTTGTAAAAAAACAAAAAAACCCACAAAAAACACCAAACCAAATTTACATATATGAATGTGTATGAATGGCCAAAAGTTGCCCTCCATTTCACTGGTGATAACTTTATTTTGTTGTACTTAAGGATTTCCTCTGGGTTTTCAGTTGTGCTCTGTCCTCTTTTCGATCAGATGAATACTTCCATAAGGAAAGCATTTGCTGGCATAATATTACATGGGTAGCATCAGGGTTAAACCTCTAGTTCAGAAAGTGCTAATATTGCTGCCCTTCTTCCGGTAGATTTTTTTTCTTTTAATAATTGCATAGTTTTGCTTCATTTTACATTGGGCTAAAACAGTCTTCAAGGAAGTTAATTAGGAAAGACCTTTTTGCTTTATTTTTAACTGTTTATAAATTGGAGACAAATCAACATTTGGGAGTTAGTTCCACGTGACCAGTTATCAAATGGTCATAGTATGAAGTGTGCATTTGTTCCTTATTAGCAAATTATGTTTGATTTTTAAACTATTAATACTAATAGTTGAGGTGAAAACTGAAGAAAAATGCCAATGGGAAGTTTAGGTATAGCTAGCCTTAAAAAGTTCCATGTTTTAGGTGATGTTTTTTTCCTGTTATTTGCTGGAGAAACAGTAGAAATGGGACATCTCAATTCCAGATGTAAACAAAAAGCAGTTTTTATTTCAACATCTAATATAGCTATTATTACTGTGGATTCTTGTCTGTATTTTTTCTTTCCCTTATTCAAGTAGTAGAGAATTTTTCTTAAATGATTTGGTCTTAGAGATGTCATTTCTGTATTGCCAAATGCTATTATTAAAGTGCAACTCTTGAATTTAGGTTGAATTCATGACTTTTTAAAACAAAGAAGCAGTGGACATTTCTCCATTGTATTGTGTTTACATCCCCCCACCCTCGCACACACGTGCGCGCTCCCACAAGAATGTAGCGCCAGTCGAAGAACACTGGCACTTTTTTCAACTTCACAAGTTAGCTCCTTATTCCCACTTTCAGGATTGAGTATTTTAAGCTCTCTCCTTACTGTGACCAGTTTTATACATTGTAAAATTAAATGATTATGTTTAAAAGACTCCTTTAGAATGTTGCCTACTCAGTTCCCGTGGAGAAGAGACAAAAGTAAAATGTCTTACCACCAAAGTATTATTAAAAACCTTGTGCGTGGCGATCCTCTGACTTCCTCAGTTGGGCTGTCTGTATCTCATTAATTTACTCCTTGGGCACGCTGTCCTTCTCACCCTCCTAACTGCCCTGTGTCATTTTTAAAAGCAGCCATTTTGAGTAAGGGTTTCATTCAAATCTCCAGCAATATGCTTGGCATGAATACAACAAAGGACAGTGTATATCTGTTTTCATTCCCATCTATTTTGTATGAGTGCCTCGTTCTGTCATGAGAGTAAAGTAGTACCGTAAATGGAAATGTAATGACTGTAAGGCCTAGGAATGACTGTCTTAGGGGATAAATAGAAGACTTAGTTATTTGGGACATAAGTTTTCTATTAAAGCAAACACCTTAGATACCCAGACCAATTTTATGTGTATATACTCTAAAATGCTCCCTTTTTTATGTGGTGGTTTGTTGCCTTCTAAGTCAAGAGAACAAAATTGAATAAAGTGAATGTTAGTTGTAGCCTAGATTTTTGGTTTGTTTTTGCTTTGTTCTAAGATTGCTTCAGAATTACAGAAATGTGCGTTATTAATCAGCATAGATAGATGATTCTAGGTATTTTTTAATATAATAGTTAAAGAAGAAAAAGAACTAAGTTACATGTGATTATACTTCCTCTGTTCTGTTCTAAGTTTTAAAGTATAGTTGCAGAGAACACATCCCCTTTGTCTCCTCGCCGTACTAGTAGACCATCATCACTGGGAATAGCCAAGACCCTCTTCTCAGCTGCAGGCAGATGCTACCCACTTCCGCACATGTCTACAAGATCCATGTGCCAAAGCCTCACCAGGTTTCCTCTTTAAGCAGATACTTGGAATGGAGGAAAACCAATCGAGTCCATTTTATGTAGTTGACCGTAAATCTCAGAGAAAAAGGAAAGTATTGCATGACGCCCCATGTGAACAGATCCTTTCGTTTCTAGGTTCAAAACTTTATTTTTAATCAAGTGCATTTGTATTTTCAATGCAGCAGTGGTAGGTGAAATGCTATTTGTACCACAGAGCATCTATCATCTGTGAATCTGAAGTTTCACAGCAAAGGACATTGCATGGTGACTCTCAGACAGTGGCCCATAGTTCCCCCTCGCACCCCACAGTGTACAGCCGCTCTTGTTGCAAACACAACACTGATATCGCGAGTGGGTTGAGGGTCTCAGGGAGGTAACGCTCTCCCCTCCTCCTCCCACAGCGCTCTGGTTTTGGTGTCTGTCTTCTTTCCCACACTTTTCTAAGCACTGTAGTTGAATCGAGGTATGGTGTCTGCCTACAAGGAGCCCCTTAGAGTGGAAAAGGCCAGAAAAACGAGCAGAAGGTTCTAGTCCAGGTATGACTAGAATGCCCTGAGGAATGCAGAGCAGGGTCCCCCTGGGCACTCTGTACTGAGCTCCGCCATGCCCGGGCCCCCCTCCAGCCTCCTGCCGGGTACTTCACTCAGCGACAGCCAGGAACCTGGGGAGAGGAGGTCCCCTTTCCACTGCTTTATACGGTTCAATCTTCTTTTTGAAATTTCTCTTTTTCATAAGTAACAGTACTGTGTCTTTCTCTGTGCTTATTCAGTAACTCTTTGAGGCCAAGAAGCTTCAGAAGGCTGGAAACCAGTTCAGTAACTCCTTTGTTCTTTGCGCAGTTGTAGCAATCTCTTCTGCTGGCTGTACAGATCCACTGAACGGATGGAGCACAACAGAGTCCGGAAATAGATGCACATGTACACGCACATGTACACAGACAGTTGATTTTTGACAAAGGTGTGAAAGTAGAACAATGGTGCTGGAATAATTGGACATCCGGATGCAAAATTAAAAATTGATCCATATCTCAACATATGCAAAAATTAACTCAAAATGGATTATATTCCTAAACAGGAAACCTCCAATTATATAACTTCTAGAAGAAAAAGGGGAAAATGTTCAGCCTTGGGTAAGGCAAAGATTTAGACTAGATACAACCCAAAAGCACAATCCATAGAAGAAAAATTTAATAAGTTGGACGTGACCAAAATTGAAAATGTCTGCTCTTTGATACATGTCGTTTAAGGGACAACAACAAACAAGCCATAGAATGGCAGGAGTTATTTGCAAAACATTTCTGATAATAGACATGCATTCAAAATAGATAAGTCTCAAAACTCAGTACTTCAAGAACATCTATTTGCCCATTTTAAAAATGGGCAAAATATTTAAACATTTCATTAAAGAGGATATACAGATGGCAAATAGGCACATGAGAAGCTAGCTGTTAACATAATCAGCCATTAGGAAAAGACAAAACCACAAGTTACCACCACATATCTGTTAGAATGACTAAAATTAAAAATACTGTACCATGTGTTGGTGAGGAGGTGAGGAACTGGAACTCTCACCCTCTCCTGGAGGGAAAGTAAAGTGGTATAATTACTTTGGGAAATAGCTGGGCAGTTTTGAAATCATTACAATAAGTACTTAGCACTCCTAGTTACTGACCAAGCAAAAAGTCAGTCCATATGATGATTCATACATGAACGTTCCTTGTAGCTTTATTTGTAATATCTCAAGGCTGGAAGCAATCCACACGCCCATCAGCAGATAAATAAATGATCATCCATGCAATGAGATACTGCTCAGCAATAATAAAAAATAGCTTGATATACGCAGCATGGACAAGTCTCAATGCTAAGTGAAAAGAGACCTACAGATCGGTTGGGAGGGGTTGGAGGGATTTCAAAGGGGCATAAAGACGGGTTGATGGGGGCGCCTGGGTGGCTCAGTGGGTTAAAGCCTCTGCCTTCGGCTCAGGTCATGATCTCAGGGTCCTGGGATCGAGCCCCACATCGGGCTCTCTGCTCAGTAGGGAGCCTGCTTCCCCCTCTCCCTCTGCCTGCCTCTCTGCCTACTTGTGATCTCTCTCTCTGTCAAATGAATAAATAAAATTTAAAAAAAAAAAAAAAAGACGGGTTGATGTATTCGTTATCTTGATGTGCTTCTGGTTTGACATGCATACATATATTAAAACAAACTGTACATTTTAAATTTGTGCAATTCATTGCATGTTAATTACATCTCGGTTTCAAAAAGTAATACCAGTGTTCGCACATGTTCTTTAAGAGATCATTTCATACTCTTTCTTCAGAGTGCCCCCTTCTCTCTCACTTTGGGCTGATGATTTTCATTTCTATTTCACCAAGAAGACAGAAGCAATCAGAACAAGTTTTCACAGGTTCATATCGTCACATTTGCCCTCTTACCTGCACCTGCGCCCATATGCTCACCAGGCTGTGCAGGCTGCGCACGTCCCCTCCAGCGAGCGTGCCCTGTATGCACACTGCCGCAGGGCCCACGTGCAATCCCTGGGTCCCCCCACCCTGCACAGGCTCACTAGATCACAGTACTCACCTGCCCGAGGCACTGCTCCGCACTTCTCCCTCCCTCATTGTGTTGTTGGGTCGTTCCCATCATTCAGATGTTGCGTCATTTTGGAAAATCTCCACCCCGCTACTTCCTTCAGCTGCTCCATTTCACATTCCTTTCCAGCAAAGCCCTTCAAGCTGTTCTCTGTACTCACTCTTCCCAGTTTTTCCTCTCCTTTTCCAGCCCTGCTACAGTCAGGTGTTTGCTCCACTACCCACAGGAATTGCTCCTGTACAGGTCACAAATTGGCCACCACTAAATGACGTGGTTCCTTCTCAGCTCTCACCTGAAATGGTTCCTCTCTCCAGTGAAACCATTTTCCTGGTTGTCAGGACACAGCGTTCCCCTCATTTCCTTCCTGTCTGTCTGGATGCTCCTTTCTAAATTCTTTTGCTGACCCTCCTATCCTGTTAGCCCAGCTCAGCTGGGACCTCTGTTCTACCTACACCCATTGACTTGGTGATCTCACTCACTCTCATGGTTTTAAAGGCCATCTATATGCTGATCACTCACATATTTATTTACTGCAGGCATGTCTGTGCACCTGTCTATGTAGACTCTTCCAGACATCTCAAACTTAGCAGGCCCAAAACACAACTCATGATGCCCTTACCCCAAATCTATTTTCTCAAACGTCTCCCTTTCAATTGGTAAGCAATTGGATGGATTCAAGTTGCCAGATAAAAAATGTTGGTAATACCTTTGACACTTGTTTTTCTCCCACACTTCACATAACATTGTACAGCAAGTCTTCAAGAATGAATCGGATTCTGGCTACATTGCACCCTCTACTGCTTCCTTTCTGGTGCAAAGCACCATTGTCTTCCTCCTGCCTGGGTCACTGGCAGTTTCTCTTGAGCTCCTGGCCTCTGCCCATGCTCTCTTGTCTTTCTTCCAGTTATTTTCAACACGGGATCCAGAGTGATCATGTTCAGATCTAAGATCACATTAGTCCTCTACTCAGAGAGCTAACTAACCATCACACTCAAGAGTCCCAAGTTCACAATCGCCTTACTATGCTCCAGGCAGCCTCCTTGCTTCCAGAACAGGTCAAACCTCAGGGCCTTTGCACTTGCTGCTTGCTGTGCCTTAATGTTCTTCATCGAGGCTCTCCCCGGCCTCTTCATTTTTTACCGAGGTGTCATTCTTAGGCTTATCTAAAACTGCAGCTACTGGGGCATTCCTGACTCTTTCACTGTGTCTATCTCTCATATGTATTAAAACATCATGGTTTTCCTGTCTTATTTATATTTGTATGTTTTCCCTCACTTAAATGTAAACTTCAGAGATTTTTTCTTAACTATTTGAGGAGTACTACTATATTTCAGAACAGTTTTTGGGACATATTTAGCATTCAATACTCTTGAATAAATAAATGAATCAGACTCAAAATAATGTATATATGGTTAAAATAAAACCTGAAAGTCATGTGCCATTCTCCAGAGGTAACCACTGTCAGGAGTGTATAGTGTTTGCTTCCAGAATGTGCTATGGGTAAACATACATTCACAGACTCCTGTTACCACAGACTCTGCTCTATGGGGTGCTTTTTTTTCGCTTTATATTTCGTGAACATCTTTTTATGTCAATACTTAAGTAGCTACCTCATTTTAAAATTCTGGCTGAACTGTATTCTGTTGTGTGGATAAGATTATGATTTAAGTTTTCTGAAAGACAGTTTACCCATTTTACTATGTGCTTTAGTAAACATCTTTGTCCACATTATATATACTCAGGCTAGTATTTCTGTAGGATAAATCTGTCAATTGCTAAGTCATCAAAATATAGTGCCAAATGGCCCCCATTTGGGCCGTTAATTAGTACTAATTAATACTCTTCCCTCATCACTGTATGAGATTCCTTGTTTTCCCAGATTGTATCAACATTCAATAATGACTGCTTTCAGTTTTTGCTAATGCTGTTAATTTGGAGTCATAGTTGGGGGTGATGCCTCTGGGGAGGAGGAAGGGCTTGGCCTTGACTCCTCCTGGCAATAGTTCGTTCTAGTTCTCCATCTTCCCTGCTGGAGGTGAGCAGGGGAAGGCGGGCTTCAGGGCTTCATTCATTCAGAGTGGGTTTGAGGGTAGCCACAGCTATGATTCACACTTTGTCTGCTGCCCTGGTCAGGATGCCCCAGAACCGAGCAGTTCTCCTACCATTCGACCCAAAGCTATTGTATCAGAAGACGCGGCTTATGTCCTTCTAGACCCAATTAGGCTCAACCATTCTATCTTACTTAGGTGAACAAGTTGAACAGAATCTTCCTTGAGCTGAAAATTGCCCACTGTCTAAACTCTTCAGTGGCTCTTATATCGGAAGAAAGAGCGGGCAGTGAGAACAGCACGTGTGAAGGTCTGGAGACCGGGACGGTTTGCTGCATAGACAGGGACTCGTGCAGGATGAGCGAGGCCGTGGAGGAAGGAGGGCCAGGTTCCTTCCTGGGGGGGATGGGAGGGGGCTCGTGCTACCTGCACGGACCAGCCCCCACGATTATAACGGCTTCCTACCGAGGACGACCAAGTCATTTCGTCCTTAAGCTTAACGTAGCCAGAGCAAGGGGAAGCGGGGGGGTCCTTTGTGAATTCGCCCTTCACAGTTGGCAGTGGGAAATCGATCAAAAGGTCCTTTTCTAAGTGAAACGTTCAGCTCCTGCAGCCCTTTACTACCAGTTGGGGTGGGGGGGGGGGGGGAGACGGAGCCACACTGCGCAAGCGCATTGCCTCCCAGGCCCGCGCCTGCGACAGCCGGGTCTCGGCCCGAGGCGGGTGCGCCTGCGCGGAGCCAAGGGGCGGGGCCCTCAGGCGTCCCGGTTGCCTGGATACCTCTGAGCAACAATTGCTGCCGCTGGCGCTTCCGGGCTGTCGCTTGAAGGGGCAGTTGGCCCTCACTTTCCGAGGAGCCCGAGGAGGACGGGTGAGAGCCCCGGCCGGCCGCCCGGACCTCGCGAAGCCGGCCTCTTGGCCCGCCCCCCAGCCCGGGAGCCCGGCCCCGCCACAGACCCGGGTCCCCCCTCCAGGCTCCAAGTCCGGGGGAGGCAGGGCGGCCCGGCCCTTGAGGTGCGCCGGCGCCCCGAGGCTCACGGGCCCGTCCTCCCCCTCCACGCAGCGCACCCTGATTCTTCCCAGCCTGGTCCCGGTCTGCGGAGAGCGATGCCGCTTCCCGACACCATGTTCTGCGCGCAGCAGATCCACATTCCCCCGGAACTGCCGGACATCCTGAAGCAGTTCACCAAGGCTGCGATCCGCACCCAGCCCGCCGACGTGCTGCAGTGGTCCGCGGGGTAAGCGCCTCGGAGGGCCGGCCGGTCTTCCTGCCCTCGCACCGGGAGCGCCGCTCCCACGCACTGCTGGGGTCTGCCCCCGAGTGTCTCTCTAGCAAGCATCGCGGTTGGCCGACCTGCCCAGGAAGTACTGCAAAATGCTCAATTTCCCACAAGTAATGACAACTCCATTGTCGGAGAGCGGTTCTTAGACTAACATCTTAAAGCAATGGCATTGGGTAAAAAGTTTCTGCATTGTTATAAAATCAAACTACTACAGTTCCTTGAGTTTATTTCTAAAATGATTTTTAGAAGAAAGAATCTTGTAAGGCTAAGTTCCTCATCCCGGAAAGTCCTCCCAGGGTTCGGTACCTGGTTGAGTTTACTAGAACCAGGTCGACCAAGGTCACTTTGGGATAATTATACCAAGGCTGCTATAAGGTTAAACTTTGCCCAGGTTAAGAAGGCAAATGAAAAAAAGAAAAAAAAAAAAAAAGAAAAGAAAAGAAAAAAGAAGAAAAAAAAAAAGAAAAAAAAAAAGAAGGCAAATGAGCCTTGACTGTTACTTGCAGCAAACATCCTATTTTCAGGAACAGACATTCATAATTTTAAGGTTACAAAGTTAACAGACCTTAGAACCATTAAAATGAACCCATTTGGTTTTGAAAGGAAAGCTCTTTGCCCCTTTTCAGTAGACAGACTTAGAAACGCAATTTTCTCATGAACCAGTATAAAATTAAACGTTTTGGGGAGCCTGAATGGTTGGTTAAGCGTCTGCCTTCAGCTCAGGTCGTGATCCCCGGGTTCCGGGAATCGAGGCTGGCAGCGGGCTCTGTGCTCTGTGGGGAGCCTGCTGCTCCCCCTGCTTGCGCACTCCCTCTCTGTCAAATTAATAAATAAAATCTTTTTAAAAAATTAATGCTTTAGTAACTAGCATGTCAGATTTCACTGACCTTCTCTAACCTATATAACCAAGGTGAATTAGTTTCCTGTGGCAACTATAACAACCACAGAATTTGATGGAATAAAACAACAGGCGTGCATTCTCTTTACAGTTCTCGAGGCCAAAAGTCCAAAATCAGTTTCACCTAGCTAAAGTCAAGTTGTCAAGGCTTCTCTCCAGAGGCTCTAGGGAGAATCCAATCCCTTGCTTGCCTTTTCCAGCTTCCAGAGCTGCATTCCTTGTATTCTTTGGGTCGTGGCCCCTTCCTCCATCTTTAAGGCCAGTAATGTGGCATCTTCAAGTCTCTCTCTCTGCCTCCCCCTTCCAAGGATATTTGTAATCGTAAGTATTTGTTTAGGACATTTAGGACCCATCAAGATAATTCAGAATCATTTTCTCATCTTTGAATCCTCT
>CM052895.1:127220855-127329965 GCA_028534135.1 Potos flavus
AACCATCTTAGGCCGCCGTGTTGGTTTTAGCCAAGCTAATTTTGTCAAAATAAGCCTGTGGAGCCATGTTTGGCCTAAAGAAACTATTCCGAAGGCTCACAGAGAGCTTCTAGCTCTAGTGCGGCTGAACTGTTATTAGAACCTCCAGGGCCGCACCAGGCTCCCCACTGTGTTCCCGCCTGCCCACGCCAGTGCTCCACCAGGCAGTCAGAGTAATCACCACCTTCACCCCCGCCCCCAATGTGACGTCTTAAAGCACAAATCAGACCACATGAGGACAATCCCCTGTTTACAACCCCAAAAGTCCTCAGTATGGCACATGAAGTCCTGCGTAGCCTGTTTTTTTTTTTTAATTTATTTAATTTTATTTATTTTTTAAAGGTGGTATTTATTTATTTGACAGAGAGAGCCTACACAAACAGGGGAAGCAGCAGGCAGAGTGAGAGAGAGCCCAATGCAGGGCTCAACCCAGGACCCTGGGATCATGACCTAAGCCAAAGGCAGCCGCTTAACGACCGAGCCACCCAGGCACCCCTTAATGTATTTTTTTTAAAAGGTAACACGTAACATTTAGATCTATTTTTATATAAAACCAAAACCTTTTGCAAAGAAGGCTGGAGTCTTCTGTGACTACCACTAGCCCAAATCCTGATTCCTCCGCAGCCATGACCACTAATATTGGTATGTACCCTCCACATTTTCCCCCTAAGCATTTACCTGTATCTACACATATACATCCCATAGACAAGATGTAGTATCATTTTTATATGGATTTTGCTCATATTGTTTTTCCTTTTCACAGTCCACCATCTTGGGGCTAATGTTCTGATTTACTCATCTGGCTGGTCAGTATTCTGAGCTGCTTCTTCAAATGGGGTCAAAGTTGATGCATGGTCTGAATTCTTGCACATCCTAAAAATGGCTGTTCACTCTGACAGACGAATGGCTGAATGACATTTTGCCTGGGTATAGGAAGCTTGGTTTTTGACCCTTTCCTCTCAATGGTCTATAGATGCTCTTCTTTTATATGGCTTGGGGTGCTACAGAAAAAAGTCCGTTACCAGTATGAGTTTATTTTTTGAAGTCTGACTTCTCTTTACCTTTAGAATTCAGAAATCTTACCAAGATATGCTCAAATATGTGTTTTTCTTATAGGTTTCATCTCAATGTCCACTTCACCAAATCTGATGAGTCCTTTAACATACAGAATCAGGACTTTCAGTTAAATTTTTCTATTTCATTCCATGCTGCCTCATTTCTGCACTCTGGAGCTCTTATTAGGGGATGTTAAATCCCCTGGATGTATTCTCCGAGGCCTCCCTTTAACATCCTACTTGTTCAGTTTTGCTCTGTGCTTGGCAGTGGTCTTCTAGGAGCCCAATCTGAACTTCAATGGTAACTACCCACATCTTTAATTCATCTACTGAATGTCTAAAGATCCATGCTATACAGCATCACAATTTCACTTTGCTTTACTGCCACTGTGTGTGTGTAAACACATATTCCCCTCAATCTCCCTGTGTTTTTATTCTTCCATTTGGACACTCATGGCTCGGCGAGCAGTTCCATGTCACACGGCATGTGGTCTGATTGCTCTGCCTCGTCTTTCTTTCTGTTGCTGCTGTGCAGCCCCCTAGATAAAGCATTTGCTATTTTTCTCTGAGGTTCGATGAGGCTCAGGTCAGACCAGGTATAACCTAAAGGGAGAGCAAGTGCCAGTCCCCTACAGAGAACGTGGTGAAAGCCTCTCTGCTGCTTCTGTGCTGTCCCAGGCTCCCAGGCAGGAAAGATTCCACCCACGGATTCAGCTTTCTTTTGGCCTTTGGGAGTCTCGAATGCACCCAGGTGAGGTTCATGTTCACCTAAGGAAGGCCACAGTCTGCTCAGGTTCAAGCTCTTTCAAGATCCACTGATATATCCAGTCCTTTCCCACACGACAGAACACACAACACTAGTTCCACTGCTAGAATTCCGAGAATCTAGTCTCCCATAAATCTATAGCTGCTTGACACAGGGAAGGCAAGTAGCTTAGAGTTAGGAATGGAGACAAAGTAAACTGTTCTTTCAAATGTCAGAGGTTTTTTGTTGTTGTTTGTTTTTTGTTTTTATTTATTTGACACAGAGATAGAGAGTACAAGTAGGCAGAGCAGCAGGCAGAGGGAGAAGAAGCAGGCTCTCCGCTGAGCAGGGAGACCGATGTGGGGCTCAATCCCAGGACCCTGGGATCATGACCTGAGCCGAAGGCAGCTGCCCGACTGAGCCACTCAGGCGCCCCTCAAATGTCAGAGCTTTATCCAGAATTTTAAGGGTACCATGCTGTATATATCCATCTACAACTTGTATTTTTATCCTACTTAAAAACATGTCTGAGAGCTATCTACAGCAAAACATAGAGCTCTACTTCACTCTTTTTAACTGCTGCACTAAGTGCCAAAGTAAAAATACATCACATTTCTTTACTCATTCTCTGCTGATGGACATCTGAGTTGCTTATAATTTTGACATTATAAAAAAAGTGACAGTGGAAATAGCCTTGGTTGTGCTTCCTGCACACATGTAAATGTTTCTTTGCAGCAGATCTGGAAAAATGAAACTGCTAGGTCATAATATAAATAAATATCTTTAAAACCGGACAGCTTGCAGTTACTCTGCGAAATGACATCTGTCAAGAGCACCAAGGACACACATGTAACCATGCAAGCTGCAGTCACTGCCCACTGCAGTGAGGAAGAACACACAGTATGGGCAAGCTGGGGTGCTCAGTAAGACTGTTAGAAAGTTTATTATAGTATTTCAGTTTGAGGTGATAAGAGAAAAATGTATGGAAGCAGGGCTTTGCTCTATGACAAATCCTTTAGAAAGCGAGGTAATCTATATTGGGTCTCTTATTAAATCTCATCCAGAAGCAGGGGCTGACTGAGGCTAACACTGTAGCTGGTAATGAAGCCGCAGCCAAAGATGGGGGGTTGTTTTCTCATTTTCGTGGTTTGGACAATGCTCATGTTTTGCTGTGTTCAGACATGATTATGAAAGAGTCTTGCTTCTGTCTGGTTCCATCACGGTCACAGGGTGGTCGTGTGATGCTGACGTTCTGTGAAATTGTTTTTGCCAGACAGGAGAACACCACGGCCTGGCTGATGATGCCAGGCCAGCTCCTAGACATCAGGGGCTACTTGCTCTTTTTCAGTTTTGCACACTGCATAACACCAAGATGCAAACAGTACCTATCTGCTGCATTTGCAGTGAGCACTGGGTTAAGGTAGCATCTGCCTGACCTCCTTCCATAGTAAAGTTGTGTTTTCCTTTGGGATATCAAGTACTCTGTAAGATGACATTGGCCACCATCCAAATAACTACTTCTGCATTGTAGTGGTGTTGAAGCATGCCTGCAAATTCTTCTCCCATCAAGTGGTTGGGGTCTACAGCCCCTTCCCTTGATCTGTGCCTTGCTTGCAGCCAACAGAATGTAGTGAAAAGCGTACCGTGGGAATTCTGAAATGAGGTCATAAAAGGTGGCACAGCTCCTACCTTGTTAGCTGGGACACTCATTTCTCTCAAGCGCAATGTAAGAAGCCCAACCACCCTGACACTACCAAGCTGTGAGGAAGGCCAGGTACATCCAGGAGCTACAGCCAACAGCCCAGTTGGGGTGAAACCAACAACCAATGTCAACCCTCACAGGTGAGCGATGATGCTTTCAAAGGATTCCTGCCACAGCTCTCCAATCACACTTGGCTACTGAGTCTTCCCAGCTGAGGCCCCAGGTAACATGGAGCAGAGACAAGTCAATATGGCCTGTCTGAATTTCTAGCCTGCAGACTCACTGGACACAATAAATGGCTGTTTTAAGCCACACAATTGTGACATAACTTGCCAGGCAGCAATAGTAACTGAAGACCCATCAACTTCCACCTAATGGGTTCCGTATCGACTGACAATCCGTGCTAGAATCATTTATTTTGTTAACTACTGCAAAGTAGTGATTTTCTAAATCTGTTAATTCCTCTACCTTTGTTAGCTGGCCTTATTTGGTAAAAAACAGCTTTCCTTCAAGCCCTGATGCTATCTGACTTTACTGCGATACCGCTCTTACACAGAGACATCACGTGTGCTCCATTACTTCCCTTTATTTCTCACTTTCCTCTCCGAGTCGGATCCAGAGCACACGGGGTTTGAGGCAGTTCCACACACATGCTCTGTCTCACCGCGTGGTCTGCCCCCTTGCTCCTTCCTGGAATATCGTCTTCCTTTCTTACCTACTCCTCTATACTCTACTAGGTTGTCTTAGACATTGTCTCCTACAGAAAACCAAATCCCAACTCCCAAAACCAGGATAAATACCTCTTCACATGATGCCACAGCAACCTGTGCTTGCCCCCGTCACAGAGCAGCCTGTTACCCGTCTGGCCCACCAGCCGGTAAGGCACACAAGTACCTGCACTGGCCTCATTTCCACCAGAGTGAGTTACACAATACAGAGTTTTAGCATACATTAGAGCACTAATGTAAATATGTACTGTTAAATGAAGTTTTTGTGGAAGCTCTTCACCTGGAGAGTAGAGGAAGGGAAATACGTCCCACATAATTTTCATTTCTAGTAAATCCACTGTCATATATAAGAAGAAACAAGGCTGAAAAGCCTCATGACTGAAGTCAGTGCCTAGCTCTTTCCCCTAGGATCTCTTAAGAACTTGAAGTCTGTGATGCTAATTTCTGGCTCTAAATACTATAGAAGATCTTTATTGTGACCTACATAGGTTCCATCAGAATGTTCTTTTTAATAAGCCTGTTACTCTGGGGAAAACATGCTGTAATTATTTAAAAAAATGTAAGTTACTGCTTAAAGTCTCAAACCTAAAAGATGCAAGATCTCTCACCTTAACTAAAAAGTGGAAAGATCAATGCATGTTAGTCTGTATCTTTAAATATCAGGTAAAGCCTAAATCAACAGTGACATTTTAACCTATAAAGACCTTTTAAAGGAATTATATGACCTGCATATTTTGAAGGCAGTAGCTTAAAATGCATTACTTAATCGATTTTCTACGGGTTCCTACAATAGAAAATATTAAGGAGTCTTTCAAAACAAACCGCCTATAATCATTAAAAAAAAAAAAAAATCAAGGATTTTTCTGATTCCAAGTCCACAAAGAAAAATCATGAGCAAAAGTCATACACTTACCTGCCATGGGTAAAAAAGAGGAGTCTGATCCAAGGGAACCCTCAGGGGAGCAACAATAACCAGTTCAAACAGGAGCCCCAGCAGGAGCGGGACAACTCCCGCCAGCAGCACAGCAACTATCAAAGTCTTCATGATCTATTAGGAAACGAGGCCGTGTCACTAGAGAGTCTTTCTGATTTTTAGCTAAACTACTCCATTTGGAAATTTATTTTTCTTCTTTAACCTGATGCCTAACAGAACAAATATATTATTACCCCACATGCATTTTATGTTACACCATTAAATGAAATTTGAATGTGCATATACAAGCTCAAGCTATAATGAAAGCATGAAATTATTATGCATTTTGCTATAAAATTCTACAAAATTCATTTTATTACATATATTAATCAGGTGGCTGTGCTGTTTTTCTCAATCTCATTCTTAGGAGCAGGCTTTTATTTGTCCAAGAAAAGCTACTGGTTATCCCAAGCTCCTATTCCAATTGCAGCCGACTCACACGCTGACCTGTGACCCCCGAGGTGGACTGGTATAGGAGAAGGGCTGTGCATAACCCTAGTGAAGGTAAAATCAATCTGATCAAACTGGCTCCCTCCAGAACCCTCTATGGTCCAACAGAACTCACTATGATGACAGAAATGTCCTATATCTGTGTTATGGTAGCCATTAGCCACATGGCTAGAGCCATAGCTCTGGAATTGTTCTGAACAAAGCAACACAAAATAAAAATAAAGTCAAAACAAAGAAAAAAAGAGAGCCCATGAAAGCGTCACTACAGAATCCTGATGAAGAAAAGAGTCTTTAGAGTGGCTCTGATGTCTGAGGACCTCCCTTTTTGTTGAGGTAGCCTCAATGAGTACGTCTGTTTCAGCAAGAGACTAATATGATGTGGGTGAAGATGTAGTACTTGATTTTTTAAATGGTGTACTAAAGATATAGAAGAATATCAAATGAAAACTGGTATTAGCTGGTTTCTGTATTTTAAATAGTTACTTGTCCCATTATCTTGTGGAATTAAATAGCAATTAAAGCCCTCTGTTCATAGTATACAATAAATCTCACGTTTTCCTTTCAACACTAATATTAACCTTTCAGTGAAATGAAAATCTAAATTCAGATACAAAACTAGGGTTATACAAAAGTGGCATAAGCAGTGAACTAAACCTATTTACTAGTAGTAGCCAACATCACAATCAATCAATAAATCACCATACCTGGAAAAGCATCTTACACTGACATTTTTTCCCCACCTTTGTGCAACTAAGTACTTTATTGAGTAATAATTCCCATTACTTACTATACTTTCACACTAGCCAAGACACTCTTGAATTAGCAATTAAAATTCCTTTAATAGTAATTAAAGGAATCCCATTGATATGAAAAACATATAAAACTTAATCCTGAAGTCAAGATTTTACATATTCAAATAGATCAAAAAATCGAATTTTAGAAAAAATATCTTAAAGGAAATTTCCACTAAAACAAACTGATTTTAAATTCTACAGAATATCTTATTTCATAAAAATTTCCAAAACAACTTTTCTAATTGCATTACTTACTTAAGGCCCTAACTGGATCACTTAAAAGCATGATTTTCTTTTGACCTTGACTACATCTGACTGTGGTTCTCAGAACTAAACAGAAAGCTACTATTGTCTTAAAGGAATATTCCTTTTAATTCAAAAAAATCAATTCACTTGACACTACCAGCATAATAAAGAAAATGAAAGTGAAAAGATTTAAAGAAATGATTAAAAAAAAAGAAGATATCCACTACTCCTGTCAAAGAAGATCAAATCTTTATTAGAAAAACCTACCATAAGGGACCACTCTTTAACCTTCTGGAAGATCACTCTGCGTCCCTGTGGCATCCATGCCACCAGCACCGTCACTGCCCTTATGGTTAGCCAGCAAACATAGAGACCACAAGCAGCTGTGTAGAGCTCATGAATTTTTGCAGTCCCCGTCCAAAATGACATTAACCAACGGCCAGCAAATACTGAAAACAGAAAGGCTGATAAATGAGATATATGGCTATCTATGTAAAAAGAACTATAATCTTGATGTCGTTCTGTTAGTATTTTCAATTATTTCAATCATTTTAAGTCATTAGTAAAAAGACATCACATTTGGACATAACAATATCTTCATTAAAAACAAACAATGAAACCCCCCACAAACTAAAGAATACAATTATTTGATTAAGACACAACCAAAGCACAGGAAGTCACTGGGGACAAGCTCTCCTGTGACATCTACCCTGACTGGCCATGCCAATCACCTGTTCTTTCAGAAATGAAAAAGACTGAGGAGGTTGCTCTTGTTGTTTTTATCACCAAATAAAATAATTATACACATAATATGACAAAAGTGGGGAATTTATTTATTATTTATGCTGTCAATACTTTCATCATTTAGGCACATTACAAATAATTTAGATTAACTTTCAATCGACCCATTCATCAAGACAGAAAACTAAGCTTATTTTAATAAGAAGTGGGCATAATAACATTTTAAAGCACAATAATCAAAGAACATATTAATTTTCTTAGAAAAAAGATCCAAATATGCCAAAACTTAAACAGATTTGAGAAGTGGCTAAAGAACTGCCTCAGATAAAGAGTTAATACAAATAAATTCTACAATGTACCAATAAAAATCTACCTCAGGCAAGATCATTCATAAAGTAACTTTCTTCACATGGTTACTCCTCAATAAGGCTAGAAAGAACAGCAAGGTCCAAATGTCTTGTATATTTCTCTATGGATTGATTTCCTCTTAATATAGTACTATTTATTATTTTCAAATACCTAAAAGGAGCTAGTGGCTGTGCTGAGCATTTTCCATGTATCATATCATTAATCCTCCCCAAATCCCCGAAGTAGCCACTACCTCCATTTTGAAGATTAAGAAGCCAAAGCTCAGCAATAGAACCTTGACCAACCAAGGTCACATGAGGGTGGACGCTGAATTTGAACTCATGCCTATGTGACAAAGCTCATGCTCTTGACCAGTGAACCACATTGCACCACACTGTCTCCAACTGAATTAAACCAGCTCAACAGTTAAGTCTTACAAGTTGCAATGCTGGCAACCATTCTTCTTTGCAACGTCACAAAATGGTTTGGGTGTGAAGATAAGTTATTTTTAAAGACAAATACACATAAATGTTATGTGAAAAAAACACATGGATAGATAAGATAGCTGGATAGACGGATATAATTTCACATATTTCTAATAGAGTGTTTTTGAAAGAACAAGGTTAAGTTTTTAATTTATAGTAAATTATCATCAGAAAAGTAAACTATGGGTGAAAACAGCCTCTTTGCTACCTTAAATGTACACTATGACACCAAATATTTCTAGGATTAAATATGACTATGTTCCTCCCATTAGATGGTGGGATTGGGTTGTACTTTTACTGCCAAATTCAGGTACTAAACTACGTTTTCTTCTTTTAAGTTTTTCTTACTATTCCCTTTTTTTAAATAAGATTTTATTTATTTATTAAAGAGAGAGAGAGAGAGAGGGCACAAGTAGGCAGAGCAGCAGACAGAGGGAGAGGGAGAAGCAGGCTCTCTACTGAGCAGGGAGCCCCAAGCGGGGCTTGATCCCAAGGACCCCGGATTCATGACCTGAGCCGAAGGCAGACGCTTAACTAACTGAGCCACCCAGGCGCCCTGTTTTTCTTAGTATTTCTGATAAAAACATGAACATGGAACATAAAAACCACAAATGTAAAACAGTCCAAAGTTCAAAAACGAAGTTTTCTCAGCAATATGTTTACTACACTGCACCCAACCGTCAATTACACTTCGTCATCTCAAGAGCTGTGATTATGAGAAATAGTGAGCTCTTAGTACAGTTCTAGAGATCAAAGTCTTTATTCAGAAACATGTAAAAAAAAAATTTTATTTTTTTACCACCACTTTAAGTTAAATCACAATTCCTACAGATTAGAGAAAATTCTCATTATTTTTAGAAACCTCACTTGAAATTATATTTCCTACTTGCTCCTTCCCTGACCTTATTAGCCCTCATGGAAAAACTCAAGTATTTAACACAAATTTAATTTATACAATTATAGAGGTAGTGCTATAATCAAGGTAACAACTCAATATACATTTATGTGCTTGTAAGAGATGGAAAGTATCTTTCACTTAATGATTATTTAATCAGCTAACATGTATCAGTATGATTTAGAATGTTCTGGCTTACTATACACACTAACTGGGAGGGTGGGGCCAACGAGCTGTTCCTAAGACTTTGTCACTGGCTTTGGACTCGATCCTATTTACCTCTGACCTTTGCAGAACATGATAAACTATTATATTCACCCACAGTGTCTTACTTGTTAGAGAAGGAAATGGCGTCTAGATGAAATTTAATGATTAGCATTTGTGAATACCAGATGATAAAGGGAAATAGTCTGGCTTCATAAAGTATCTAGTAACATCATACAGTGGACTGGAAAGATACAATGAGGGCAAACATAATTAACACCAAAAGATTGGCTTGAAAAAATGATTAAAGCCACACAGATAACTTTCTGAAAACCCACACTATAAAGAGACTATCTCCAAAAAACCTGAGTGACCACACATACTTTACTTCTAAAAATGAATCAGGAATTTTGTCTTGATTTTGTTCTCCCCTCTGTTCCAATACAAATGCTTCCAAGGAGAGGGAGAGCCTTAACAAGATCATATTCCATATTCAATCAAAAAAAAGGTGCAAACTATTTCAAGTTTATACTCGATGAAAGAGATAACAAAGCATCTCACGTCATTAGTTCATACCTGGTAGAGTAAGGCAGATGAGGCTGGCAATCAGTAAGGTTATACACATGAAGACAATCAACAAAAAAATCTGCAAGGCAAAACATAAGACTGTATAAATGGTTCATATGTGCTCAACATATTTCATGACACCCCTCAAAAAATCAGCACAATTCCCCCAGTGAAAAGAAATTGCCTATATTTCCAGGTTTTCTTCCATTTCACATAAAAAGGAATTTTTATTTTAGGTAAAATTAGCTATAATTTCAGCCAAAATAAGTATCTACTTTCATACAATCTGATACATCAGCAAGTAACAAGTAAATGCATTTTTTAATCATAGAGCATAAAAATAAAACAATCACCTTAAATTTTACCTATTAATTTAAACTAAAAACATTCACTTTTTAATCAAATTCTCAAAAACAAGTTTTTCATGAGAGGAAAATGCTGTCCAATTATAACTTTCTGTGCTGATGGAACCTGCGCTGCCCGACACAGCAGCCCCTGGCACAAGTGGCCACTGAGCACCTGACACAGGGTCAGTGTGAACGAGTAATGAAATTTTACACTGTACACACTGTACTCGGTGTATAATCCTACTAGAAAAGTACTTTTTCTTTTCTTGACTTTACTGAGGTATAACTGACAAAATTATAATATATTTAAAGTGTACAACAGGATTTACTCTAAGTATACCTTGTAAAGGGATTCCCACCATTAAAGTAATTAACACATCATCATACCACCCTCCTACCAGTTGTATTCACTTTTAATTAAGTTTAAATGTAAACAGACACATGTAGCTGGTGCTTCCTGTACTGAGAAGTGCAGATAAAAAGGAGCACACTAAGAGGAAAGCAGCTGCTCTGGGCAGAAAAGGAGCAACTGCTGCTTGCCTTCTACCTTACCAGGACTCCCTCTTCCCCTGCCCAGAAGGCAGAGCTCAAGGGGGAAGACTGAGAAGGACCTACAGTCACACTCTAAGGGGAGCCTTTAAGTTGTCAGCTTTCACTGCTTGAGAAACCTCCCATCAATTTTCTCTGATCTGGGCCAGAAAGTTCCTTCGGCCCATCTAAGAGCCTTATCTCCCAGGACTCCTCCCATCTCTCACGTTCACCTGCACACGCCCCATCCTCTAGATACACTTAATTCCCAAACCTACCATGTCCAGCCTGCCTCTTGGTTTGGCACATGCCTGGAGTGTCCTTCCATTTTTCCATTTTGTTCTCTTTCTGGCCTAACTTTAGTAACTTAAAAGCATCACCTCCTCCACAAAGATTCCTGAATGCCCTCCGAAAAAGCATTCTGTGGAGCAAGGAGTGACTAACTGTGCAACAAGTTAGCATCTCGCAAGTTAGGTGAGGACCAAGACCTGATGATCAAATTTAACAACACAAAAGCCACCACCCATGACACTTGTCAGGTACAGTTTTGGTAGAGTTTGGGGGGACAGTTGCTTCCTTAACCAGTCTGGTCTTTAGTTACATCAGATGTAAACATGAGATTATTACTCCCTTGCAGTACTGGGATGGAGATTAAATGGGAAAAACATTAGAATGCCCATTCCAGTTCCTGACACATAGCTGAAATAGATCAATAATGTTAATTTCTTATTTTCGCTAGGGTCTTTAAATACCACTTCTTTCAAACAGCAGGGAGCAAATGCACACAGAATCCCAACCTCTTTGATCCATCTCTAAAATCTGATAAAGTTATCTGACATTTACATATATTGTCCTGCTATGGGAGAACTAGGGATTCTTGTCAGGAGACTGTAAGATATGTCTATATAGAGGATTACATGCTAATAGCATTAATAACAGCACCAAATTTCTCAAAAGAAATTTGAAAAAACTTGACTTCCACTTAAGTCTTATAGTACCTACCCTGAGTGGAAAATTTAAAGGCCGACGATAAGGCTGAAAGCCAACAGGCCCTCCCTGCTGGAGTATGGCTTGGTGGGCTGCGTGCAGGCCTTCTCCTACCACGGGAATAGCGTTGTTATTTCGAGCATGCTGATTATTGTTAACTTGTTGATTTGCACTGTTCTCGTTTTCTTCCTGGTCTCCCAATAAATAGGAATGAAGATCCCTGTGTAAAAAGTTCATTCTCACTTCAGATCAGAATAAAACAGCAGGCAAAAGACTTTTTTATTATTACTTAAGGTAGAAAATGTACAAGTAGAATCTGTGTACGGCAATATTAAATACCTCATTCTGGTCTAAATGTTGGTACCTGCTTTAAAGCAAACCTTTCCTAATTTAATGTTAATGTCCACAACACTCCACAAATTCAGCGCAGCTACTGTGTCTGCTGTGGCGTGGAGCTCAGCTACAACCTCCAGACCACACGTTAGTCGTGGCAAACATGCAAGGGCGGAGTAAGCAGCTTGGAGCAGGCAGAGAAGGGCACCTGCTTAACCCAATACAACCAAATGCAGAGTTCACAGTGAGGTCTCTGCAGAGTGCCATATATTTTCTGAAAGAAACATTTAAACTACAAAGATTCAACTTTAAAATAAGTATATAATATGGAAAGCTTGAAAAAAATAAAGGCAACATGTTGACTAAATGCCTGAGAAACCACCTGCCAGGATAAGACTTCTAAAATAATCAGGGTTGGGGAGCCTGGGTGGCTCAGTCAGTTAAGTATCTGCCTTTAGCTCAGGTCATGATCCTGGGGTCCTAGGATTGAGACCCTGTTGGACTCCCTGCTCGGCGGGGAGTCTGCTTCTCCCTCTCCTTCTGCCCCTCCCCTCCACTCACTTTTAAATAAAATCTTTAAATCAAATAAATAATCGGGATTAAGCTGGTTTGCTTTTAATGCACTGAAAAAATATTTGAAATCAAAGAACCTGGACCAGAAGCAAACCTCCGTAAGAGGGTAAAAACATGTATACATTCTCCATAAAGAACAGACAATAATTAAAAAAATAAGAAAAATTGAGAATTAATTAAAAGAAGTATTATATATAACCTGCAGATACCACTACATGGTCTCTTCTTAAAACTACTATTTCCTGAGTGGGGCACGGAACACACTCTGTTAGAAGGGTTACCACCGGTCTACTTACAGCAAGTATCCAGCGGTAACAGTCCACGCTCGCACAAGCCCCTTCAGCCACTGCCGAGTGTGTCCCTGTTCAAGCAGCGCTGGCAAGACCACCTGAAGCAGAAGTAGCTCAAGGGACAGTTCACTCACTGGAGCATCACTAAGACAATTACAAACAGCTGTAATTTACACTATGAATCTATTTCCCATTATAACTATATCAATGTTAAACATCTGACGGGCAAAACTCCTTCAAGATCGTATTATGAACTCACCGTCGATATCACTTCTACCCCACTCTCCCTTGAAGCCAGCAAGGCTTCCCCCTCCGACTCCTCCAAAACTGTTCCCCACAAAGGTCACCAATGCCCACGGTGGTGTTAAATCTGGTGATCAGTCTTGGTGCTCACCTCACTCCCTGTATAGCAAGCAGCACGTCACACAACTGGTCACTCCATGCTCCTCAAAACACTTTCTCGCTAGATGCCTTTCTAGATGTTAGTTGTCCTTCAGCTCCCTGGGCTGGAGACAATGGAGGGCCCCAGGCTCTGGTCCTCTCTCATCTATACATGCTTTCTGGATAAATACAAACTCATGTGGCTTAAAATACTGTGTTTCTGTAAATTTCTATATACCACTCAGACATCTTCCCTAACTCCTAACTTTATATCCAAAGTGCCAACTCAGTGTCTCCTACAGACATGAGACATCTTAAATTGATCATTAGCAAATTCCCACTCTTCCCTTTTAATCCTGCTCCCCCACAGCCTTCCTCACCTCAGTAAATGGCAACTCCATCCTTCCAGGTGCTCAGGACAGAAATGTGGATCCTTGACTACCTTTTTTTCATTCCACATTCGAATAGCCAGAGCCCTGTTGAGTGGACTCTAAGAACACCCTAAATTTCACTTCTCATGACCTCCACTGCTACTTCCTTCACCTCAACTATGTTCACCTCTCACCAGGATCACTGCACTATCCTCTCCGCTGGCTTCCTGCTTCTGCCCTGGCCACCCTGAACCAGTCTCTTCTTATCACAGCAGCCACGGTGACCTCGGTAACCTGCATCAGACCACTCTTCTATACCAACCTTTCCAAGAACTCCCTAAATCACTCAAGTTAAAGCCAAAGTGCTTACACCGGCTTATGAGCCTCTCTAGGATCTGACTTTCCATGACCTTTCTGACATCGCAGCCAACTACCATGCTTTCCTTCTTCTACTCCAGCCGAACTGGCCTTCCTGCCTTAAACAGACCTCGATGTCACTGCACTTGCCCAACCCCTTGCAAGGACACTCCACCTTCAGGAAACCACATGGCTTACTCCCTCATCACCTCCTTCAGGGCTTTCCTCAACTGTCCCCTCTTCAGGTCCTCATCAATCACTTCTAAATTACAACCCCATTCTGATCATTCTCTCTATTCCCTTCGCTTCATTTCTCCCCATAGTATTTATGACTCCTGATATACACTATGTTTTATCTATTTTTATGGCTGTCTCCCCCTCACTGAAATGTTTAAGCTCCACAAGAACAGAATTTTCTTGATTCTGTTTTGTTCACTGTTATATACATAATGCACAGAAAAGTACCAGGCATATCATGGGTCCTCAACTGTTTTTAATGGAAGAACGGAGTAAAAACCACTATGTAGTTCAAAAACTTAGCTGAACTTCTAGGTATAACTAACTACCAAAATGGGTCTATCTTAACAATACCTAAAGCCAAAACCTGTGCTTCCCTGGTTCCATGACCTGATCCAAATACATAAGGAGGGAGTGATGATATACTTCAGTTAGGGAAAAACTCAGAGAATAAAACCTTAATTTGGATTTTGAGGAAAGATAACAAAAGCTTGCCAGGCAAACATGGGGAAGGTTATTCCAAACAGAAAGGGAAAAACAAGGAATAACTAAGTATTTTAGCAATTGTTTTTTAGGGAGACTTAATGGAAGGGAGCATGGCTGGAGAGCAGAATTCGAGTCAGACAATGCTAGGACAGGACACTGGGAAGTCACTGTGAGATTATGCCAAGGCTTGCATATCTTTCTAAATGACTCAGATATTATCATGTAGATTATGGAGGAAGAGGTAGGGTGTTATGGATGGGTTATAAATGGAGAAAAAGAGGAAGGCCTAAACTAAGGAAGTAAGTGGTAAATCAAGTTGGATTAGATAAGAGATCTTTAAAAATGAGACTTGCGGCGCCTGGGTGGCACAGTTCGTTAAGTGTCCAACTTTTGATTTCAGCTCAGGTCACGATCTCAGGGTCCTGGGAGCAAGCGTGTGTGGGACTGCATGCTTAGCAGGGAGTGTGCTTGAGGATTCTCTCTCCCCCTCTCCCTCCACCCCTTCTCCCACTAGCATGCTCACGCTCTCCTTCTCTAAAATAAATAAATATTTTTTAAAAAATAAGACTTAAAAGATTTAAAGACCAATTAGAAATAAATCTGAGGAAGAAATTGGGGCACCTGGGTACTCAGTTGGTTAAGCATCTGCCTTCAGCTCAGGTCATGATCCCAGGGTCCTAGGATCAAGCCCTGCATGCTGAGCAGGGAGCCTGCTTCTCCCTCTCCCTCTGCTGGTCCCCCTGCTTGTGCTCTCTCTCTTTCTGTCAGATAAATAAAATCTTGAAAAAAGAAAAGAAATCTGAGGAAGAAACCCAACTTCCCGGCAGATTTCTGTTCAGGTAACTGAAATGATAATGCAAGTCACTAAAAAAAAGGAATATAGGAGAAGTGGCAGAAAATAGGTTTCTAGGTGACTTAAGCTTTTAAATCAAAAAGATTTTACATCCATAAGCCTTATGTCTTATTTTTAATCTATAATTAAACAGACAACTATGGTGTATATGATATGCTTCTCATATAAAGATGTTTGTGGCTAACACGCTCTCATTAAGTATGGTAAACATTTCAATGCTGAACAAATGCATACTTTATTTACAGAAAAGTAAGTCTTCCTTTGGAAAACGTAAATGCTAAACTAATGCTTATATAATCTAAAATGGCAAAATTCAACTATCAAATGATTTCTAGTATCTGTTAAGAAATGAATGTTTTAAATGTATGGGCTCTGGATATCAACAGAGCTAAAGTAGTAAAGTTTCCAAATTTCAAAAACTCACCTGTAGAGCATGACATTGTATGGAAGAAAATTAGGCAGCAGACTCTTAATTATACGTATAGGAAGCCAAAGCATCAGAAGGACAATGGAGCCAAAGACAATCTGCAGTAAGAAAAAAGGCATGTCAGTACTGTAAATCACTCTCATGAGAGACCAGCAGACTTCTAAACATACCCAACCAATACACAATCCAAGTCTACACCCACCCAGGGTCCAGAGTGTTCTCACCCCACACACTATACTTGGGTCACTCTGTGGAAAGAATGCATTCCTAGGGAGGCTGCTCCTCTCTCTCTCTAGGACATAAGGGCTCAAACAGGAACCACAAAGGATAATCACTGCATGGTATGTGAAGAGAGAGTCAGAAACTTAGAATGAAGGACCAGAATTGTCTGCAACTTAAATCACCTCTAAGTATTATAAGACATGACCCATATTAATGGCTACAAGTTTTCCAAAGGGCACAATACCGCTTTTTAAATTTTATTTTGGAAAAACTTAGTTTTAACTAGGTAATTTTTTCTTCCAGACGGGGAGAAAGATTTGACATACTTCTGTTAAGAGTTTAATTTAAAAGCTATTCATGAGGGGCGCCTCGGTGGCTCAGTGGGCTAAGTCTCTGCCTTCGGGTCAGGTCATGATCTCAGGGTCCTGGGATCAAGCCCCGCATCCGGCTCTCTGCTCAGCAGAGAGCTTGCTTCCCCCTCTCCCTCTGCCTGCCTCTCTGCCTACTTGTGATCTCTCTCTCTGTCAAATAAATAAAATCTTTAAAAAAATAAAATAAAATAAATAAAAGCTATTAATGAATCCCCACTGCTCCAATGCAAATGAAATGTAATTCTGAAACCCATAATTTGGCAATTATACTACTTAAGAACTAGAGAACATTTTTGTCTTAGTAAACATTTTTTATCTTATCAAAGTAACCAATAAAACTATTTGACAACAAAGTTCTACAAGCTTTGATAAACATAAATTATTCAATTTATCTACTTTACCAGTCCCTGACCCAAAAAACCCCCAACAAAACAAAAGGGTAGCACACTTTACTTAAAAAACAATAAAAAGGTATGCTTACCACTGACAAAATAAATCTTCGGAGATGCCTATAAATGGGCAAATGGATCATTTCTTGTACTGGATTAAAATCTGGATCATTCAAATTCCTTAGAAACCATAAGACACCAGGTCGAAGTACCTACAAATACATTTTAAATGCTATAAATACCAATATCTTCAGACTCCATAATATGAGCTAAAATATTAACTTAAAAATGAGCTCTTAAAATTTTGGCTTCTTAATAAAACGGGCCCCAGAAAATTCATATGGCTCTCCTATGAAAACAAGTTCCTAAATCAGAACCTACAATGAAAACTATCTTGTGTTTGATGTCCTTTGATGCTTTTAGTCATTCGATGAAAAAAAATTTAAGTACAATTTGTCAAGAAATCTAAGTCTCTGAGGTGAAAAGTAAGTATTTTTTTAAAACACTGTCATATTGCATCATCTGGTAAAAAAAGAATTACACTGCAATTTATAAATGTTCTAAATAGAAGATCTGATCCCAGTCTTAAAATCCTGAGAGAAGGTATCTTGTTAATTAAGAAACCCGAAAGCTTCTCAGCATTTTCATTCTACTGTCTACATCTTTTTTCCCTTTCTAAATGGAAATCATCAACCCAAGAGGCTGTGGGTGACAGGGCAATGGAAGAGTCTGGGTATCAGTCCTGGGTGGTCCAAATTCACTGAGTTACCCCGTGTACGCCTCTCAACTGCCCCAACTGTATTTCTCCATCTTCCAAGTGAGGGAGTACACGACCTCTATGGTTCCATCCAGCTCCCTAATACTAGGATTCTGTACCAACAAAAAACCACCACACCGAGGAGATAAAATACTTCGATATAAAAACACTTTATCACTTAACAGTGCATATCAGAGATTATACATACTTATAGTTTTGAAAAGATTTAGTCTCAAATGCTTGTTTCAAAGAAAGAATACATATTTTATCTACAGAATTTACTTAACTTACACTGTATAATTCAGGAAAACATTTTGACCCCAGCCCACTCCTTAACTCCTCAATATCTCAAAGAAAAAAGTACACCAAGGATAGCATTAAGCTTTGGTGCTTTTATATTCCATTCACACTGGATTAGTCGGCCTCCTCCGGCAGTCCTGCACATTTTCCCCCTGTACCCCTCCATCACCACTCTCAATGGAGCAGGCTGACTTGTCTGATGGCTGTATTCCTTCCCAGGATATACAATCAAAAAGAATGGGGATCCTGTCTTTGTTTCTTACTATTACATCAGCACAGTGCCTGGCCCATAGTGAACATGGAGTAATATCTGAGGAAAGAATGCACAGCAGCAAGTACACTTGCCAAAATTACTGATTTTTATACTTCCCGTTGCATCAGAATGACTGAGCGTGAGATGTATAGTAATCAAATATTTACCCTACTTTCACTCTCTTCAAATCATTAAGAAGTATATTCTAAAAATAGGATGAGAAAAGGTACCCATCAGGCAAGTGAATGGGAATCATAAAGGACCCTCACTGTAATTCCATGCTTAAGGTGCTTGATTACGTATTTTGCATGTTGATCCTGCAACACCATATCCCCTTTGGGTATTTCCAGTACTATATTTCCTGGGAGTCCAAGACAGACTCACATCACATAAAATTCCAAGAACTTGTATGAGAGGATGGTCACAATAACCATCAAGTAAAGCAAGTACTTTTAGTTTTTTCCCCTCGATCTACTCATCTTTCAAACTCATAACTAATTATATACAGAAATATTAAAACTTGTCAATTTTTGAGACAAATAACTAAAAAGAATTTAAAGAAATAAAGCCAAAGTCAGGGTGCTCAGTCGTTAAGCGTCTGCCTTTGGCTCGGGTCACGATCCCAGAGTCCTGGGATCTAGTCCCGCATCGGGCTCCCTGCTCGGCAGGAAGCCTGCTTCTCCCTCTCCCACTCCCCCTGCTTGTGTTCCCTCTCTCACTGTGTCTCTGTCAAACAAATAAATAAAATCTTAAAAAGCCAAACTCGTCTATCAAACTATCTCTTAGACTAAAATAATAGAGAAAATTAGTCAGGAAATCATCATTAGCCTTTGAGGTACGACTTGCAGTTAAAACAAAAGTCCTTCCCATAAATTTACAGTTGGCATTTCCCTGCAGAACTTACCTCTCTCAGCAACAGGATGAAGGAGGCAAAGTAGAACACATATACCATTCCCACTAGCCAATGCAGAAACATGGTAGTACCTGGAGCTGACTGAAAGCTCAGTTCTCGATCTTTCAGAGTAGCATCAAACATTTCCTAATTCAAAACAGAACAGATGAGAGAGATTTGTATCGCTCACATTTGCCAAATTGACATCTCCATCTTCCAGGAAGTGAATAAATCACCATGTGTATGGATTATGATGTTCTAGGACTCCAGTTCTTTTAATGCCATTTCATGGTATCAAAGAAATATAAATGATGTAAGGCTAGATACTACTTCAAAGATGCATAATGACACTTTAAAATTTTAAATATAAGCAGGGCTGATGAACCAATTGGTGAATAGTAATATTATTAATTAATTAATAATGCTGCTACTGTGAAGAACCATTTTTGGTTAACAATAACTTCTTTCAGGTGTGCCTGAGTGGCACAGCTGGTTGAGCATCTGACTCTTGGTTTTGGCTCAGGTCTGATCTTAGGGTCATGAGATCAAGCCCCCATCAGGCTCCATGTTGCACTCTGCACTTGGCACCAAGTCTGCTTGGGTTTCTCTCTCCCTCTCCTTCTGCCCCTCCCCCCTGTGTGGACTCTCTCTCAAGTAAAAAAATAAATCTTAAAAAAATATACCTTCTTTCCATGGTTACAGGTCTGCATTCATGAGAAGTTTTTTTGTTTTTCTATTTTTTTTAAAGAGAGAAAGAGAGCACAGGAGGGAAGGACAAAGGGAGAGAGAGAGAGAGAATCTTAAGTGGTCTCCCCACTGAGCACGGAGCCCCACACGGGGTTTGATCTCACGACCCTGAGATCCCGACCTGAGCCAAAACCAAGACTCAGATGTTTAACAGACTGCGCCATCGAGGCGCTCCTCCTGACAAGTTTTATAGTAAGGTACAGGTGAAAATGTTAGCTCAGAAGCAAAGGCAGCTTTTCTACATACAAACTATTTTTGAAAAGTCAAAACCTGACTATCACTGACAGCAACTAAAAATTATAATCAGAACTGAGCATCTTAGTTAAAAGAAATGGTTAGAGTTGAATTTATTTATTATTACAAAGACAGTGTTCTTATCAGATTGTTCTCCTTATGTGTATAATGTCTTGAAATTACTGTAAAATTTAGAAGAGTAAAATGAAAAAGAAAAATTTCCACTGGTTATTAGAAAGGTTCTAGTCAAAATATTCTAGTATCAAAAATTTGCACAAAGCCTCAAAAAATATCAGGTACTCAAGAAAAAATAGTAACATTAAGACTTCACAATGATCCATTCTCAGGGGAAAAAAAAAAAGCAAATTATTATCACATAGAGTTTCCTTTAAAAGAAATTCATTCTAAAGACCTCCCTTTTCAACACCTTTACCTTATTAGATTATATCAGAATGAATAATAAACTTACCAAGGAACAGATATCCAGCCACCAGCCACAAATGAGAGGGAACACTCCAATCTCTACCACCACTAACAAAGAGACCTTAAGTAAAAACAAAAACCATCAAATACCATCCAAATGGGGAGAAATCATTTCCAGTTTTAACTTCTAACAGGAGTTACCTTAACAACAATATAGCAGACTCCCAGCAAACGACGAGACCTATGAAATTTAACAAGAGTTGCCAAGCCCTATAGCATCTAGTCAAGGAAAAATCGAGCATTTAAAGGTACAAAGAAACAGGTACTTATTTAGGCAACACGTATTATTTGACAGAATTAATTTCATACTTCGTCTGCCCTTATCCTCACTACAAATAGCTACAATTTTTACAGAAGAGAAATGGTTTTGTCCCTAACAGGAACAACTCTTTTGTATGAATAATATCGCCAAACATCCATGTTAGTTCATTAAAGGATACGTGACAAATTATCAGTGTTATTGCTAAAAGTATATACCCAACTATGGTTGTGATTAGACCTTCAAAATGAGATGCTTGGACCTGGAAAAAAAAATAAATAGAATTTAATTTTACCATATGGCCTACCTCCCAGCTTAACAATGTATTAAACAATCGGAGCAGACTCAAAGTGAATTGTCTCAGCAGCTTACAGCTAGACAACTATAAACTCCCTTTGAATGACATCTCTGCAAACCAGATTCTCCCACTGCAAGCAATCTACTCAAGCAGACAAAATAGAGTAGAGTGATTTAAATTTTACAAAAACAAAAGTTGCACTACACTAGTCTGCACTCTATTCCATCCTGAGGGGGACTGCAGGCTGAGCAATGAAAGCGGCAGTACATCGTCCAAGCAGCCTGCCTGCCAGGTAAGTCTTGGCCACCTCCTACCCAAAGAATGACTTTAAAGTTGCCCTTGTTCTCCAAATCCATTCCATTTTCAGCTTACAGAAAGTAGAAATTTGGACAGTGACAAATCTTTTAGGTTCCTAAATTTCTGACAGCAAGGGCTGATAGCGTGGAAATTCAAATTTATCAAAGCATGTATCTGAACTTTCCAAGTTCTTGTGTTCAACCAGTGAGAACTGAGAGCTACATTAAATACTGGAACACATCTCTTTGTTCTTTCAGAACACTTCGGAATGTGATCTTTCAGGATTCACGTACACAAACTGAACAGAACACTCCAGAAATGTCAGATCTCCTTAAAAGACTAGTTCTTCCTGGAGCCCCTGTAAAAAAGTTGTAGGTTTGACCATTCAAATATTTATCTATCTAAAAAGAACAAAATGTCAAACTTTAAACAAATTTTTAGAAAACACTGTAGACCATCATTCCAAGACAGACCAACCCCTCTTTTTTTAGTTGACTGATATATATTACTTCTCTAAATTCACTATGGGAAAGCTGAGGAAAAGGGAGAGAAGGGAGCAAGTAATGAAAGTAGGTTTGTAAAAGTATTATACTCACGTGTTCTTCAAATCCCAAACCAACAAGGGAGAAATGACCAATGTGGTAAGGGCAAAATGCTAAAAGGGGGAGAAAAATTAAATGAAAATTTCAAAACCAAAACAATGAACACTCCTAGTACCAATCCACAAAAAAAGAAACCAGGGCTTTTTGGAGAAATGGAAGATTCCAGAACTGGGGCCAAAAATGTACTGCCTAGGACATTCTCTATAACCAGAGAACAAAGATATCAAGGTCTAATACGCTCATGACAAAAGGACACAGGAACCATCATGAAGAGGGTCTTGCTGGCCAAGGAAAGGATAATATGAGCATCAAAGAATGACCAAAACTGATGGAAACACACAGAATGCTTTAAAAATCCATGAGTTCATAATACTCAAAAAAAGGAAAGCCAAAAATGACAAACACAAAGGGAAAAAAGGCAATGTAAGGAAAAACACTTCCTCACCCCTGGAAATAGCACGTCAAATGTATACCCTGAAAACTGGTAACTGGAGGGAAAGAACTGCATACCTGTCTCGCTTCTTCTGAACAAACAGGTTCAGGTTAACTAAGATGTTACTTAGATGCTCCAGTTTAAAGGAAATATGGAGACAAAAGAGCGAGGTGGTGGACATTGTACAGGAAGCAATTCAGACAAATGCAGAACACAAGACACTTATAGGACAGCCAACCTAGTCTCTTCAACAAATCAATGGCAAAACAGAGTAGGAGTAGATAAGGGGAGCAAAGAGAAGACTATTCTAGATCCAAAGGAACTTAAACTTAACCAAAAGTAATGTGCAGATCTTATCTGGATCCTCATTCAAACCAACCAACTATAAAATGACACTTAAGGAGATAATCTAGGAATTTTTAATATGGTGGGATTGTTAGGAAACACTAAATTCTGCTAATTTAGTGTAATAATAATACTATGGTTAAATGAAAAAATATCCTTAACATTTTCATAGTAAAAATTTTTATAGTCTCTTTTCTTCAAGTCTTTGTTGTCATGTTAATAAAATTTTACTTTTTTAAATAAAATTTAATTATGTTTTCCTTATGGCAAAAGTAATGGAACAGCATAGATTATAAGGAAAGCAGGGAGGGGGACTCAATTATTAAGACAAAAGTCAGAGTGAATCTATAGGGATCTGGCCACCAAACATTTTTAATCAAGTATCCCATGGGTAGAAATTTTTCTGAACAAGTATTCCCAACATATTGAAATTTATAAGTCATACACACATTTTACTAATATGTTATGTGTATTATAAAGCACAAGAAATTTTTAAGGAGTAAGAAAAAACTATATGCAGAATTTTTCCTATTTTGTTGTCTCACCCAACTCTGAGGATGACTCAAATCGGCCCCTGGGAAAGGCAAATTTTCAAGTTCCAACTCTATTTACATAAGGAATTATTAACCTGAGCATCAATTTTTAACAATCCATTTCTATCCCATTACACAGCAACTACCGGATTAAGTATCCTGAAATTAAGGTCACTTCCACAGTAACATTCCCTTTTATTAGGAGATAGCTACATTTTATTTTATTTATTTATTTTTTAATATTTGACAGAGAGAGAGATAGATCACAAGTAGGCAGGGAGGCAGGCAGAGAGAGGAGGAAGCAGGCTCCCCACTGAGCAGAGAGCCCGATGCAGGGCTCGATCCCAGGACCCTGAGATCATGACCTGAGCCGAAGGCAGAGGCTTTAACCCACTCAGCCACCCAGGCGCCCCTACATTTTAAATTTATAACTCTGCAAAGTACATGATCACAAAACTCCAAAAATACAGGTGGAAAATTCCGACACAGCAATCCAAGTAGGAAAGAAACAGGAGTGTGCTTAATCCCAATGACCATTCACCTTTAAGGCAAAATATACTCCTAGAAAGAGGGAAACAACTTGGTTCATTTCACAAAGATACTAAGTATAATATACATAGATTTACTAAGATGATTTCTTCATAGTATAAGCTTAGGAGGTTGGATTAGAAAAAAAATTTACTTAGATGTGATCTGCTTTACATAAATGTTAGTTATCTTTTCTATAATTCATGTGGGTTTTTTCCTTTTTTTTTTTTTAAACTTTAAAGTTCATTTTTTTTTTTGTAATCTCTACACCCAATGTGGGGCTCGAACTCATGACCCCAGGATCAACAGTCGCATGCTCCTCGGAATGAGTCATCCAAGTGCCCCAGTATAATTCACGTGTTACAGGTGACTTTTCCCTCCAAACATTAATTTAGCAGTAAGCTTTTCTTTCAAGAACAAAGACTAAATCTACACATCATTTTTTCCTCTCAAAGAAAATTTGGTCAAGAATCAAAACAGATTCACATTCTATATATCAATTATTTTACATAATGAAAAGGTAGGCAGAATAATCTGCATTTTTGTTTCCCCTCCCTATGCAAAAGGAAAGAATGAGTTTCCTATTAATTTGCACCATCTTAAATAGCTACTAAAAATTAAGAATCGGGACGCCTGAGTGGCTCAGTTGGTTAAGCGGCCGCCTTCGGCTCAGGTCATGATCCCAGGGTCCTGGGATCGAGTCCCACATCGGGCTCCTTGCTCGGCAGGGAGCCTGTTTCTCCCTCTGCCTGCCACTCTGCCTGCTTGTGCTCTCTCTCTCTCTGACAAATAAATAAATAAAATCTTTAAAAAATAAAAAAAATAAAAATTAAGAATCACTGGAACTTTTTCAAGATAATTTTGTTTGAACAAGATACCTGTAAATTTATTTTGTTCTTTTACAGGTAATATTCAGAAATTAATTTTTTGTCTTATTCTCATTTACATAACTCAGTCTCTTGACTACATGGTTTCCTGTTGAAAACAACTGCTTTCTTAGTTGCAATGTGGTCCCCAACCCAAAGCAAATAACTTGGAATTCAGTGGAAAAACCTTGGAATTATCCTCTTCCTCAGCAGGAATGAGGGTTAACTCACATGCATAAAAAAGGAATTTATCAAAGATCATTCCTACAGAGCTATCTGTAGCCTGAGGTGTCTCTGAGAGACACAAATCACAGCACAATCTAACAAGAGCCTGATTCTATCAGACTCCACTTTCTTTCCCTTGAGAGATGCAGGAATTGAATTCTAAGGCACTGTTTTGCTTGACTCAGTTTCTTTTATCTTCCTCAAAGCAGAAAAACCTGCCACCCCTCTCCTCTTTCTTTCCCTGATTACTCCCAACAGCAGGGACTCCTGTGTGGTCACAAAAATCCTCACAGCCACAGATGGGAAAAGTGTTTGAAGTGACTTTGCATTTACTGGAATTTGGTTCTGCAGGGACTTCACACTTGGGAAAGGTTCACTCTCTCCTCAAGCTTATATCCATCTCTAGTGACAGCTCCCAAGACAGGGTTTCTGGTAAAGCCTTGGGCAAGATTCTGAGAGAAGAAACAAGATCTTCTACCAAAGGGAGGAGCAGATAGATAATCAGCACAAAATTAGTTCCAGAGAAAGGATGTTGCATATTCTCGAGTCAGTCTAAAATCAACTTTTTTTTTTTTTTTAAAGATTTTATTTATTAGAGAGAGAGAGAGAGCACAAGCAGGGGGAGTGGCAGAGGGAGAGGAAATAGCAGACTTCCCACTGAGTAGGGAGCCCCATGCGGGGGCTCTATCCTAAGATCCCAAAATCATGACCTGAGTCGAAGGCAGACGCTCAACAACTAAGTCACCCAGGCACCCCTAAAATCAACTTCTATAAAAAGAGATGGAGATGCCCAAAAGAAGTGGAGATGGTAGGTAACTGCAGTCAATGTTGCTTGGGAAAGAAAAGTATCTGTACCCCTGGGGCCTTCCTATACAGGATGACTATCTGCAACCATTTCACATATTCCAGTGTTTAAAAACGAAAACAAAACCTATAACAAGGCTCCTAGAAAACTGAACTCCTATCATACTACCATAAATAACAGCATCATAAACACCACTTACCAAAAACAAGAATGAACAATGTGTTTAAAGACACCACCCAGAAGACATGTTCCTAAAGGAAAAGAGCATTAATAAAACATATTCAATTCTTCTTCCATATCTAACTGGACTACTCCACTTAGTTAAGATTGAAATTTTCACTCCATAATGTTGTGATTTCATTACATGCAACTTCTCATTTTTCGTTAAATAGCTCATAAAACTAAACCTAGTAAAATTCAAGTTCATAATGTTACGTTCAGGAAAAAATCAATCCATAAACATTTCCTCTTCAGAAATTAGTAAGTCACTACAAACTACACAGATTCTCATAAATAATAGCCAGATTTCATTTAAATCAAATGACGCTGAAAAATTCCGAATGGAGGAAAATTTGAAAATTGCATTAATTCTGAACTTCACATCAATATAAACCACACTGCTTCTTTCCAGTGTCCATTTTGTTCTCACAGCTTCTGCAAGGTCACTTCTCTTCCTTGGTCCCTTTTCTGCCTATAGCACCCTGGTTTTTTAGCAGAGGTCTTAGAATACTCATTCTCACTCGGTCGTTGCTCCACCGCCCCCCCCAGTTATGTATTATCACCTCAAAGATGATTGCTACCTTATGTTACTGTTTTAGTCAGTAGGGGTTCTTCGACCAGCAGCTAAAGTTATCTTGATACCCAAAGCCACTTAAAAATCCCAAGTAATTTTATACTATAGAACCTGAAAAGAGCATCACTTCTCCTAAAGAACAGGTTCTTTAAAGAATTATTCCTCCCCTCTGAGTTTGTACTCTTTATTAATAAGGTAAAGATAGGTGAGGTTTGGTCAACAGTAGAAACCTAACATGAAACTGGGTCTCACTGTGAGCCCTGCAAAGCATTAATTAATACACTGCAAGGTTAAAAGAAGACCAAGTTCTTAACTACCATTAAATCTGTATCTCATTTTCTTTTTTAAAAATCAAGTACTTAATAATGAGCTTTTTAAATACTATTACCTTTGTTCTTTGCCAATATTTTCAATGCACAAAACAGACTTTCTTCAACATACCAAGTAATCAAAAACCAAAGGGCATGCTGACCTTTAGTATAAAAAGTATGGACATACTATAAATTTGAAATTGCTAAATCATTAAGCTAAATAATTAAGTCACAACTCTATTATTAAAAAATATTAGCTTTACTTACTAGAAAAACTAGCGATCCATCAAGTCCTAGCATCTGAAATAAATAACAATATGCACAAATCAAGATGCAACAGGATTCTTTATTCTATTTAGAAAAAAGGCTCACTTTTAATTATATTTAAACACAATCTTTACCCATTACTTTCCAATACAGCTTACCATTTTCAGAGAGTAAAAAACTTGTTTTATTAGAGTTTTATATTTATTCCAAATCATATGATTATAAAGTCAAAACAGTTCCATCATGGGTTTAATTCTTACACTGGATAAGGAGCCAGCCAAGATTTCATGGTATATCAACTGCAGTACCAGAATAATATTTCAATTTAAATTGTTACTTCATTTTACAGAAGTCCACAATTTGTATTAAAGGTCAGAAAACAGAAAAATAGTCAACGATAAATTATAATATTTTTAGTATTTTCACCACAAACAACACATCACTTTTCTCCAGAAATTAAAGTTCTACAGCTACAAAACTGGTGTATGCATCTACATATGCCCAACTTTAATACATAGTTTAAGGTTACAACAGTAGAATGCATGATAGAAAGAATCTTACTCTTTCCCATGTAAGCTCTTCTGCAGCTCGGTCCCACTCTAAAGCATTCCAGTTCATGTCATCTGGAAATATAATTGTAGTTGAAAGATTACTGATGGACTCTGAACCATAAATAATAAAACACATGCTTTTAATTTGGTGTTTTGCAAGCTGCTGATGAGAAGCTTAACTACATTATTTGCTTGTTAGGTAATAAGAACCCATATACATAAATATAACACACATAAGGTGATTCTAGATTGTGGTTAAGTGCTAGAAAGGAAATAAATAGGATTATGTGAAAGAGGGAACTTAACTGTTCTGAATCAGGAACGAATCTGGCAAATTTGAGAAAAATAAGGAAGCCAAGGGACAAGAATTCTCAGGGGGTGGGGAGGGAGTGGTAGAAGATACAGTATGAAAGGCAGACAGGGATCAGATCATATGGGGGTGGGGAGTAGGTTAAACCTGGATTTTGTTTCATTCTTTAGTATAACAGAAAAACCATTATCAGATTTTAAAGGCAGGAGAGCACTATGAACACTGCATGGAGCACAAGGGGAAGAAAGAAGCTACGCACTCAGGAGCTACTGCGTTAGATGAAGAGAAGGAAAGGATGGCCGCACCAGGGTGGCAGCGGCTGCCTTCTCGGAGCCTCTGATCATAGACTCACTGCTCCCTACAAAGGCCCCCTGCTCCCATCACACAACTTGCTTGTTCTCATCCTTCAGGTCTCACCACAAATATCACCTACTCTGAGCTACCTGGAGAATCTTATTTAAAACAGACTCTCCCAACAGCATCCTCAGAGCAACCTGCACATTTATCACAATGCCTAACGAGGTGTTTGTGCACTTGGGCGCTCCTGCTTCTTCACGAGACCATGAAGGCAGGGACCGTTTAAGCGCCTGGCACCCAGGAGACACTCAGCCACCAGCGATGTCCAGTGCACTTGGAGACGGTGCAGTGCTGGACAGGAAAACTCTGGGGCGGGAGGAGACACATAGAGGTGGTGAGCTACTGCCAGCTGACTGGCAGGCACAGTCCTGGATCGTCTTTAGCATTCTGGAGTTAGACTGCTAGAAAATGAGAAAATGGTTTTCTTAATGACATCTGACCTGCAATGTACACTTCAAGAATTCTTCTTTGATATTAAAAGTTGTGCTGACTCAAGAGAAATGGAAGGGAATAAAGAAATCTATATCAAATTCCTTTAAAAATATTTGAGTCCAGTACAACTTACAAATAACTTCTTTCTATCCATCTTATAAAAGTCCTGTGTAGAGGAGGATTTTAAAACACAAAATGTGGGGTGTCTGGGTGGCTCAGTCGATTAAGCATCTGCCTTCAGCTCAGGTCACGATCCCAGGGTCCTGGGATCAAGCCCCGCCTCCAGCACCCTGCTCAGCGAGGAGTCCGTTTCTCCCTCTCCCTACTCCCCTTTGCTCTCTCACTCTCGCTTTCTCTCAAATAAATACTTTTTAGAAATAAATAAAACACAAAATGTGCCCTGCTTCACACACAAAAAAATATTTACACATACATATATATCCATAAATGCGAATCTGCCAAAATAAAGTAAAAACAGGTTAGAAATAGAACTCTGAACTCATAAAATTTTGAAAACTCCAGTCCTTCTCAAGGAAAGTTGTAAATGGACTCATGGTCACGAAGGAAGGGTAAGAATGGGCCAGCAGCCATTACCCTGGGCCCCATTGTTGGCATCGGCTGCATCCTCCCCACCCGCGTCGTCCTCCTCCTCATTGTCCTCCTCCTCCTCTTCTGCCTGATCATCCTGGGCATCGGGGTTTTCTCCCACCACCGCGTTCTCGGCTGGTGGGTTAGCAGGCTGGTCAGGGGCAACATTTTCAGCACCATTTCCGCCCGCTGGAGCCTAAAATGGTAGAAGAGCCCAGAAATGTAGCTGACTTGTCTCAGTTCTGCTCTATTTTCAAATCGCAGTCTTCCCGTTAAAAAAAAAACAAAACTAGCAAACAAACACAAACTATTAAAATTTAAAAAAAAAACACCTCTCAAAGTTATCTTTTCTACAAGTATCTGATTTTGGATCTACTCGGCATATAAGAACATAAACTCACTTCACAGTATATATATTCATTCAGTATAATTTAGGGATTTTACAAAGTATTACAGAAAATGGGTCAACAAATCTGGCTAACTTTAACACTTCAGGCACATCCCAAACCAATTACTGGTAGGGTTACAGAAGTTTCTACTCATGCCAGCAGAGCAAGAATCAAGAATTCAGAAAGTTAAAGCCATTACCTCTTTGGATATATAAAACCAATACATTAAAACACGTCACAAAGTGCAAAAAAGGAGGCACATTCAACGGAGTAAAAACAAGCAACAGGCTGTCTATCTTAACAACAGGGCAGAGAAACTCCTTCTGGCGTTCAGTTTCTGGAACTAGAGCTGCCTCAGCCAAAAAGAGGTCCAGATAGGAGTTCTGACTTATTCTTATTACAACTAGTCAAGGACAAAGTCAAAGAAACCCAAGGTTCAGATTTCCCATGACTGCGGTTGGATCTTGCAACAAAGAGAACTTTGGTTACTTTTCACATGTAGGCTGAGCAAGAAGGAAGCAGTGAGATTTGGCCAGTGATTCTGACCCCAGGCTGACGTCTCTGCACCCGAACTCTGAGCTCCTCAGGCAAGACAAACTAGAATTACTTCTGCACCAGCATCTCCACAACCTGCTCCTCTGCGTGAACACTGGGTCTCAGGTACTGTACAGCAAGCTCCTATAAAGGTCTGAGAACATCCCTGGGCCCAGCTGCAACCTTTGCATGCAGGGTTGGGAAGACTCCTTCATGGAATGATCTCAAGGTCTTCGACATAGTCTTCATCAAGGCTATCTGGTAGAAGCCCAGGAAGCTCTCGTGGAACCTGGATCTGGGGAGCCATTCTTAGGATGACCTCTGACTCCTCAGCCGTCATCTCACTTGGTGGTGACCTTATTTGATCATTCTGGGCTTCTCTATTTCTTTGTGTCTTTGGTACTGTTCAGTCTCCACTCTTTTTTTCTTTTTTTTCCCAGTCTCCATTCTTTAACTCTGGGGAAACAGAACTCAGACTCCAGTACAGGGGCCACATTGGAGGGCAGGGGCCACAAGGATGGGGGCAGCTCATGATGAGACTCAAACCCCACGACCAACTCTGGGCCATAATCCTTCTTTATAAGGCATCTCCTGCCTTTACCAACTGCCTCTGAACGAACATATATTTACTTATACACTTATTTGTTTATACCCATACAGATCTATAACTAATTCTCTGTTATCACTTAAATACTTGAGGAAACAATTTCTAATTGCTGCTCAGTAGGTAAACCTGTCCATATGGACTTTGTCAGTTCCTGCACGCATCCGATTCCTCTGGCTCTTACTGAGTTCAGCTTCCTACCAAATGCAAAGACATAATTAAGGAAAACACTGAATTCCCCTGGAGTCAATGAAGATTCTAAAAGAGCAACATTAAATGTTTCAACATATGCAATGTTTCAAAATATGAGATACAATGATAAAAGTATTAATACTAGGTAAGAAGTGTCTTTTCTTTCTAGTCTCATTTCTTGTATGTGTGATTTGCTAAGTTACACTCAACCCTGTAGAGATAAAAGTATGGCAGAATTTGATGGAAATCGAACTACACACTGACACAGCAAAAGGTCCTTAAATGAAAAATTAAGTTGTTAATTATCATTTTGAGTATCTTAGAGTCAATTTTTCATAATAAAATTTTATGAAGCATAGTTTTGTACATAAATAGCTAAATCTTAACATTTTCAGCCCTGTAATTTCTCAGCAAGCAAGACACTAAAGTCATTTATCTTATCCTCTTTCTCTTAACACATCTAGCAAAGGCTCCTGCATCTAACATTAAGCACGTATCTCTCATAAAGAAAATGTGAAACTGCATCAGATTGTTTAGTGTTCCAATGACCCTAGTTTTAGTACCGTTGCTACTGGGAGCAGCAAACACAAGGCATTTTACATAAGAAGAAACTGATAAACCAAGAAAGCAGGAGCTTCCTCGGCGGCCTGTAGCCTGTTGGTATCATCACCAGGGAGTCTGTATGTTCCCTTCCAGGCCAGCATTAAGCAGTCAATCCGGTAAAGGGAATGAAAGAGCACTTCAGTACATCCCCTAACACTGCTCGCAATCTCACTCCAAAATTAACAAGCAAAGTAGAAGTGTCTTCTGATTTTTTTTTTGTAACTCCCTTAATCTTCTCCCAAACCTTTTCACTGACTTGCCTTGCAAGGAGGTGCAGAGGACTCAAGGGTTTAGATCTTAGAGAATGACAGCAATTCCCATCTCCTACGCAAACAGAATCGGTTCGGGGGCGGAGGGAGTTACCTCATTTTGGTGGTGCCCAGCTGCATTGAAGGGTGGAGCAGCATGCTCCAACCAAATCGGAGCTCCCCCGTGGACTATCTGCTCTCGCAGCCATACGAGGCTGATGAATGCACACAGCGTGCATGTCACCACAAAACAACCCTGCAAACAATCCGCCAATAAATTGTCCCTATTAAAAAAAAAATTATATAGAATTACTCCAAAGAATGCTTAAAATGAAGAAAGCAAAGGTAATAACATTTCATCTTAAACTAAAATGTCAGAAAAAAGAGCCAGGAAATAAGTCAATTTTCTGGGTAAAAATCAGATTCTCAGAATCATTTCTGAGACTGGTGAAATTCTATCTATCTTATAAGCTGGCCAAATATATTTATTTATATATTTGTAATCTATGTATTTAGCTACCTACACATTCTTTGAACATGGCTTAGAAATAGGCAGGCAAAAAGCAAAAACCAAAAGCAACCAAACACTGACAAAGGCCAAGTATGTATGTAATTTATGAAAGGTGAATGACTGTCCAACCCACACTAAGAATTTCCTTATCCTTATTTTACACACAAGTTTAGTACACTTGGTTAGCTGATAACCCACACAAATGAAGATAACCAGCACATCAGAAGAGAAGAACCTCCAGAGAGGCCTAATGACAATGTAAAGAAAGAAAGCAGAGAGATACTCAGTATGCAATGTGCAAGACAAAGAAGTCTGTAATACCCTTTAGATATCACTTAGAAAGCAGATTAAATTTTGATGCTAACTGCAAATATATCATAAGTATGTTATTAGTTCCTCAACAAATTCAGATAGACAAATTATGTTATGATACATGTAGTATCATAATACCAAAGACCTCTTGTTCTTTTCCTCTCAAGGAGGAAGGGGCTTGTCCTTCTCTAGTCTATGTCCGATTTCAGAATAATTCACGGATAACTCAAGACTCTTGGTGGGCTTAGGAAAATCCTTTATCGTAACGGAAAGACTTTTTCCACCATGGAAAATCTGAGAAGGGTCCATTTGAGAGACCTCAGCCTACTGGCTCCAAACTTAATGAATTAATGTGGCCCACAGATATGACCTAGAATGTATCCTAATCAAAAGAGGAATCCTAACCATTCCTGTGCTAAGGAACCCTCCAGGTTATTAAAACTTTGCTAACCTCAGATTAAAATACCCACTTCTCTATTCCGTACTTGTCATCAGCAATAAGAATAACAATTGTTTGATGTTGATTTTAAACAGTGACAAACCCTTTGTAGAGTTCTTTTCCCTCATACCTAGAAACTGGACTGGTTCTGTGACTTGCCTGGACCAAGGCAGGGCAGCCTGAGTTTAAAGCCTCGAAGAGAGTTGGTGAACTTCCAACTCTCACCCTTCTGGAATGCTGCCCTGCGACCAGCATGTACAGAGGCCCTGCTGGCTTTCTGAAAGAGGAGAGGGCACATGGAAGAGAACCAAGGCACACAGCTGGAGCCATCTTGGACCACCCGACTACAGTGAAACACATGAGTAAATGAGGAAAGCCCAACAGATGAACTGATCAGCTGAGCCCAGCCCAAATTGCTGACCCCTGAATTATGAGCCAATAAAATTACTACTGTTTTAAGCCAGTAAGTTTTGGGGACAGTATGCTTTGAAGCAAAATTCATTGATATGTTGTGCGTAGAGGTGATCTAAAGAACCGAGATAAGCAGCTGCTTGAAATTTAAAGTAAAATTTCATAAATAAAATTAATACTACAGAGAAAATGAAACACTGCTCATTAAAAAAAAAAAGTAGTTTCGTTAAAGGTGCTTTCAGGAAAACTGGCTCAATTCTTCAAACTGTAAAATGCAGCATGGGATTACAAACCCAAACCACGTTTATAATTTCTTTTGACTACCCCCAGCCATGCCTCTGGTGTTCCTCTTGTGTCAATCAGCAGTGTCCTGAAGGCAATTCTGGTGGCCCACTAACCAATCAGGTTAGAAAGAAAAGGGGAGCCTGCCAACGTAAGACAAGCAACAGCTCTGAGCTTTAGTGACAATTCTGCTATACATTAACCTAATACTCAAAATTCATATAGTTTTTATATATATATGTGAATTTAATCTTTGAACAGCCCACCCAAAGCCCTGAGGCATGATCTTCCTCACTTTACAGAGGAGGAAACAGGTCCAGAAAGACCCAGTGATTTGCCCAAAGTCACCAAATAACCTGCAGATACAGAAACTGTATTCTAATGCTAGGTTCCTTCTGTTAAAACCAACTACCTCACTGTATCGCCTAAGTGATCACACCTGTCCAACAACCAGATGGTCAATAGTTCTACCAAGTAGTAAAGCTAGTAGGGAAGTAGGGTACTACACCTTATTTGTCTGGCATTTCACTGACATGGCTTCCATAAACACCTGTTTTTCATATTTAGGCTTTGGTAAATATTAACATAGTTAGCCAATTAAAACAGAAACCATCAGAAAAATAATGTATCTCTGCTTCATTAAACTGCAAAATCGGAACTCAAGTCACCTTTTCTAAACAACTGAGATACTGACTGGCCGCTACCATGCACACTCATTAACTACAGTGGTTTAGAAAATTTTAGCCCAAACTAAATGGAACAAGAATACCCTATGTGAAATGGTTCTTTTATTAGCTTATACATATTGAAATAAAACGCCCACCACTCTTAGCAGTCACCCCTTGCTTTTACCGGACTTCCCTCGCTATTTTCAATATGCATCTTTGTGGTGTACACAATTCCTAAATCCAAGCCAGAGGTGAACAATGTCATATACCAAAGACATAATGAACGGCAGCTGAGCCATATAAGACAAACTTCTTACACTTCTATACTGAGACCATGTTCTGGATGGCTGAGATAAAAACCTGATGTCCAAAAATGGGAATGCTGTCCTGTTTGTTTCTACTGCATCACTTCATAAAAAGCCTGTATTTTTACACAAAGGGTTATCTTCTTATGCTAGCTCCAAACTTTCAAATGTGTTAAATTACTGCTTCTCTTTTTTGTTACGGCCACAGCTAAGAGCACCCTATTTCAAGGCCCCTGTCTACTTCTAAACATTACTTCACAAAGCTGTTCTTTATTACTGAAAACAAAAAATAATTCTAATGTAAATCAAGGTGAAAACCTTTTATCTATTATTCCCTACACTGCCAAAGACATAGAGAAATGAAATGACCTGACTGTTCTGTCCCAAAAATGTATTAGACACATCCAATGTTTCTAAATATTTAGAAACATGATTAAAAATAATGATGCAGATGCAAGAGACTTAAAAGAACTCCTCCTTATTTTCTTTTCTATCAGAAACACAGTACGCCCTCCTGCTCTCTTCTAGTGCCTTGTGGCTTATTTTAATGGTAATATACTCTGAATACTTCTGTTCCATCGGATGGTTTTGTATTGTTCTCTGTCTTTACTGACATAGCAATCAGAAACCTAAGGTCAGCTGGGTACAAAAGAAGATTTAGCAAATATACGTGCAGGCGTTGGCAGGCTTAATATTTAATGATCTTGATACAGTTAGTCATTTACAGCATTTCTAATTCTGACATCAGTAATAAAAACACAACTTTCCCAAGAAAACAGTTATAATGCTTAATGTCAAATTAAAATACAGTAAAACAATGACAGTGAACAAGTTTTTAGTCCATATTCTAATAATCACAAGAAACATTTAAAAACGAAATTTGAATTCAAATGACTACCTTGTTAAAAAAAATACATGTTTAAATGAACTCTCGGCATATGAACATGTTAGTACGTATCTCACACTGCATGGCAGCCTGTTTAGCGGATCGTCCCACCCGTACAAAACAGTCCTTAAAACGGATATGTTTTAAAACAAACATGTACATATGTCAGCTACTTCTACTGTAGCTGTAACTGTCAGAGTAAGACATAAATTACTCCTTGTCCTTGGAACAAAAGGACTTTTCAAATCATAACAAAAATAAAAGCGTGCAGGAAAACCCAGCACTAGCTGTGCTGTGCAGCTTTCCAGCTTCACAAGTACTCACGTGGACAGCATGTCCAGTGGCAGTGTCAGTAGTGAGCTCACGGAGCCAGTAAACAAGCACTTGTAGATACGGCCTGCCAAGAAGGGCAAGATGGCATAAGGTTACAACACACATCATGAACTCAGATACTCAGTTAAACGGAGGTGAAGTGTAAGCCCCTGAAACGTTTAGTCTTTGCAAGGCTGTCCTAAAATACTACATTTAAAAAAAAAACCCTGGGGCACCGGGGGGGCTCCGTTGGTTAAGCAGCCAGCTCTTGGTTTTGGCTCAGGTCATAATCTCATGGGTCATGAGAATGAGGCCCATGTTGGGCTCCATGCTCAGTGGGAAGCCTGCCTGAAGATTCTCTCCCTCTGCCCCTCGTCCCACTCTCTCTAAAATAATAAATCTAAAAAAAAAAAAAAAATTATTAAGCATAAAAACAGTGACACTGAAGAGTAAATGTTACGTACTAATGTTAAAAACTTAGATTCTCTGTAGACTGACTGTTTCTACTGAATGAGCTTAGATGTTTGAAAAGGAAAGAAATATATAGTAAAGATCTCTAAATTACAATATGGAGAATTTTTTTTAACCGAGAACTCTAAAATTCATTGAGTCTGCTCATGAAAATAAAGCGTTTCAGTGCTGGGGGTACACAATTTGAAGTTAAGAGGACTTTTCAGAGGAATAAATGCTCCAATAACATGAACAGCAAACTAACAACCAATTTTTTAAAAATACAGACTCAAAGATCCTCAAAAAAAATCTTAAATTTGGCCATGAAGGGAAAAAAAGATAAAAGTGATGGGTGAATGCACAGCCATCCCCTTATCCTCTTAGTCAGAAAGGCAAGAACAGAAATAGGGTCCAAGAGGAAACAGCTGAGATTTTCTTTCTAACCACAACTTGTTTATTAGTTTAAGCATTCCCTATAGCCTTGTATCAGAAATTTTCAGTGACTTCAATGGCTGTTTTCAAAAGTCAAATCAAAATGAAAAGGTAGAAAAGAACTTCTGTAATAGAAATTACTCACATATGTGTATAAAATAGTCAAGGCAAGTATGCTTATAACAAAGTAAAACTGACAACAAACCAAATGTCTGTAAATCAGAAAATGGATTCATAAATTTACAGGCCTCCTTCCTATAGAGTATTGTGCATTCATTAAAAAAATAAGGTAGCTCAAAAAAAAATAGTACAGTAGCTCAACAAGTTCTCACATGGAAAGATACCAGGGTACACTGTTAACTTAAAGAAAAAAGTTACAGACTACGTATTTTGTGACAGAACTTAAATTTTAATTACGAGTGTGTGCGTAAGCGCATGCAAACAAATCAGAACAGAGATCCAGCTTGTTAACTCCATTACTTAAATCCTCTAAGTCTCTACTTTACTTTTGATTATTTGATCTGATTTTGGAGAGGTGTTAGTCTTCCATCTGACTGTGGACACTTTATGTATTTCAAAGCCCTGTACTCTGGTGCATAAAAGTTCTTAAGTTTTTCTTTCTTATGACTATGTCCTTTACTAACATGAAATATAATGCTTTGCTCCATTTAAAGCCTTTCATCTTGAATGACATCTGGCTGATGAACGCTGTTCCTGTGTTTTGTCAGCATTTGCTAACATCCCTCTAGTATTAACCTGGGCTGCTCTGTACTTATTTCTCATAGTAAACCACATTCCTCTGTACACAACTGTGTAAACTTTTTTTTTTTTAAGATTTTATTTATTTGTCAGAGAGAGAGAGAGCATGAGCAGGCAGAGGGAGAAACAGGCTCCCCACCGAGCAAGGAGCCCGATGTGGGACTCGATCCCAGGACCCTGGGATCATGACCTGAGCCGAAGGCAGCTGCTTAACCAACTGAGCCACCCAGGCGTCCCTACTGTGTAAACTCTTATGATCACAGAAGTTGGGGCCTTACCCTTTCCTCTCTTACATCCCTTCCTCTGCCCTCCAACCCTGTCTTTCCTGTCTTTTGATGGACTTTCCAAATATTTACTGTTTCATACTCCGACTTCTCAAGACAAAAACTCATAATCCTGTTTCTATTCTTCTGGCACTTACCTTTAAGTTCTGTTACTTTTTTTGTTGTTGTTACTTTTTATTAAGGTAAAATTTACATGAATCTTAAGTATATGTCTGGGTGAATTTTTATATATGTATTTATCCAGGAAACTGCCACCTAGATCAAGATATTCAGCATTTCCAGCTTCCTGGAAGGCTCCTCAACCTCCTTCCTAGTCAGTATCTCCAGCAAAAAGGTAACCATCATTCAATCTCTATCACCATAGATCTATTTGGCTTACTTTAAAATTTCACATAAATGTAATCATACAATCCATACTTTTATGCCTCATTCCTTTGTATCAAAGTAAAACTCATCCATGTTATTCCATGTCCCAATAATGAGCTCTTTTCTCACTGCTAAGTACTACTCCACTATACAGAAAAACCACAATGCATCTACTCTACTATTGTTGATAGGTATTTGGTTGGTTTCAGTTTTTAACTACTATTAGCAAAGCTGCTGTGGTCATTCTTAAACATCTTTTAGTGGACACAAGGCTCTGGTTTCCATCAGCTATATTCCTAGAAATGGAACTGTTGAATCATAAGGTATTTATAATATTTACCATTGGTAGATACTGCCAGTTTTCCAAAGTGGTTATACCATATATACTCCTGCCATCAATGTAAGCATGTTCCAAATGCCCCACATCCTAAGAAACATTTGGTATTGTCTTGTTTTTTTATTTTAGTCATTCTGCTGAATATGTAGCAATATCTTCTTGTGCATTTCCCTCATGACTAATGATGCTGAGCAGCTTTTTGTGTTATTGGCTATTTAGATCTTTCCAGAAACACCTAGTCAAATCTTTTGTCTTTTTATTTGGGTTGTCTGCTTTTCTCTTACTGATTTTTAGGAGTTCCCTACATACTCTAGATACAAGTCCTTTGTTTGACATGTGTACTGCAAATATCTTCTCTCACTCAGTGGGGCTTGCCTTTCTTAAAGGTATCGAAGCATGAATAAAAGTTCTTAATTTTAATTAAGTCCAATTTATTCAGTATTTTCTTTTATGGATATATATATATATATATATATATTTTTTTTAAGATTTTATTTATTTGCATGCCTGGTTTGCTCAGTTGGTTAAGTGTCTGCTTTTGGCTCAGGTCATGATCCCAGAGTCCTGGGATTGAGTCCCATATCAGGCTCCCTGCTCAGTAGGGAGCCTGCTTTTCCCTCTCCTCCCCACTCGTGCTCTCTCTATCTTTGTCTCACTCAAATAACTAAAAATCTTAAAAAAAAAAAAAAAAGATTTGATTTATTTATTGAGAGACAGGGAGAGAGAGCACCCACGTGTATGAATGAAGGGAGGGGCAGAAGGAGAGGGAAAGAAAGCATTTCAAGCAAACGGGTGTGCTGAGCCAGAGCCTGATGCAAGGCTCAATCCCACGACCCTGAGATCATGACCTGAGCCAAAATCAAGAGACAGACGCTTAATTGACTGAGCCATCCAGGTACCCCATTCTCCCATATTTTTAGAAATTTTCTGGTTTTAACATTCAGATTCAAGTTTATGATCCATCTCAAATTAATTTTTTTGTCAGGTGTGAGATAACAACATGATTCATTTTTATTCATATGGCCATCCAGTTGATACTATACCATTTATTGAAAGGACCATCCTTCCTTCACTAAACAGCAGTGGCACCTTTGTTGTGAATCAGATGATGATGCAGATGTGGGTCTAGTTCGGAACTCTAGTTGGTTACCCCCATAATTTTTAATGCAGAGTCACAGTGCTTTCCCATCTCTGTCTAGAGCATCTACAGTCTCCTCACAAATAAGATAAACAATTTGAAAAGCTCTCATTTCTACCCTTCCCTCAGTGTCTCCCATGTTAAAATCATCTAGAATTTTTGTTCCAGGCTACTACCTAAAAATTACCAGTCATTGTAGATTAAAACAACTGCTAGTAAGCTCAGGGAAGCACCTGTCTCTTTTTCTTTGCAGCTCATGCCTTTCTCTCTGATTCCTCACTTATTTCGGGAAAGTATATTCTCAAACACTTTTTCATAAATAGTTTGAGGTGGGAAAATCTTCACGCCCTTGCATCTACTGACATGTCTTTATTTTGTCCATCTGAGAATAATTTATGGGTAGATTTCAGGTTCAGAAACGTCAAAGTCTGAAGTTTCTTCTGTCCTCTAGCATTCAGAGTTGCTGATTTTAAGTCTGACACCAATCTGACTTTTACTTTGTAGGATAATGTGCGAGTGGAACATCTACCATTTTATTCAGTCCTGGAAAACTTTAGAATGTGTCCAGGTTTGTAAGGCGCCGTCCTTCATCAATGTCAGCTCTCTCTCTTTCAACCAAAAAGATGTCTGTCATTTCCTCATGTCCATGATCTTTCACCTTGTGAAAGTACTTACTACAGGTGCTGAAACAACCGGATGCAGGCTTTACCTCCTGGTTTTTTCCTCCTCATACTTGCAACTTCTTGTCTCTTTGAGTTACATCCAAGAGAACCCCTTGCTCAATCTCCTAGTTCACTACTTCACTTTTCAACAATACCTATTCTGCTATTCAATGTATCCCTAAAGATTTTCATCCTCATAAATGATCAATTTTATTTATTTTATTTTAAAGAGACACAAGGATATTAATTATACTTATTTAAAAATCTCACTTGCATTTAACTCCAAAGAATCACAGCTATATGTTCTGGCACCATTTACTATCTACCCTTCTGCATGTCTCTAAAAATAAAAACCCAAAAGGGATCAACTAAGGGCTAGTATACCAACCTCTCAGAAAACCTCCTATATCTTGAAAGATAAGCCTCCCAATTATTCAGGACTATTACAGATATAGGAGTTGTCTTTTAAAAGGGAGGAAAAAAATCTCAAAATAATCCAACTTCTGTAACCCTTGAAAGTTCTAATATACTTCAAAGAATAAAAATCAAGATCCTTCTACTTATAATTTGATTTTGCCTTTTCAATTCTTTCATGAACTTTCATTATTAGCCTCTGTATGCTGTTTTTCATTCCCACATTCATTCAAGAAAATGATCTGCTTGAATGGAAAAAGAAGATGTGGTCCATATACACAATGGAATATTATGCCTCCATCAGAAAGCATGAATACCCCACTTTTGTTATCAACATGGACAGGACTGGAGGAGATTATGCTGAGTGAAATAAGCCAAGCAGAGAAAGTGAATTATCATATGGTTTCGCTTACTTGTGGAACATAACGAATAACATGGAGGACATTAAGAGAAAGAAAAAAAAAGTGAATTGGGGGAAATCAGAGGGGGAGACGAAGCATGAGAGACTGTGGAGTTTTAGAAACAAACTGAGGGTTTTGGAAGGGGGGGGTGGAGGATGGGTGAGCCTAGTGGTGGGTATTAAGGAAGGCATGTATTGCATGGAGCACTGGGTGTGGTGCATAAACAATGAATCTTGGAACACTGAAAAAATAGGGGTACTGGGTGGTTCAGTGGGTTAAAGCCTCTGCCTTCGGCTCAGGTCATGATCTCAGGGTCCTGGGATCGAGCCCTGAATTGGGCTCTCTGCTCAGCAGGAAGTCTGCTTCTCCCTCTCCCTCTGGCTGCCTCTCTGACTACTTGTGATCTCTCTCTCTCTGTCAAATAAATAAATAAAATCTTTAAAAAAAAAATACACTGAAAAATAAAACAAAATTAAGATGTTAAAAAAAATGATCTGTTAAAAATAGTTCTTAATTTAGGTGGACAATATTTTTTAAGTAAGGCTTTCCTAATACATGAAACTATAACATCAAATAAATATCATTCAAACAAAAATATGATGCAATATTACAAAATTGAATACTTATACAACTTTATAAGTTGTATAACTCCAGTCACAGAGAAATGAATACTCACATGCTGTAAGAGGAACAACTCCCAACCATGCAAAGGCCACAAGTGTATAATGAAACCAATATCGTATTGCAGTGCCAATACTTGTAACCAGTCCGGCAAATATGTCTTGGATTGGAAGCCGTGAAGGCATATCTGGAGAATAAACTAGAAGAGAAAAAAAAGTACATATAATTTCATAGAGATTCAAAAATAGTTTAATTCATAAATATAAAAATAGGCATGTAGAGCTAGCTTAACTTTCAATCTTTGTATTTCACTTAAATATTTTTTCCTATTAAAAAAGTGAATCAAATAGTTAAACAATGCCACATTTACCCAGAAGTCATTTGAGAGCAAATCACATGTGAAATGTAGAAACCAACAAAAAAGGCCTCTGTGCAGGAAAAAAGATTCAAGGGAAGTTCACAACCCTCATAGTCATGAACTTCATGCAAAGCTAACTTATACATATTTTAGCATTTAATGCAATTATCTGGCTGCCCAAATTATAAAAGATCAGATAAAGTGAACAGGAGCAAAAGGTAAAGCTGTTGACATGTTACCAAGAAAGAACCCTCCTAAGTAAAAACCACAATAAGATATCACCTTATACCTGTCAATTGGCTAGTATCAAAAAGTTAAGAAATAATAAGTGTTAGCAAGGAGGTAGAGAAAAAGGAACCCTTGTGCACTGTTAGGTGTGAGAATGTAAACTGGTGCAGCCACTGTGGAAAGGAGTATGGAGGTTCCTCAAAAAATTAAAAATATATAGTATCATACAATCCAGCAATTCCACTTCTGGGTATTTACCCAAGGAAAACAAAAACTCTAACTCAAAAAGACATATGCACCCTTATGGTTATTGCAGCATTACTTATAATAGCCAAGACATGAAAAAAAAGAAAATAGCCGAGATATGGAAGCAATCCAAGCGTCCACTGGTAAATGAATAAAGAAAGAATAGTGTGTGTATACACACATATATACACAAAATGGAATATTGCTCAGCCATGAAAAAGAATAAGACCCTGCCATTTGTGACAACATGGATGGACCTAGAGGGTACTGTGTTAAAGAAATTAAGTCAGTAAGTAAAAGACAAAGAACATATGATTTTACTTACATATGGAATCTAAGAAACAAAAAGATGAACAAATAAACAAAAAAGCAGTAACAGACATATAAATACAGAAAACTGGCAGATGCAAAAGGGAAAGGGGGGTGGGCAAAATGGGTACAAGGGAGTAAGTCATAGGGATGAAAAGGAGAGCAAAGGGAATATACAGAAGCATTGTATGGTAAAAGATGGTAGCTACACTTGTGATGAGCACAACCTAAAGTACAGTTGTGGAATCACATCTGCAACTAACGTAACATTGTGTCTCAAATATACTTCAATTAAAAAAAAAAAAAGAGCAAGTCCTCCTCCCAAATACAAGCCTTAGACCCAGCACTCAAAAAGTACAATATGCAGTAAAGTCATTTCATGTGGAAACAAAGAGCCTACTGACATTTGTTGGCCAATCACCCCCTCTTGCCCAATTTTAAAACAGTAATTAATATTCCAACCAGTAAATTCAGATCTTCCCATCTCTCTGTAAGATGTGGTTCAACACACTCAGAGAAAGGTTTTGCCATGTTTGAGAAAGATTTCCTTTTTAAAGGAAATACTCACACGAGTATTTCCTAGGAAACTTCAGGAAAAGAGTCAATTACTTAGAATTACAGTTTGCTATAAACCTTAAGTTGTAGAGTTTTTACGCCCTACAGAAAATTAAAGAATACAAAATAAATGACTTGACTTTTTGATGGTAATAAAGTTCCAAAAATAAAATCGTAATGACTTTAATAATTTATACTCCTTCACATAAAAACAAAGTAAAACTAATACTAAGTTAGAGCATTTATACTCAGTAGCTCAAGATACTATTAAAAAAAAAAAAGAAAAAGAAAACACAAAAAACCTTTGGAAGAAGAAGGCAATGTACTACAATCCCAGAATGAAAAGTATACTTCAAATTCTTGACAAGCTACCAGTATAGTCCTCTACTTAAGATGAGTAACATTAAATATCAATCAGTAGGCACAGGAATCATAAAATATACTGGAATTTTAAAGACCTGCAAAATATGTGCCATAGGCTTACAAAAATATTAAGCTTAGAAAGTCTCATTTTTATTTTTTACTTTTTTTAAGATTTTATTTATTTATTTGACAGAGAGAGATACAGCGAGAGGGAACACAAGCAGGGGGAGTGGGAGAGGGAGAAGGAGGCTTCCCGCTGAGCAGGGAGCCTGATGTGGGGCTCGATCCCAGAACCCTGGGATCATGACCTGAGCCGAAGGCAGACGCTTAACCGACTTAGTCACCCAGGTGCCCCTAGAAAGTCTCATTTTTAAAAAGTGAATTAAGGGGGGCACCCGCCTGGCTCAGTAAGTAGAACATGTGACTCCTGAACCTTCTCTTTATTATTATTTTCCAACCTACACAATTTTAACTCAAAAGGTATCCCAAGTTTGAACAGTAAGGAGATATCTGATAAAAATCAAGGTATTGTTATTAATTTTTCTGGGTGAATGATGACATCATAGTTACTGTTTTTAAAAAGAATCCTCACTGTTTAGAGATACATACTAAAATATGTGCAGATGAAATTAGAAATGATGGCATTTGCTTTTTTTTTTTTTGATGGCATTTGCTTTAAAAAGAATAGTGAGGTGGGGAACAAGAACACAGGTAAGGAATACCATGTAAAGGCCATGAGCTAAAAAGGAGCCAAACTAAGAGATATGAACATGGGGGATCATTACACCTTTTTTATACATTTTATACATTTTATACCTGGGTGGCTCAGTCCATTAAGCGTCCAACTATTCATTTAGGCTTAGGTCATGATCTCAAGGTCCTGAGACCAAACCCTGTGTGGGGTTGTGCTGAGCATGGAGTCTGCTTAAGATTCTCTCTCTCTCTCTCCCTCTCCCCTTCCTGCCCCACTAGTGGCACGCACGCTCTCTCCCAATTAAAAAAAAAAATTAAAAAAGAAGAAATATTCTACAAATTAAATCACTCTTTCTCACATACACATGTGTCTTTGTGACATGTAGTTGTAAAAAATATTTTCCAAAATGTTACAGCAATACTTTATTATCAGTGACAAAGTTAAAAATAGTTGCTTTAAAACTGCTTAAAAACCTTTATGTGTCCAGTTATAACCCAAAAATGCAATGCAAACTTCTAAAGAACTTACTTGGTGTGAAAGCAAATCTGTGCTTGCATAATTCACAGTATTCTTTTCGACTATGTTTCAGCCACTGAACTAAGCTGCAATCACAAACACATTCATAAGTATAGTATTTACAGTAAAGACATTTTAAGGTTTCACTGAAAGCCAATGTTCTATTTTATTAAAACTTAACATAGCATAGAGATTTTATAATTTCAATAGTTTCATATTTACAATATTCTTTTTTACTTTTTATAACTTAATGCCTTCTGAAAGTACAGAACTATAACAGATAAAAACAGTATGTATTTCTACTATTTAAAAAGTTCAATCAACTAAATTGTAATCTCCTCAAGGCTAACCTCAACTATGAAAGAATCTCCGAGCATCACATCAGTTCTAACACTGGTCTGATAATACTGCTACCCTGGGGAGCTCGGTTTGAATCCTGGTTGTCACTAACTGGTTGGCTGTGTACCCAGAACAAGTTACTTTAACCTTTATTGCTTGTTTTCTTATCTGCATAATAATAAAAACATTCCATCTACCTCATGGTTCTAAGGATTAAATGATTTAAGATGTATAAAAGCAATGAGCACCACCTGGCACAAAGCATTACATAAATGTAAGGTATTATCATGCCAACCAGAATCAGAAAACCTTAACACTTCCAATGAACAAAATAAGCTCTTCATGGTAGAAATGAACAAACAGGTACTCACATGCACCTGGAAAACAGTAATACCAAAATGACAGGGAATGGTAAGAAGGAATATGGGTAATTTCCAAATTTTCACAAGAGAATTAAAAAAAAAAAACTATCATAGAGAAAGTTCATTGAAACAATCCCCCTTATTATATAAATGACAAAACCAAAGCTGAGACATAAAATTGTCTAAAAGGATGACTCACCATTCTTGATGGATAAACTTAATACTGCCAGTACATACACAAGGATGATAAAGAGGTTTCTCAGGTGTTCCTTCTGACCGACACACTCTACATATGTCTGTGAAAGAAAAAGATACACTGAATTATCTTTGATTAAACTTTAAAAAAAAAAAAAGGAACCCCAAAACAAAAATAGTGTGTTAAAGCAAGAATCCATCAGCAGCACAGAAGTGAAAGTGTTATGATAATAATCAAGTATATTCCAAAACCGAAAAATTTCCTAGTATATAAAAAGGCCAATTGTTCCTTTCAATGAGAATTATACTCATTAAACTGCACTCTTCCATAACTAATGCTAAAAAGAAATACACAGAATCAGGTCACCACTGGTATCCTAATAGTTTTAAACTCCAATCCTAACAGTTTAAAGTTCTAAGTCCAGTCGTAACAGTTTAAACTCCACAAAAACACATCCAAGGACTTAGCAGTGGGCGACACAGGAGACACCCCTTTAGCTTCACCTCACTCCACCAGAGATACAGAGACACACGCAAATAGGGTGAGTTTTGCACCCCAAAACTACAAAGGTGCCAGGCCAGAGAGAGGTGAGCCAGAGGTCACCTTAAGCAGAAGCTACCAGAGCCCAGGACTACCTGGTTGGAGGCCAGAGGCAAGAGCTCACCCTTCACTCTGCCCCACATGGTTCTGAGCACATTTGCCCATCTTCTTCCCTGGGGTGGCCCATGATATGTTGAGGAAGAACCTCAAATGCGACGAACCATCCCATTTACAAGCTCCATAATGCTCCCTCTTCAGGACAACCTATGGAAAGCAGTCGCAACTTTTATTTAGACCTTCTTCTCTGTGATCTGCAAGGCTAAGTGCCCACCCCAAGTGGGCAATCTGAAGGGCGACAAGCAGTGTACTAGAGACAGGGATTTAAGGAAAACTTTTGATCTACTCTCTCCAAAGAGTTCCTCGTTAATGGGGAATAACTGCAATCCAAGCCCATTGTTAATGGATTTAACCAGTCCCCAGCACCCGCTGGGACTAGGGTGCACACACACTGAGCAGTGTGGCACTTGGCCCCCAATGTTAAAAAGCACTGTGTTGCTCAATCTAGGAAGGCTGAGCACCACTTATCAAAGTTGAGGGATAATGACTACTCAGGCTGCCTAACTGGTTAGCGCACCCATCCCAAGAGTTATCCATAAGCCAGGCAAATCACTGCTGACGTGGAAAGGCCATACACCACCACCCACAGAAGAGTTTTTGCTGTGCCAGTTCTACCTACACGAGAGCCAGGAAGGGTTGTCCAGGTAGAGTCAAACCAAGCACACGCTCCAGGGCTGTGTCTTTCAGTTAGCTTTGGAACCATACCCCCCCCCCCTACTACCATCAGCCAGAGGACTTCCTGGAAGCAATCTGAGGGTCATGAGAACAATGCTGGCTGTCTGCATCATTTACGGTCAGAACTACACAGGATATATGGGATCCAAGCCTCTTCAAACCGCCCACTTTCACCTTCATCCTTGATTAATGAAAACATCTTTGGCAAAAGCTTTCACCCTGGTCCGTCTTGCACCAGTCTAAGACTCTGGGCTCTAGCAACACAGTATGAACGTCCCAACAATCCTGCCTAACCAGCCCCTGCAAAGTTCTGACACAAACAAAATAGAACCACACTAGAATTCCATGATTCTCAAGGCAGTATCCTGGCAGCTTGAGTCTGCTTTGAGCACTCTAATTTTCTCCAAATGTACACTTCAGCCTAGGGAAATTGGACTAAGAGCCAGGAGCTCACCCAAGGGGGTACGGGGATGGGGGTGGGGAAGACCTGGAAGGAACATCCCCTGTGGTGGGCCTGCTGCTGCCCGCATGGGCGATCCAGCCTGAAGCTAGCATTTTAACTGCACCGGATTCAATACCTGCACTGGAGCCGAGATTACCACAGCGGCCAGCAACCAGACTTGCCCTGCAATGGATCCTCCTTAAAGGATTCAAAATGGACTCATTCAAAAAGAGTCCAGTGTTATTTTCCATCACTGCTCTCCCAGGTCTCAAGTACGTTATCTGCACATTGCTGCCTTTCTTGGTTGGGGAAGTTGATCATCAAGCTCCCTTTATGGTACCAAACCTGGATTCCTGGTCACCATGGTTGCCACTATAGGCACTATGACTTCTACCTAAAATAGCTGACAGGTCCATGGGACGTGCAACTAATCTTGGTTTTCTAGAATCACCAGAGCTGCTGGTGCCTGTGGGCATCAATTAGTTCCACAATTACCATAGTTATCCAGGTAGGAGCAGAACAAGCACTTAAAGCCATTTGGAACATGACCACACCAGCCACAAGCGCCAGGATGCCTGTAGATTAACTTTAAAGACAGGCAGGTGCTAGTGAGGGGTTATCCAGGTAGGGTGGTTTGGGTGCAAATGTAGGTGAGCCGTGGCAGACGTAGGGTGAACTGGTCCCACACTGTCCTGTCTCCGCAGTCAGCGCTCAGGTGGTTGCAGAAATAGGGCACAGCAGCGAAAGTGTGGCAAGGAGTGCCCTGCATCGGGACACAGTGTAGAGGAAAGCAGCAGAGACAATGCCACGCTCACACAAATGAGGGTCGCTATGTTGCCTTCCAGAAACGAGGTGACTGACTGGGCAAGGACTACCCTTGTTGGCACACTGCTGCCAACAAGATGCAGGGAAAATGGGGGATATCCACATGAATGCAAATGGCTGATGACAGTGGGCTCATCCTGTGAGGGCCCAGCCTCACGAGGGTGGCACAGCCCCAGGTGGCACAAGGGAGCTATGGGGAGGACCACGCATTGGCCAGATTGGGGGTGGGGGCTGCGGAAGGCACAGTGAGGGGGTGCGGGGCATGTGCACGAGACACTGATCTTCAGAAAACCACATTCAACGACAAACCAACAAACACAAAACTAAGCAAGCACAACAATCTAAATCAACTCTAGGGCTCTGCTTAACACAGTACAGAGTACTAGACTCATCCATCTCTGTAAGGTTGAAACCATTTTCACTGTAACACTAAAACTTTGCCTTTTATCCTCATTGTCTTACCAGGGTACAGTGGACTTTTCCAGATGCTACATAACACAACTGATTAAATGCAGCCAAGATAAAAAAAAAAATCCACCAGCCTCCCATTAAATCTGACATTTAAGAGATTTGCAAATATAAAACAAATCCACTCTTCTCACCAATATTTTGGATCTGAAGTATACAGTTATTTCTTTGAAAAAAAAAAAGATTAACATATAACAGGTGTGTTAAGTGAATTAATATTTCTAAATTTTGTTTCATTTTCTAATGGCAAATGAAGGCTCTTACGATATATTTTCAAGAGTGTAAAGGGATCCTGAGGCCAAAAACTTCAAGAACTTCCTTTTTTTTTTTTTGCTTGTGAAACTTTTGGAAAAAATCAGAATAACTATGGTTCTCTCAAAATACACTATTTAAATAGACAAAATTTTCATTATTTTGTAAGGAGTTTCACAAGCCTTCATTCACTCTACAAAAGAAAAGGGAAGGGAACATTAGACTTCTCAACAGCCTCGTTTTAGAACCATGGAGATTTTTTACATAATTACAAAACAAAATTATAGCAAAATGGAAAATAAGCAACCCCTAAATTAAAAACAAATTACACAAATGAACCATATGTATGTGTGTGTGTGTGTGTACGTGTGTGTATTATAAATATATCTCAAGTTTTGGGTTTTTTTAAAATATTTTATTTGTTTATTTGACAGAGAGAGAGATCACAAGGAGGCAGAGGCAGGCAGAGAGAGGGGGAAGCAGGCTCCCCGCTGAGCAGAGAGCCCGATGCGGGGCCCCGATCCCAGGACCCTGAGATCATGACCTGAGCCGAAGGCAGAGGCTTTAACCCACTGAGCCAGCCAGGCACCCCAAATATATCTCAAGTTTAACCACAGAAAAGAATTACTTTAGAAACTTTAAAACTTTTAAAAATAAAAAATATGACCATATATCCCTAGTAGGCTATATCCTAAGACAGAAGAAACTGCAATTAAATCCTAAACAGAATTCAATAATCATGGTGTGAAGAGCAATAATATTTACAATAATTTTAAAACTTGGGAGGATAAAGCCAGTAAGTAGTATGATGGTGGTATTGTGGGTGTGTGGGTGTGTTTTAAGTGATCTCTTAGAATACATAAGTATTTACAGATGAAAAGATTTCATACCTGGGATGTGCTTTAAAATGATGCAGGAAAAGTGTAGAGATGGGAAAGGGAAAGGGTTGAGATGAAAGAATTACCAGCCATATGCTTTATCTATTGAATATAAAATGCTGGTTATTGGAGGTTATTGCATTAGTCTCTTTCATTTTAAATTTTACACGATGGGGCACCTAGCTGGCTCAGCTGGTGAAGCATGCAACTCTTGGGTCTCAGGGTTAAGTTCGAGCCTCACAATGGGTGTAGAGATTACTTAAAAATAAAATATTTAAAATGGGGACATTCCATGCTCATGGATTGGAAGAACAAATACTGCTAAAACGTTTATGCCACCCAAAGCAATCTACATATTTAATGCAATCCCTATCAAAAATACCATCAACAATTTTCACAGAGTTGGAACAAACAATAAAATTCATATGGAACCACAAAAGACCCCAAATAGCCAAAGCAATCCTAAAAAAGAAAACCAAAGCTGAAGGCATAACAATTCCGGACTTCAGGCTGTATTATAAAGCTGTACATCAAAAGACTGTGGTACTGGCACAAAAACAGACACACATATCAATGAGAGAGAACAGAAAACCTAGAAATAGACCTTCAACTCTATGGTCCACTAATCTTTGACAAAGCAGGAAATACCCAACAAAAAAAAAGTCTCTTCAAGAAATGGTGTTGGGAAAATTGGACAGCCACATGCAGAAGAATGAAACTGGATCTTTTTTTTACACCATACAGAAAAATAAACTCAAAATGGATGAAAAACCTAAATGTGAGACAGGAATCCATCAAAATCCTAGAGGAGAACACAGGCAGCAAATTCTTTGACCTCAGCCACAGCAACTTACTAGATACATCTCGAAAGGCAAGGGACACAAAAGCAAAAATGAACTATGGGGATTTCATCAAGATAAAAAGCTTTTGCACAGCAAAGGAAGCAGTCGACAAAACTAAAAGACAACCTACCAAATAGGAGAAGATATTTGCAAATGCCTTATTAGGTAAAGGGCTAGTATCCAAAACCTATAAAGAAAACTTATCAAACTCAACATCCAAAAAATAAAAAATCCAGTCAAGAAATGGGCAGAAGACATGAGAGACATTTCTCCAAAGAAGACATAAAAATAACCAATAGACACATGAAAAAATGATGAGCATCACTAGGCATCAGGGAAATACAAATCAAAACCACAATGAGATATCACATCACACCAGTGAGAATGGCAAAAATTAACAACTCAGGACACAACAGATGTTGGCAAGGATGTGGAGAAAGGGCCCTCTTACACTATTGGTGGGAATGCAAACTGGTACAGCCACTCTGGAAAACAGTATGGAGGTTCCTCAAAAAGTTAAAAATAGAGGTACCCTACGACCCAGCAATTGCACTACTAGGTATTTATCCAAATCACATAGTGATTTGAAGGGGCACCTGCGCCCAAATGTTTATAGCAGCAATGTCCACAAAAGCCAAAATATGGAAAGAGCCCAGATGTCCATTGGCAGATGAACGGATAAAGAAGATGTGGTATATATGTATGAGGGAAAATTACTCAGCCATCAAGAAGAATGAAAACTTGCCATTTGTAACAACATGGATGGAACCAGAGGGTATTATGCTAAGCAAAATACCAGTCAGAGAAAGACAAATACTATATGATTCTAGTCAAGTGGAATTTAAGAAACAAAACAGTTGAACATAGGGGAAGGGAAGGAAAAATAAGACAAAATGAAATCAGAAAGAGAGACAGACCATAAGAGACTCTTAACTATAGGGAACAACCTAAGAGTTGCTGGAGGGGAGGTGGGTGGGGCAATGGGATAAACGGGTGATGGACATTAAGGAGGGCATTTGATGTAATGAGCAGTGGGTGTAATATGCAACTGATGAATCACTAAATTCTACCTCTGAAAATCAATCAATCAACAATCAAATCAAATTTCTAGGGGCGCCTGGGTGACTGAGTAGGTTAAGCATCCAACTCTTGATTTCAGCTCAGGTCATGATCTCAAGGTCATGAGATCAAGCCCTGAATCCAGCTCCACACTGAGCATGGAACCTGTTTAAGATTGTCTCTCCCCCTCTTCTTCTCCGTCTGCCCCCCTTCCTGGCTTGCATGTGTGTGCTCTCTTTCTCTAAATAAATAAATAAATAGGATCTTTAAAAAATAATAAAATTTTACATAATAAAACTTTTAAAAAATAAGCAATGGTTAAACACGCAATTTACAAATATCTCAGTTGAACTTTCATTGTACTGACACTACCAAGTCCAATTTTATCAATGAAGTTCTTCAGCAAGAAGGCTTAGCATGTGATTTCTTTTTAGGATTTTATTTATTTATTTGAGAGAGAGACAGTGAGAGAGGGAATATAAGCAGGGAGAGTGGCAGAGGGAGAAGGAGGCTTCCTGCTGAGCAGGAAGGGATAAAGGGATCCCAGGTGAGCCAAAGGCAAATGCTTAACGGACTGAGCCACCCAGGCACCCAGCATGTGATTTGTTTCATGTGTGCACGCTCATACACACACACAAATTTGAAAACTCACGTTAGATTTTCTTATTTCACTGATCACGATATAAAAAAATGTGATAAAGCGGGATGCCTGGGTGGCTCAGTTGGTTAAGCGGCTGCCTTCGGCTCAGGTCGTGATCCCAGGGTCCTGGGATCGAGTCCCACATCAGGCTCCTTGCTTGGCAGGGAGCCCGCTTCTCCCTCTGCCTCTGCCTGCCTCTCTGCCTACTTGTGATCTCTCTCTCACTCTCTCTCTGACAAATAAATAAATAAAAAATCTTTAAAAAAAAAATGTGATAAAGCTTTCATTGGCTATATCTTCATTAGGGGAAAGCAGAGTAAGATTTAAATAATATGTCTCAACATTCCTGGGGCGCCTGGGTGGCTCAGTGGGTTAAAGCCTCTGCCTTCGGCTCAGGTCATGATCTCAGGGTCCTGGAATCGAAGCCCCACATCGGGCTCTCTGCTCAGCAGGGAGCCTGCTTCCCCCTCTCTCTGCCTGCCTCTCTGCCTACTTGTGATCTCTCTCTCTGTGACAAATAAATAAATAAAATCTTAAAAAAAAAAAAATTCCTAAAAGCCTCTTTTTGTGCAACCAACAACCCAATTCTAATTTAAACCATTTATTTAATCATTTAATCTAAATGACCTCAATCTAAACCATTTAATCTAAATGTCTTTAGAACGGAATTTGGTCCAAAAAATTACACTAATCTCTTCTGCAGTACTGACCCTGTTTTTTCCCCACATCATGAAGATGTGACTGAGTGTTGTTCAAAAGTACCTCGTGTGTAAATATCACCCTAAATGGAAAGGTGAAGATTGCTGGTATAAACAAACTAGAATGGTGATAAGCCCTAGCTATAAAATACTTGTAAACATCTGGCTGTTTAGCAGGCCCCAATCCCTGCTTAGACTGTGCCATGGGCAGAGTCATACCTTATTAGGAAACTGGAAACTGGGAAAAGCTGCCAAAGTGAAAGACTGCACCTGCTCTCACTCTATATCCTCAACTAAATTTCCTTAGCTAGTCTGTGTGTGGACTAGGAAGGAATGGAAGCTTCTTCCCTGCCAATCCATGTTCCAGCGGAAAAATCTGGAACAAGGCATAGGTATACAGAGCTGAACATTTTTTCTGGAAGTATACATAAACTATTAACTTTATGTTAAGTTAGCTTTATGTTAAGTTGCTAACTTTGTGGATCAGTTTTAGGGGAAAATACACATATTTTACATATGTATGATGTCCACAGTATGTATTTGTGTATTATTTTGCTAATACCTTACTATTAAAATTAATAGTTTCCTTATAAACTTACATTCAAAGACATGTACAAGAACATTCGTAGCAGCACTATTTCATAAAAATACCTCCAAAATGGGGGCGCCTGGGTGGCTCAGTTGGTTGAGCGTCCAACTCATGATCTCTGCTCAGGTCTTGATCTCAGGGTTGTGGGTTCAGGCCCTGTGTTGGGCTCCACCTCCAAAATGGAAACTACTAAAGTGTCTATCAGCAGTAAAATGGATACATTTTGGTATATGCACACAACTGAATACAATATGGCAATGAGAATAAACCAACTAAAACTACAACACAATTTGTATTTATTGCATAGTGATGTTCAGTGATAAAGCTCTCTCTCTCTCTCTCTCTCTCTCTCTCTCTCTCTCACACACACACACACACAGTAAGAACTCAGACACAAAGAATACCTATTCCACATGTAAAAATTTCACAAACGGGTTGGGGTGCCTGGATGGCTCAGGCAGTTAAGAGTAGGCCTTTGGCTCAGGTCATGATCTCAGGGTCCTGGGATAGAGCCCCCCATCAAGCTCCCAGCTCAGCAGGGAGTCTGCTTCTCCCTCTCTCTTTGCCTCTCCCTCTGCTGGTGTTCTGTCTCTCTCTCTCAAATGAATAAATAAAATCTTATTCATATATTTATTCATTATTTATATTACTTATTCATTATTTATAAATAAATAAATAAATGTATGTTCACAAACAGGAAAAACTAACATTTATTAGGAGTCAGCATAGTAGTTACCTCTAGAGGAACGAGGCAGTCCAGACTACAAGAGGACTGAAGAGAATGGCCCAGATGAAATCAACACACTTCTCCCTATACCTCCTTCCAAGTACAGCTAAAAGCCCAGGACATTATACATAAACAGAAGAAGATTCTAAAAAGTGAAGAAAAGACAGAGCAGCAAGGGAACTGCTGACCCAAGGAATTACATCCAGTGAGTTCTCTGGGTTTGTGTTTTGCTTCATGTATCCTGGGGACTGGTGATGGAGATGGAAAAGCTGACAACCTGAAAACACCAATGGCAACAGATAAACTTACCCCACAAGAGCCAAAGACCAGGAAAGAGGCAACCTAGCAAGACAGGAAATTTTTAGACAATAAATGCCTCTGTACCCCAGGCAAACACCACAGAGAAAAAAATGTGGCCCCAACACCACCTCTAGCAGCCAAGGCCAGTAGGGGAGCAGACCTAGATTAGCTAACTCTATTTTAGTTACTGAGGCCCAACTACATTATCAAGTAAGTTAATGAGGAAATGAGGATTAAAACATAACCGCCAATTACAAAAAGAGTATTCCCTCTGACTTGCTCGTTCTTTCAACTTGGTTGTATGATCTTTTCTTGAATGTTTTATTTTTTTCACAATTCAACGTCAATATTCTATACATATTTTCTATCTACTCTTCCAACTTTGTTATATTCTTCCATTTGTATAGTAGGCTGCTCCCTCTGGCAAAACACATTACACCATTGAAATACAATGATAAAATAGCTAGGTAGTACAGCAGCTAATGACAAGTGAAGCCAACATTTCTGCATTTTACCAAGTTCTCTTTCTATGTGCATTTTCTAAGTCCTTTGTCTAGCTTACTAATTGGAGTCTTAACAATAACAAAACAGTCCAAAAAAAAAAAAAAAAAAAAAGATTTGAACAGATACTTCACCAAAGAATGTATACAAATGAAAAAATGCTGAGGTCATTAGCAAAGTGCAAGTTAAAATCACAACAGGATGGTGATGGTTGTACAACAGTGTGACTATATTTAATGCCATTGAATTGTATACTTAAAAATGGTTAGAATGGTAAATTTTGTTATGTATATTTTACCATAAAAGAATTTTAAGTCACAGTATGATACCACTACATACTGATTAAAATGACAAGAAGAAAAAAAAAACACTCTTACCATATGATGCAGCAATCACATTCCTAGGTATTTAACTTAGTAAAATGAAAACTTATGCTTGTACAAAAACCTGTATGAATTTGTATAATGGCTTCAATCATAATTTCCTCAAAATGGAAACAACCAATCAAAGCATCCCACAACTGGAGAATAAACTGTGGTACATTCAATATTCTTTTCTACAACAGAATACTATTAAGCAACAAAAAGTAATGAAATACTGATACATACAACAAGGTGAATAAATCTCAAATGTATTATATGTTAAGCAAAAGAAGCCAGACTTAAAAATCATACTAGATGATTCCATTTACGACATCTGGAAAAGGTAAAACTACAAAGACAGAAATACATCAGTGGTTGCCAGGGTCTGGGGGTGGGAGTGATCATAAAAGGGAACGGGGATATTTGAGAGGTGGATGAACTAGTCCACCCCTTGAATGTACTGGCTACATGACTGTATGCATTTGTCAAAAACTCATGGACACTACCATTGACAGATGGATAAAGGATATATATACATATATATGTGATGTGCATGTATATACACACACACACACACACACACACACACACACACACACACACAATGGAATATTATTCAGCCATAAACAAAGAACATCCAACCACATGGATGGAGCTAGAGAGTATAACGCTAAACAAGTCAGTCAGAGAAAGACAAAAATACTGTATTATTTCACTTGTATGTGGAATTTAGAAACAAAACAAATGAATAAAGGGAAAAAAAGAGAGAAACCAAAAAACAGACTCTTTTTTTTTTAACAGACTCTTAACTATAGGAGAATAAACAGATGGTTATCAGAGGGGAGATAGGTGGGGGAATGGGTGAAACAGGTGAAGGGGATTAAAAATACACTTACCCTGATGAACACTGAGTAATATATAGAACTCCTGAATCATTATATTGTGCAACTGAAACTACTATAATACTGTATGTTAACTACACTGGAATTAAAATAAAAAATTAAACTATCCCAGACCAAAACAACAACAAAAACCTCATGAACATTAAATAAGGTAAGTTTTACTATATATTACACTTTAATTTTAAAAAGACTTCTAGGGGCGCCTGGGTGGCTCAGTGGGTTAAGCCTCTGCCTTCAGCTCAGGTCATGATCTCAGGGTCCTGGGATCGAGCTCCGCATCGCACTCTCTGCTCAGCAGGGAGCCTGCTTCCCCCCACTCTCTCTCTGCCTACTTGTGATCTCTGTCAAATAAATAAAATCTTAAAAAAAAAAAGATTTCTAAAGACTGTCTAAATACATATGAGAAGAACAAATTAGAAAGGATAATGACATGAAAAGAAATTGTTCTCTTCGCTAATGAAGTTGTATACTGAAATGTATCCCAATAAGCACATTAATTTCATCCAGCCAGATAAAAATTAATGCTGTTAGAGATTGTGGAGGAAATCATCAGCATTGGACATCAAGTATTTCTGGCATTCCATTTTCTGGATAAATAGTAGGACTGCACTTCCCTGACCTCTGAAATTAGACATGGACATGTGACTTGCTTCAGTCAATGAAATATAAGTTACAGTAATGTCTATCACTCCTGGGTAGAAAACTTTGGAAGCTAATGAACATAATACACCACACTGCATTTTCCTGCCTCAATGATTGTGCAAGCATACCGTAAGATGGAGCCTCCATCAATCTAGGTCTCCAAGTGACCACAGTCAGCAGGAGCATCTCCCCCCCCCAGCCTGTAGTAGACCTAATATTCCGTGAGAAAGGAACCTTTTGTTGCTTTAAGCTGCTGAGGTTTGGGGTTAGTTTGTAACAGAGACATAAAATAGCCTATCATGTTTCATAAAGGGTCTCAGCAGCTTGGGGGTGGGTGGGGGGACTAAAACAAGCACAACTACCACCAACACAGAAAGTCAATGAAAGAATAAACCTATTTTGTATATGAAGACCAATCCTGCCACCCAAAACTTCAACAGAGTAATACGACCAAGGTTATAAAAGAAGAATGTCTACAAAAGGCGCAGTCTGGGGCACCTGGGTGGCTCAGTGGGTTAAAGCCTCTGCCTTCGGCTCAGGTCATGATCTCAGGGTCCTGGGATTAAGCCCCGCATCGGGCTCTCTGCTCAGCGGGGAGCCTGCTTCCCACCCCCACCCCCCCCCCGCCTGCCTCTCTGCCTACTTGTGATCCCTCTCTCTCTGTGACAAATAAGTACATAAAATCTTTAAAAAAAAAAAAAAAAGGTGCCGTCTGAGGCCCTTTACTAAAACTGAAATAATAAAGTTTTGAGGTAGGATAAGGTTCCCGCTAGATTTACATGCAGTAAAATTACAAATCTCACTCAGGCCAAAATAAAAGCATTGCATTTTACTTGTTATTAATGCAAATCAACTTAGAAACAGTAAAGCAAAACTCTTCCCGCTTTGCTTTGCTTTTTTCCCCCCTCCATCTCCCCAGGCTCTTCCTGCTTTTCAAAAGCAAATTTCTGTTTAATCCTGTGGGAACTTTTGTGGCTTTATTTGAATACCTAATATCTTCACAAAGCATACCTTTTCTAAGTTCCTAGCACAGTGCCTAGCTCAATAAATATAAAGGTGGGTTTTTTGTTTGTTTGTTTTAGTGAAAAATCTCAAATCCTTAGTGACTGAGTATGGAGACTGCCCAGGAAATGAGAGGGAGGAGAAAAGAACAACCAGTAAGAGTAGGTTCTCAAGTTGGAACCAGCTGTTGAAAGTCAACACCCATGCTGGTTTGGCGCATGCCATCAGCTTTTCTAGCCAACAATTCAGCTCACCAAATATGTGCTAAGAAACAACTATGAAAAAAAGTAGAAGAAAAAAACCTTAAAAGCTTTGGGTGTATGTCATAATTTTTAGGTCATTATCTACCTTGAAAGTTCTTCCACATTAGATTTCAAAGTGTCTGCACATTCCTTCTGGTAATTATTCTTCTGGTGATAATTCAATAAACAAAAGATTGTTAAATTGTCAGTAGTAGACTTTATTTTTCACAACAATTTTACATTTACAGAAAATCTGAAGAGATAGTCCAGTGTTCTCATACACACAGCACCCACTATCCTCTATTATTAACATCTACATTAACATGGTACTTTTGTTAAACTTAATGAGCCAATATTCACACATCATTAACTAAAATCTAGTTTATTCAGATTTCCTTAGTCTTCACCTAATGTCCTTTTTTGTTTCAAAATCCACCTGACATTTAGTTGTCATGTCTCCTTAGCTTGGCTAAGATAGTTTCTCTTGGCTCTGGCAGTTTTTCAGGCTTTCCTTGTTTTTGATGACTTTGGTCATTTTAATGAGTACTGGTCGGGAACCTTCTAAGATGCCCCCTGACAGAATTTGTCTTATGTTTCGCTCATGACTAGAATACGGCTATGGCTTTGAGGGAAGAAAAGGACAGAGGCAAAGTGCCATTTTCATCACATCATATCAAGGGTAAACCAGTAACATGAATTATGACGGCTACTGTTGGCCTTGATTCATTTGGCTGAAGTAACAAAAGATTTTTAGTATCTGATTACTGACAAAAACTTTTACAATTAGTAGCTATGCTCACAGTAAGTAAATATTAAGAATCTATGATTGAAATATATTACTCAAAATGTCTGTAAATAACCTACATACCCAAAACCAGGCGAATGGGTATCTAAATTGTGGTACATTCACTACACAGAACATGAAAAAATGCATGTTAAATAAGCAAAACAAAAATAAAAAATTAATAGAATACACACTGTACTTCCTACTAGGTAAAAACATCGAAATAGCCTAAAAGAGAAAATATGAAAAAAATAGCCATTATAATTGGTCAGATGAGAACATAGGTGATTTTCTTGTCTTCTTTCCCCAAAGTTTCTAGTGCTTCATCGCTACTTTTACAATTACAAGAAGAAAAAAAAAAAACTACCTATAAAAAAATATGCATGCTGGGGCGCCTGGGTGGATCAGTGGGTTAAGCCTCTGCCTTCGGCTCAGGTCATGATCTCAGGGTCCTGGGATCGAGCCTGCTTCCCCCTCTCTCTCTGCCCGCCTCTGACTACTTGTGATCTCTGTCTGTCAAATAAATAAAATCTTAAAAAAAAAAAAAAAAAAAAAAAAAAAATATATATATATATATACACACACACACACATATATATATGCATGCATGTGCTAATCAGGCCTTGCAAACATAAAGTCCCAATTCTACATGTATCCCAAAGTTTAGTTATTTTCTTATCTCTCCAGATTACTGGTAATTACAAACTTAACATTCATCTGTACTGTTGCTCCTGGAAGCCTGAAAACTACATTTTTTGGCCTCTTTGGTGACTAGGCTTGAGTTGCACTGACTCAACAAGAAGTACTTTTGTGGGAAAAGATGAAGCCATTTTCTACTTATGGCCCTAAAAACAGCCGTGGCAGCTAATTGCAAATGCTTTGAACTCCTGCAGTAGTTACAGAGATCCTGGTGGTGATTTTTTTTTCTTTTTCAAGTTTTATTTATTTAAGTAATCTCTACACCCAATGTGGGGCTTGAACTCACACACCCGGAGATCAAGAGTCACATGCTCTCCCAGCTGAGCCAGCCAGGTGCCCCCTGGTGGTGATTCGGCCAGGAGCAGGCATGTCCGTGAGTTTTGCAGCACAGGCAGTGGCTCACAACAGTTAGAAGAACAGTGAGCCAGGTATCAACTTATTTCACCTCAGTTCCAAATCTGTCCTTCAGTACCTAGCCAGTGGTAAGACACTGAACTCAAAACATTTTTTTTTTTAGAACAAATCTGTCAGTAGAAGATACTGGAGGGACAACACAGGAGGAAGTGGTTTTCTGGCTCCTGCTGCACTGTCAGTAGGTCTGTTATAATTACCACCTTTTCACAACCCTACTGGTAAGAATCCAAGACACTCCACGTCTTGTACCCAACAGTGGTATCCAACTCCCCCCACATGCCCATCCATCAACTTTGGCTCTCCTGCACCCTGGAGGGATACTTCCTGCTAGCCCAGAAACTGTAGGCTAGCTGTGGACAACTCCACACTCCTCCACTGATGTTTAAATCACAACGTGAGGAGTGGCCCTACCTCTTCCAAGTCTGTCTCTACTTGGATACTCCCCTTCTTGCCCAGGTACCCTTTACTGTATTCTTTACATCTCTAGAGCTACCCTCTTCCCATAACTTCTTCCTCTGGTTAACTTACTGTGTATTGTCTGTCTCTCCACTAGATCAAGACTGCGAAAAAACAGAGGATTTAAAGAAGAACCAACTGGAAGTTTTGAACTGGAAAATACAAGGAGTGTGGGATCACTCCTGGACTTGAGCTCAACAGCAATGTTTGCCTCAAGAAAAAGTACTTTGTACAATTCTTTGGAGTTACCAGTTGAACTAGCTGTTTTTTCCTCCCATGAAACATCATGTTTGTTTTTGAAACATCATATTTACCATGGCTAAAAAAAACTGAAAAACACAAAAACAAGTTATTCAGACAGATCTGGGTATTCAGCAGACATTTTATCACAAAAGAATGAAGTGAGCCTAGGAGCCTAGGAAGACTGACGATATTTGCTCCCAATGATAAAAAACTTCCAAGCAAAAATTTGGATTTTAGAAAACTTGTATCCATCACAATGAGCATGACAGCTTCCCCAATACCTAAAAGGCTTTTCAAGATGAGACAGGTAGCGACATTAAGCAATGTAAGCTTTTATAATAATATACATGAAACCTGTCAACATTTGGAAGATCTGCATAACTCAATGGTCGATTAGCTACCAAAAGACCAATACATGATGTTACAAAACCATGCATGAGTAAAAACACAAACCAATGGATTTTTAAAAATAGCTTTATTGGGGGAGCGCCTGGGTGGCTCAGGTCATGATCTCAGGATCCTGGGCTGGAGCCCCACGTGGGGCTCCCTGCTCAGCAAGGAGTCTGCTTCTCCCTCTCCCTCTCCTCTGTGTGTTCCTTTTGATTATAGTCATTCTAGTGGGTGTGAATTATTTCACTGTGGTTTTGATTTGTATGTACCTAACAACCAGTGATGCTCATCATCTTTTCATATGCTTATTAACCACATGTATATATCCTCTGGTGAAGTGTCCAAATCTTTGGGCCTCTCTTAAACTGTGTCATTTGTTTTCTTACTAAGTTTTGAAACTTTTTTATATACTCCAGTTTGCAAGCATTTTCTGTGGCCTGTCTTCATTCTACTAACAGTGTCTTTCAAAGAGCAGAACTTGTGAATTTTGATGCCATCCAATTTATCAATTTCTTCTTTTACAGATCATGCTTTTAGTGTTTTATCTAAGAAATCTTAGCCTAACCCAAAATCATAAAGATTTTCTCCTATATTTTCTTCTAAAAGTTTCATAGTTAGGTTTTTCATTTAGATCTAACATCTTTCTGAGTTAATTTTGGTATATGGTGAAAGATATGGCTCAAAGTTCATTTTTTGTCTATGAATAGTTAATTATTCCAGCACTATCTGTTAAAAAATTATGCTTTCTCCACCAAACTGCTTTTGTATTTTAGCCAAAAATCAATTGTCCACATATGTATGAGTCTGGACTATCCTGAGCCATCAAACCAATGGATTTTAACTTAAGTTGACTTAATTTTTAAAAGGTGATATATATGCTTTCAGATGTAATACCACTTAAAGAAACTACCACTTGTTGAATTTTGGCATAGTATCAAAGGACATCAAAAATTACCTGAAAATACACCGCCCTTTTTCAAATTATCTGTGTGAAGCCCAATCTTCTTCATACACTTTAACCAAAACATATCGCAAGAGTTACTGCAGGGGCAGAGATGGGAATCCAATTGTCTTCTAACAATTCAGACATAAAAAAGATTTGCAAAAAATTGAAACAATGCTACTTTTCTCACTAAAGTTTTTGTCTTGGAAAATACACTTATCATAAAGTTATTTTTCTTAACATGTATTATATTTAAAGTTCTGTTTTCAGGCGCCTGGGTGGCTCAGTTGGTTAAGCGTCTGCCTTCAGCTCAGGTCATGATCCTAGGGTCCTGGGATCAAGTCCTGCATTGTGCTCCCTGCTGTGCAGGGAGTCTGCTTCTCCCTCTGCCTCTCTCTCTCATGAATAAATAAATAAAATCTTTAAAAAAAAAAATAAAGTTCTGTTTTCATTTCTAATATAGTAAAAAGATATCCTCCACATAAACAAAAGTCCTGTGGATCTTTAGTATTTAAAGTATAAAGGGATCCTAAGAGCAATGCTCTTCAAACTGGTCCATTTAATAGAAGTGCCTCTAAGGAACTTTGAAATGGCTCAGAATGGGGCAAATGAAATTCATGCAGGAAACATAGTTGACACAGGGCCTAAGTACAGAGCAGGTATTCAATATTTGATAAATGGAGAAGAAAAAAAAAGACAAGCAATCTCCAAATCTTTTATCTCAAAAGTGCTATAATAGAGCTTTACAGTGAAAATGCTAAATCTGATTGTATGTAAATTATACTTTATTAACCTATCATTAAAAGATACACAAGTGAGGATAGGGAAGAGAGAGAGAAAAGTAAGATTATAATGAAGTTGTTACAAGAAATGAGCATACAGAAAATGTTTCAATGTCTTCCAAGCCTTCAAGAACTCACCAAGACTCTTATGCACTGAATTGTGTTGTTTCTACCAGCTCCACCAAAATTCACATATATATTTCTACATATCTACATATATGTGTATACGTGTGTGTGTGTGTGTATACATATATGTACTTTTTTATTTATTACAGAGAGAAAGCACTCGAGCATAAGTGGGGGGAAGGGGCAAAGGGAGAGGCAGAAGCAGAAACCCGGCTGAGCAGGAAGCCCAACGACCCCAGGCTCAATCCCAGGACCCCTGAGACCCTGGGATCATGACCTGAGCCAGAGGCAGACCCTTAACTGACTGAGCCACCCAGGTGCCCCATCAAAACTCATATATTAATGTCCTAATCCCTAGAACCTCAGAATGACTGTATTTGTAGACAAGGTCTTTAAAGACATTATTAAGTTAAAGATAAGGTCATTAGGGTGGGCCCTAATTCAACATGAAGTGCCTTTGTATAAAGAGATTAGGACACAGACATGCAAAGAGAGAAAACCATATAGAGACACAGGAAGAAGACAAAAATCTGCGACCCAAGGAGAGAAGACTCAGAAGAAACCAGCCCTCAGAAGAAACAAGCAGACATCTTGTTCTCAAACTTCTGGCCTCAAGAACTATGAGAAAATAACTTTCCACTGTGGAAGCCACCCAGTCTGTGGTACTTTGTTATGGCACCTATTACAAATACAATATCCAAAACTGAATTTATCTCTTCCCAATCAGAGCTAATGAAACTGCACTAGAAATCATTTTCAAATCCTCCTCTCTTTATCATCTCATCAATCACTATATTCTATTACCTGATCTGTTGTTTCTTTCTCATTCTTTCCATTTCCATTGCCTGAACTTAAACTCCTATAATTTATCTTGCCTTGCCCAGTGCAATAGCATTCTAAAATATAGTCTGAATTAGTAAGTTTTCCCTTGCGGTCTTACTTCCTGTTCTTTTTTTAAGAACTCTTTCCATTTTGGGGCGCCTGGGTGGCTCAGTGGGTTGGGGCCTCTGCCTTCGGCTCGGGTCATGGTCGAGCCAGAGCTCGGCAGGGAGCCTGCTTCCCCCTCTCTCTCTGCTTGCCTACTTATGATCTCTCTCTCTGTCAAGTAAATAAATAAAATCTTTAAAAAAAAAAAAAAAGAACTCTTTCCATTTTACCTGTATTATACTAAATATAAGCGATCGTCATGTCCGTACAGGAGAAAGGTAAAGCCCAACTAAAATAAGCCTGGTCTAGAAGATAATACCCAGGTAGCCCAACATTAATCATTCACAGCATTCCAGCCTAGAAGGTATTTAGTTCAACAATGGAAGAGACAACTTTTGGGATGTCTGCCCTGACCAAGAATGGACAGCTATCCATGACTTTTATTCATTTTCTTTTTATTGAGATGTAACTGACATATAACATTAGTTTCAAGTGTATGACATAGATTCAACATATGTATATATTGTGAAATGATCACCACAATGAGTCTAGTTAAATACATCACCACAAGTAATTCTTTCTTGTGGTAAGAACTTTCAAGATCTACTCTCTTTGTAACTTTCAAATATATAATATAGTATTAACTATAGTTACCATGCTGTATACTATTATCGCTAGGCCTTATAACTGTTAGTTTGTGCCTTCTGACATGATTTTTATTCTTCCACTATCCTCCCCACCACCACAGCTACCTGGATCATGGGCAGGCACCTGACCCAACATGGGCCGATGAGATTCTAATTCCCAGAAATTTGGATTTAAGATTAAGTTGGTCAGGAAAGAGATATATTTAAGGAAACAGCCGGTAACAGAATGGCAATACAATTAATGCCTCACCTCTGCTCAAAACCTATCTCAGAAAAGTAAAAGTAAAGATAAGTCTTATATACTTGCTCCTCTTCTACACTCCCCCTGGCCCCATGATCTCTCTGACCTCATATTTTACTTACTCTTCACCCAACTAATTCACTCCATTCACACTGGTCTCCTGGTTATTACTTAAACATTCCTGGCATACTGCCATCTTAAAGATTTCACACTGGCTATTGCCTCTGCCTAGAACGCTCTGCCCACAGAGTATGTCTAACTCCCTCTCTTACTTTGCTCCTTCTCAGTGAGGACTTCCTTAACTGTCATATTTAAAACTGCAGTGCCATTCTCCTTTCCTGGCACTCCTATTCCCTACAGATTTACTGTTCTCCACAGCATTTATAACCTTCCAGTTATGCCATATAATTTATTTTCTGTTTTCCCTTCCTCCCCTACCAAGTCAAAAGAATGTAAACTCAATGAAATAAGAGATTTTGTCTATTTTGTTCCCTGCCTAGCCCAAAAGCATAAAATAGTGCCTGGCCTGTAACAGGTGCTCAATAAGCATTTGTCAAATAAGTCCATGTCTGCTTGGTGGTCATAAGTATGCCAAAGCAGTGAAAGTTGATCTGTGGTGAGAAGAATGAAGCAGACACGTCTGAAAGCAGAGATGAAAGACCATGTGGTTCTAGAAAGATGATAACTAGTTGTCTGGTTCTGACAACTTCCCATTCTTTTAACTCATTTCTTCCGAGTCTACCATAGTACCGAGTCTTGCCATAGTAAATACAGAACATGATCAACTGCACTGCACTTCAACTCCATACCCTCCCAGTACGTCTCATAAAGCATAAAGAATAACTTTTTTGGCACTCCATTAAAAAATTACTGATGAGACTTTGTGCTACGTTTTGCTAGAGTAAGGAGTGATTTAGCAAAATTTAAAAAAGTCAGGTTTGTATTACTGGACTGAAATGAGAACACTCTACTATGGCAAAATGTATTTAATATCTTCATGAGGATTTCGTACATCAACACTTGCTTCCAACATCTATTCCAACAGCGTGGTGCTTTCCTTCTAAAAAATTAATATCTTTGAGCAAAAGACAGATTTTTTCCCCCTGAAACTGAAAAATCTCAGTGCATTGCAGATCAGACTCCTAATCCAAAAAATGAGGAAGCTGCACTTCTAAGGTATCCTCTGAAGTTTAAAGATTTGATGACAGCTGTTTATATAACCTATCTACACCCATACAAACTATATACAAACGATATGAATGATTCATGTATCCTGTGTAATGAGAATGGATTATAAACCTGTTGATTTTACAAAAATAAAATTTAACACACCAAACACTTTTTAGAGACCTTTAAAATCTAGCAAACACTTAATATAAAGGGCCAAAATCCACCTGGCAAATAATCAATTTTCTAACAGAATTCAATACTGTTTACTACAAATACAGAACATTCTGTGCATTATAATATCATATATGGTCCTCTAGAGAAAAGCAAGACGCTATTTTTAAGAGTGGTAAGTTACACTCTACTTGTATGGTTGGTATTTAATAACATTCTTAGTCTATTGGCTCAGATTAACGTATTAAAAAAATAGAAAAGTAAACATTATCAGCGTTTTTAATAGGTGACAATTTTTTTAAATTTAATTTTCTATATATATTTTTGGATTTTTCTTCCATTTTTACTAAGTCTCCTGCAGAAAAAAAAAAAAATGCTTCTTTTGTAATCACATAAAAAAACCCAACTGCATTTTTTCAATTTAAGAAATAGTCTGTAACAACCAATTTAGCAAATAGAGCAGTTGTTTCCAAGCTGTTCTTCACTTTATCATGAAATCCTCTGTAATGGTTTTTCAAGTTCAATTTAATTTTTAAAATTTCAGAAGTCTTCTGATCTGGAATTTAGCAAAAGTGGGCATGAGAAGTACTAAAGTTCACTTTCATTTCATGACTAATAGTTTCATAAAACAAATGCCAAAAAAAAGTTCTGTCAAAATTTGTAAATGATTCATCCTATAAAGGGAGCCACAAAAATAAGTTACCTATTTTAACCATAGAGTCTGACAGACCCAAGTCTGAATCTTACCTCTGACCTTGCTCCCTGTATGATGTTAGGCAAGTCACTAATAATACCAACCGTCCGTTTCCTCTCCATAAAGAGTGGATACTGCCTACCTTAAAATGTTGAGAGAACTGAACAAGATGTGTATAAAGTGTTTAGCAAAATAAACACCATACACACGTGCTCATAGTTATTTCACAGAAAACAGTGAAGTGAATGAATAAAAATCATTTGTATCTTACCCTGATTATAATTTTACAAGGAAAAAAATGTTTAAGCATTAGAAGTACACTGAAAATCTTTCTTTCATGATTCCATATAAACTCTGAGATTCTGCAATCCCTGAGTTTCCACTAACTACAGCACCATAAATGTATGCAAGCGCTATAAGTACCCAGGCTCAAAGAATGCAATTTAATGTAATATGCCTGCACACATCATGATAAATACTTGCCTTACTAGATGGAGTCATTAGAATGTGAATCCAAAATGACCTGAAATCTACACACAAGGATGGAAATTTACACACAAGGACCATCTGTCAAAAACAAAGTAATTCCTAACCTCTCAGCAGTTCCACTTTACTATTTTTTCCAAGAAAGTCTCCTGCAGCTACCAGCTTTAACCCACTGTGTATAATAAACACAACTGAGGCATAATGAAAGGAAAACTGTTTATAATCAGAATATCTAGGTTCAAGTATCTTACTAGTGTGTGAAACTTGGACAAGCTGTTAAAATAACTAAGCCTGAATTTCCACATCTGTAAAAGATATTACTACCTACCCACTCGCTGAGGCTACTATGAAAGATCAAGTGTAAACGCATGTGAGTATGCTTTGTAAACGGTCACACACAAATGTCGCTAGAGCTGAAGTTGTTACTATCTAAGGAAAGACTTATTTAAAAAATAAGAAATCGAGATCTACCAATCCATTACATATACAGACAATATCAAACTTGTATTACTCACTATTGCACACCATGGCAGTATTTGACGATTTTCATCTAAAACCGCCCAAATCGCAATCCAGTAAGATTGAAAGACATATCCCCACATAAATACACCCAAGGCTTAAATATATATTCACTGATAACGAAACCAGCAAGAAACAGGATAATTTACTGATTTCCTCTAGACTCAAGAAATGACTTGATAGATTCTAAATAGATAAAAGCGCTTTAAAATAACCTACCTTCGGTGGATAAGCAAATGCATTTAAATACTCAACAGATGTTTATACCTTATGTATTCGGTTTACAAGGGTTAGCTTGTTCCGAAACAACCATATCCGAAACACAGGCACTCACAAAACAAAGCACAGAAAACCCTGCTTACTGCTGTCAGGGATTCAACACAAAATAAACTACACCAAAACAAAAGAATTCTAAACCACCTCCCTCCTCCTAATAACCTCGCTGGACCTTACTCTTCCACGTTTAGTAACAAATTATTTGGGAGCAGGGACGTAGAGGGCAAGGTTCTTAAATAGGGCTCAGTTCACTGCACTCAGCCGTCACCTGGCGGGGCATTTTTCGCGAAGTTTAAGAGTCAACAAAGAAGTTTTGTTGTCAAGGGGTAGGGCCTGTACAGCAGCAATAGGCGAAAAGACAATAAGACACACAAAACCGGGTGGGGGAAGGGCGTGGAATACGCCCCCATACTTCGAGGAGCGACCACAGCGTGTCCCCCGGGGACTGGGGAGACAGAGGGTGCGGGGTGCCCACACCGGCCGCGATTTCCGCAGCCCGAAGCCCCCGACCCCGGCGGATCCCCGCCCTCCGTGCGCACGGGCGGGAAACAGCGGGGGGCGCCGAGGGGTCACCTTCCGCTGCCCCCCTGCGGCCCGTCGGCCCGCCGCCCCTCGCGCCTAGCGCGGCGGGCAAACGGCCTCAGGCGCCCGCCCCGCCGCTGTCACCGCGCGCCCCCGTCCCGAGGCGTGGTGCCCCCAGCCGCGCCGCCTGGGGTGGGGGGGCGCCGCCTGCCTCGAGCTCCGCGGCCAGGGCGCGGGCCTGGCCCGAACCCAGGCGCCGGTGCAAGGGCGCGGGCGCAGCCGCTTACCTTCCTCGGCGGTGTCCATCTTGTCTGGGGGGGCGGCGGTGACGCAGCCGCGAGGCTCCCGCGGCCGGGGCCGGATCCTTCCGGCCGGGGCGGGGAGGGAGGGAGGAGGAAGAGGGAGGAGGGAGCGGAGCCGGGCCCGGGCAGGTGCGTGTGCTCAGGTGCGAGAGAGGAAGCGAAAGGAAGGAGAGAGGGGGAGAGGGAAAGGGAGACAGGCTGACAGAAAGCGGACGTGAGAGGGGAGGGGGAGGGGCGGGGAGAGCGGAGCGGAGAGGCCTGGGCGGGGCGCCGGGCGGAAGGGGCGGGAGTGCCCAACGACGCGCGCCGTCACTTCCGCCGCCGGCGGCCGCGCGGGCGGGGCGGGCTGAGTGCGCTGAGCGAGGGCGGGGTTTGGAGCCCCCGGGCTCAGGGCCACCTCGATGTTGTGGGCGGCGGGGCGGAAACCTAAGCAGGAGCCGAGCTGTGGTGGCACAGAGGACGGCGACAAAAGAGGCGCAGAACGGGGGGGGGAGGGGGGAGGAGTCGGTGAAGAGCTGCGTGAGCAGGCGCCTGGAGGCGAGGCGGCGAGCGCGGCAAGGGCCCCGGCCGCCGTGCACGACAGAGGCCGGTCCCTGGGAGACTTCGGGATTATCTGGGCGAAAATACGGGCTCTGCGCCCCCTTCTCCCCGTCGCGAGACGCTAGTTCCGCGTGCCTGGAGTGGGCCCAGGAATATGCAGTTTCGTTCGGCACCAGGGTAGTTCTGGTGCACGTTTCGAGGAAGTACTGAAACGGCCCTGAAACGTAAGAAGACGCGCATTAACGTTGCCAAAATGCCTCCCAGGGAGACTTCTGCATTTGGTTGGAAGGACTTCAATAAACCACTTAAGCTGAAGATTGAAACATCCACTTCTAATAGAAATCGGTTCAGAGGCGAACAGGTCTTGGTATTTGAATTATGGACGCCTACCTGGCCGGAGCTGACCTGCTTCGGCCTTAAGGACAGGCTGACCTCTGGCTCCGTCAGTAGTCCACCTTTCCTCACCATAAGCTTGACTTTTTCTTTAAGTGAAGATCTATTTAGAAAATGCGGTTTAGAAAGGCCACCACCCTAGAATCACCTGAGTAGAAGCAAAGATGTATCTAAACTCCGCTACCAAATATTTTAAATATACAGGTAATTTGCAGAAATAGGTTCCAGAATGCTAGCAATCTTTTTCCATTTGTGTGACTAAAGGAGTTGGAAAGACCCCTGCTCCAAGCCTCCTGAATCAGAACGAGATTTAGAATGCAAATAATGAAACAGAGTCCAAAAAGAGAGCAGCCCTTGAAAACTACTGTCACTGATTTGACTGATTTCACTCATGTTACCCAAAGTAGGAAGGCAAATTATTCTTGACACAATAATGGAGACCCACTGATTCCAAGGGCTGAGCTTGAGAATTGATCACATTTAAGCTTTTACTTAAAAATGTTGATACGATCTCCCGAGAAATTGAATTTGAAAGAGGCTCATTCCCCAATCTCCATCCCTCCCACCCAACCCCAACATGAGCTCACACCCCTGTAAGGAATGTGGTGGAACACTTATCCCTGAGCTCAGACCAGGGGCATAGTTCAAGACCACCAAACCCAGTCTCATGTTGTATGGCATAGGGGGAGGGATTCTGTGAGACAGGCTGAGATTTGCCCAAGGAAGTACTGGTAATATTTCAGGGCAGGTATCTGAACCTCAGGACAGCAGAGCTGGGATAGGACTGGAGGGAAATGTGTATGTGGTAGGGTAGAGGGCTCCCTCTTGTCTGTGTCTTACTTAGTGATGCTCAAAAACATTACTTGTAGAATTGAGAATTGCCCCAACGTTTTTTCGTTAAGCATTTGGAAGCTAAATATAAGAGTGAGGAACCAACATTTGTTGAGTCCTGCTGTGTGCCAAGCACTGATCTTCAGCAGCCTTTTCGGATACATAAATCAGTCACACTTCTCTTGGTTGCGGTTGAAAGGAACCCAACTAAACTTGCAGGCAATGTTGAAGGAATGTACTGTTCATCTGAACAAATTGTGATGGGGGTAGTGGTCCAGGGGGCCTGAGGGACTACTTAGAACCAGAGTCCCTCTCTCTGCCTCCATCCCTAAATTCTGCTGCTCTCTGCATGAGAGTTTCATGCTGTCAGGCCAGCTTCCTCCACGTGTCTAGAGAAAAGGCCACTGGTAGCTTTCGAGGTTGTATCTTCAGCCTCACCATCAGATGGGCGGAGGGTGATGATCTCCAGTGCCAAGTTAAAAATTCCCAGGGAAGGACAGGTAATTGATCCAGGTAGGTGCCCATCCCTGAACCAAATGATTGTGCTAAAGAGCTAAGATCTGTGAGAATACGGACACTGCCGTTGAACTACATTATTGAGGTGGAGAAAGGAACATTTCCCCTGAGAAAGGAGAGGACAAAATAATAGATGCTCATTATATTAGAATCACTATTTTCAAATGAGTATACTAACATTATATAAAAATATTTTCAGGGACACCTGAGTGGCTCAGTTAGTTAAGTGTCTGCCTTCAGCTCAGGACCCGCATTGGGCTCCCTGTTCAGCGGGAGGCCTGCTTCTCTCTCTCCCACTCCCCCTGCTTGTGTTCCCTCTCTCACTGTGTCTCTCTTGGTCAAATAAATAAATAATATATTTTTTTAAAAAATGCTAGGTGAAAAATAAAAAACATATTCTTACACGTTGAGAAAAATGGTAAGGAAATTACTGGGCCAAAATCGAAGGACAAGAGGTAAATGGAACCTGGAAATTGCTTGTGCTCTGCTAGCCAGGCAAACTTGAGCTTGTGTTTTGACAGCTTCCAAAAGCAAGAAAAATCATGGAAGCCCAGAACCTGCCCAGCACAAGACTGTGTTAAGGGACCTTCCACCAGCATTCCTCCCAAGGCCCATAGGGCTGTTATCTCTGGGGAATGGTGAGCCAGAAATAAATCTGTCCCCCTCCAAGACATCTTGGAAAAGTTGTCTGCTGATGATACCCATGAACTAGCCCTGGCATGAATTGCACCCCAAGCTCCTATCACCCCAGTGCCCAAATAATCTCTGACAGTGAATTCAGTTCAAAATGATCTTGGGCCACTGGGAGCCCCAAGAGCCTGGTAGAAGCAGATGTGGATTCCCTCTAGAGGAATGCACTGTTTCCTAGCTGTCTTGGTCTGCTGGGGCTGCCATAAATGAATGCATGGACTGGGCTGCTTAAACTACAGGAATTTATTTCGTCACGGTCCTAGAGGCTGGGAGTACAAGGTCAAGATGCCTTCAAGGTTGGTTTCTCCCAAGGCCTCTCCCCTGGGCTTGCAGATGGCTGCCTTCTTGCAGCATGTTCTCACGTGGTCTTTCTTCTGTGTGTGCTTATCCCAGGTGTCTCTTCTTCCTCCTACAAGGACTGCTGTCCTACTGGATTAGGGCCCTACCCACATGACCTCGTTTAATCTTAATTACCTCCCTAAAGGCTCTATCTGCTAATACGGTCATATCAGGAGTGAGGGCTTCGAAAATTAATTTTAGGAGGACACAGTTCAGTCCATAACACCAGTCCTCAAAGAACTTCCCTGAATAAGTTTACAAGGACCATGAGCTACACACAATAAACATAACCAAATGTATGTGTGTGTATGTTTATATATATATATTTATATGTTACAAGATGCCTTGAGCAAGAACTCACATAACAGCAAAAACCACCCCACAAAGAGTCCAGATATGGAAATTCCTAGACACAGATGATAAAAAAAACTACACTTAGGATATTTTTAAAACGGTGGTGAAACAATTTCATTTTAAAATGACAATTTTATCACAGAATGACATCTTTTGCCGCCATTTAAACAAAAACTGAACATTTTCATTGATCAAGAAATAAAGGTATACATAATTTTTGAGGGAATATGTAAGCAAAATCTTGAGAGAACGCTGCACTTTAGCATGAATGAGGCTGCACCTGTCCTTGTGCTTACGGAGGTCTGTAGCCTGTGGTCCTTCACTGGTAGTGGCCACTTTTCATTCACCAACGTATCCCTGAGGCCAACACAGGCCTTGACGTGTCGTAGCAGGTCAGTAAATATTGGCTGAATAAATTAAATATACTTTTTCAGGAGATATTTTCTGATGATGGAGTAACAACATGTATACGAAGGCCCTTCTTAGGAAGAGACAAATCCGTATCATAGCTGACATTGAACTGACACATTACCTTTCATGGGTCTGTTCTTTCACAGCTGCATTTCCTGGTTGTAATAAGTTCAATTTCAATACTTCATGCAAAGGTTCTCAACAACGATGTATATGGAGTCAAATCAAACCATCAAAATAGAGTCCCAGGAGTTTCGTATTACTGACATATCTTGTTATGAAATTCACGTAAAAACCCTTTACAATTTAAGCCAAAATGTGCTGAGATAAAGGACTTCGAGATCACAGTTCCTTTTTTCTCCAGATGTGTATTATCAACATTTTCAAACATACCGAAAAGGTGAAGAAATAGTACAATGGACAGCTGTCCGTCCTCAACCTAGGTTCAACAATTATTAACACGTAGCCATATGTATTTTAACTATAGTGTTTCTTTTCAGTATCATTTGGAACTATGTGTCTGAACAGCCCTGCCCCTAAACACATGAGGGTGTATCTTTAGAGTTAGAATAATCTCCTTTAAAAGCATTAGCACCCCATAATAATATCTAGAATCTCACGTTTCTGTAATTGTCCCAAGAGGGCCTTTTACGGTTTTGTTTTGAAAAAAATTTTGTTTTGTTTTTATTTCTTTTTTTATTAAGATTTTACTTATTTATTTGAGTGAGAGCTAGAGCAGGAGCGGTGGGGGAGGGGCAGAAGGAGAGGGAGAAGCAGGCATCCCGCTGAGCAGGGAGCCCCGTGCTGGGTTTGACCCCAGGATGCTGGGACTGAGGGTGCTTAAAGGACTGAGCCACCCAAGTGCCCCTGAAAAAAAAAATTGTAACACAAGCATCCTACCAATCTAGCTTCATGCATTGCCACCGGTATAAGCCTATATGGTCACCACCCTTAATCTAAAACAGTCCCAAGGGGGCGCCTGGGTGGCTCCGTCGGTTAGGCGTCCAGCTCTTGATTCTGGCTCCGGTCATGATCTCAGGATCATGGGGTTGAGCCCAACATCGAGCTCCATGCTGGATATGGAATCTCCTTGAGATTCTCCCTCTCCCTTTGCCACCCCTGCCCAAACATGCTCATGCTCTCTCTCTCTCTCTCTCATTCTCTAAAAATAAATAAAATAAAAAATAAAAATAAAATAAGAAAAAATGAAAATAAAACAGTCCCTGTACCTTTTGTTTTCTGATGACAGGTCCGTTTGCAGATCACAGGACGGTCGTTTATACAATATCTCTCATTCTAGATTTGTCTGATTGCTTCTTCCCGCCGTTGTCATTTAACTGGTTCCTTTAGCCCCTCTGTTTCCCATAAACTGGAAGTTGGCCTAGAGGCTTGATTTGATTCGGGTTAAACATCTCTTTAGAAAGAATATTGCATAAGTAGTGTCGTATCTTTCTTGGGGCAGCACTTGGGGAGGCCAGAAAGTCAGTCTGAGTCACTACTAATGTGACCGTGTTCGATCACTTAGTTAAGGTGATGGCTACCAAGTCTCACCATTTATTAATAATCTGTTGAGTAATACCTGAAAGCCCCAGTCCTTCATATCCTTTTATTCTTATCTTCCTCATTAAAGAGGATAGCTAGATTTTAAAATTATTCTTATATTTGAAATTGCATGTTATCATGAAAAACATTTTTATCGATATTCATACTAACAAGTGTATTTACAAGATCTTCTAAGCTCTTTATTATGAAATTCTCCCTTGATTTTTCCAGTGAAATAAAACTTTGTTCTAATTTGTGTCAATATTCTAATTGTTGCAAGAAAGAAAGAAAGGGAGGGAGGGAGGAAGGAAGGAAGAGAAGGAGGGAGGGAGGGAGAGAGGAAGGAAGGAAGGGAAGAAGGAAGGAAAAGAAAGAAAAGGAAAGGGCACCTAGGTGGCTCAGTCGGTTAAGCGTCTGCCTTTGGCTCAGGTCATGATCCTGGGGTCCTGGGATCAAGTCCCACATGGGCTCCCTGCTCAGCAGAGAGTCTGCTTCTCCCTCTACCCGTCCCTTGCTCATGATCGCTCTCTCTCTGTCTCTCCCCCAAATAAATAAATAAAATCAGAAGAAAGAAAGAAAGAAAGAAAGAAAGAAAGAAAGAAAGAAAGAAAGAAAGAAAGAAAGAAAGAAAGAAAGAGAGAGAGTTGACTCCCGCTGGTCTTCCGGAGCGCTTATCCATGTGATGTAGGCCAGGCTTTGAGAGTTCCTCCTAGAGAGACCAAAGAAGGGAAAGGAGAAGTTAGGAACCCCTTCACCCCTTCTGAGCCACATACAAATTCAGATTGAACTGCCACGTTTCCGACCTTACTACTCAATGAAGCCCGATAAAAGAGGCCTTTTCATGCCATGTATGCAAAAGTTCACCCACAAACAAGGCACGGTCCCCAACTATGGTGAAAGGGTAGAATGTGGGAAGGGCCAGAAGGACTCAGCACAACCAAGGACTGTGCCTTCTCTGCTGCAACATCAAAGCAAGATCAGTAAGTCCTGGGCAAACACGGTGGAATCCTGGGATGAAGTAAAAAGTCAGCCGGTGAGCAGGTGCCTAGTGGGGACCAGAGCCCATTAGAGTCAGCAGCTGGCACCAGCGCTGGGATGGCAAAGAGGGTCAGAAACGAGGAATAATCTGCATTCACTCATCCTGCCAACCCAGAGGACACACAGGCCAAACACATACCCGTACATTTCCTCTTTACTAGGTCTCCCTTCCAGAACAAGGTATGAATTGTCAAGGGTTCCAAGCCAGTTGGGAAATACTAGGCTTCTCTACTATAGGATTTGTGTGCCTTTAATCTATTAAAATGTGTTGAGGATTTGCAAAAAGGGAATGTCACCAGTGGTGTCCACATGTCTTTGGCCACTGAACCCTTCCCTAAAAGGGCCATTTCATGCAGCTGGAATGTCCAAGCATGCAGTCTTCAAAATGTTGAACCATCCATGGGACCCCAAGGATAAATGAACCAAGAGGTCGACCTTTTAGAGTAGAAAAGCACCAAAATTGGCCATGGAATCTTCCATTTCCAGAGGATCCTATAGCCAAGAATTCCTCGAAACTGTGTTGGATTTCCCAGACTAAGACAGATCACCCCAGGATGGTAATAAATCCCATCCCATCTCTGGATGCTGGGTTGCCCAGTGTAAACTCACGAGTCAGTTCTGGAGTATCACAGGAGCTCTGTGGCAATCCACAAGTATTTTCAGGAGTGAACTATGAACTTCATGTTCTTACCTTTGGGATGTGGGATAGTAGGCTAAAATGGCACGCCCTGCCCCCCCAAAAGATATGTCCGTGCCCTAATCCCTGGAACCTGTGAATGTTACCTTATTTGGAAAAACAGTCTTTGCAGGTGTGATTAAGTCAAGGCTCTTCAAATGAGAAGATCATCCTGCATTACCTAGGTGGACCAAAAATGCAAAGACAGGTGTCATTATAAGAATGGGGCAGAGAGGGGTGCCTGGGTGGCTCAGTAAGTTACGTCCCGGGATCAAGTCCCGCTTCTCCCTCTGCCCCTCCTCCTGCTCGTGCTCTCTCTCTCTCAAATAAATGAATGGAATCTTAAAAGAGAAAAAAAAGGAGTGGAGTAGAGAGAGATTTGAGACGCAGAGAGGAGACGGCCACGGGAAGAAGGAGACAGAGGTTGGAACACTGTAGCCACAGCCGGGAACATCTGGAGCCACTAGAAACTGGAAGAGACAAGGAATGGGCTCCCCTCAGAGCCTCTGCGGGAAACGTGACCCTCCCAAACCTCGATTTCAGACTTTTGGCCCCCAGAACTGTGATGTGAAATAATAACTATCGTTTTAAGCTATTGGGTTTACGGTAATTTGTTAGGGCAGCCACAGGAAGCTAATACGGGGGTTAGGGAATATCCGTGCTCCAGCTCCAGGGTCAACTTCAACATTGAGCTGCTGGTTGCAGCTTGTGTCCAGTTTCAAGTCCCTCCGCCACACCCCTCTCCCCCCAGCATTCCGGGGCGGCTCCAGGGGCCCCAGGGGAGTCTCTCTCTGGGGTGTCCCTTGAAACGTACACTTCGATCAGATTGGCTTCTACCCTGAAATTGTGTCATTGCCCTAAACTGAGGGATACCTTAGAGATTTTATCTTAGCCCTATGGAACCCAGAGGACTCCTTAGGGATTGTCTAGCCCCTCTCCCTCCTGCCTTTATGGAAAACATTCAGCTCCCAAGTTGGTTTCTTCTGTGGTCTCATGTGTCTCCGCTACCATCAAACATTTACAGAGTGGTTTTTCTGTAGAATCTGCTTTGTTAGACCCTGGAGATAAGCAGGTCGGGCAGATCAAAGACTTACTTCCTGTCCCTGAAGAAGTTACCATTGAATTTAGAAACATTTTCTAGGTTTCCTGGGAAAGAATCACAACCTCGCTTGGGGCTCCCTTGTAATGATTGCTATTCTGACTGCTTAGATGTAATTCTGAAGTCTAACTAGGATTTCTTGATTTCTTAGGTTTAAATCTTTTTTATTTTTTAAATTTTATGTATTTATTTATTTGAGAGACAGAGAGAGAGCAAGAGCAGGGGCAGGGCAGAGAGAGAGGGACAAGCCGACGACCCGCTGAGCAGGGAGCCCGATGTGGGACTTGATCCCAGGACCCCGAGATCATGACCTGAGCTGAAGGCAGATGTTTAATGGACTGAGCCACCCAGGCATCCCTAAATCTTCTTTTTGAGCACGAACCGTTAAAGCGTATGACATACATGGTATTTTTGTTTGTGAAATTCTCCTTCCTCCTTGTCTCCTGGCAACAAGATCTGCCTTGCTCTCTCTTCTCTGTCTCTCTCCCTCTCTCTTTTTTTTATTATTATTTTTTAAGATTTTATTTATTTATTTGACACAGAGAGAGAGATCACAAGTAGGCAGAGAGGCAGGCAGAGAGAGAGGGAGAAGCAGTCTCCCCGCTGAGCAGAGAGCCCATGCGGGGCTCAATCCCAGAACCCTGGGATCATGACCCGAGCTGAAGGGAGAGGCTTTAACCCACTGAGCCACCCAGGTGCCCCTCCCTCTCTCTTTTTTTTTAAGTAAGCTCTACGCCCAGTGTGGGGCTTGAACTCACAACGGGGAGATCAAGAGTCGTATGCTGTACTGACTGAGCCAGCCAGGCACCCCCTGACCTGCCTGCCTTTTGCAGAACTATTCCTGCCTCACTCCAAACAGTTCTAGGGGACCCGCTAGTCTCACCACTGGCGCAGCCCCCCTCTTCCTCCTCCGCCCTGGGAAGGGCACCTGGTCTAGGCTGGACGAATGCATACTCTTGGTGCCCACTGTGCTGTGTCTCTACTTCCAGCCCCCTCAATCCACTCATGATCCACTCTTGGGTCCCACTTTGAGTCCAAGTTTCTGACACTTTAGTTTACAATTACATTTACAGTTTGAATATTCATTCCCACAATACTCTTAATTTAAATTTTTGACCAACCATTCAGAAGCACTAAATAACATCTAACATTGACTGAGCCCTTGCTGAGTGCCAGGCCCTGTCCAAAGAACTTGGGGCACAATTTCTCATTCAAATCTCAACACTCCTAGGAGGTAGGCAGTGAAGAAGAGAACACCCAGCTTCAGTGAGTTACCCAGGTCTGCCACCTCGGAAGGAGCACACTCAGCGTCTGAGTCCAAGGCCCGTGCCAGGAAACACATCCCAGGCTCTGGGGTGGGGGGACTCCGAGTCCCCATCAGAGGTGCCTCCTGATCCCCGTACTGCAGAGTTCATATGGGGGCTTAACTTCGCCGGCTACTCTCCTCCCTGGGATGCTCCATGTCCCACGTCTCCTGGGGTGGCCCCCCCAGGCTGTGGTCTCAGGGCCTCATCTCGTTGAGAATAAGACCACAGGGGCCGCTCTCTTGACCTGCCTAACTTCTAGGTATTCCCTGAGAGACCGCACCCACGGACCGACGATGGCCTGACCATATGCGATGAGAGAACTCTGACCCACAAGCTGCAAACCAGCCCAGGAAGCCAAGGTTCAACCTCTGCAGCGATGGGCCTGGAAGGCCTGGAAGGGTCAGCACTTAATAACTGTCAGCCCTCCAACTTTTGGTCCCACCTCCAACTTGGGACCAATCAGAGAGCGAAACACGCATCTGTAACCCATGACCCGGGACGCCCCTAGGTTCCCGGTGCCAGCAGCTTGCATAGGGAGCACATCGGACGTCTTCCTTTCTCCATTAGAAAGCTTCCCCGCTCCTCTGCCCGCCTTTGAGTGTCTGCCAAACACCGGAGGGCGGCTGACTCCGTGTGTGTAGTAAGCTCTGAACAAAGAGCCTTTGCTTTTTCTCGTTCGGGTGGTCTTTGTGTATTTCCACATCATCTGAGTTTTAACGGGTCTTCAGTGTTTCTCTTGCTGCCCCGCCCACCCCTGCCCTTCCGAAAACCTTCCCCACGCTCTCTGACCTGTCCCCCAGCCTCCAATCTGTCCCATTTTGACAGCAATGACCCTAAGCATCAGCCTTTCCTTGCAGTGACTCATCAGTTTCTTCATCAGGCCACTCCATTCCACGGCAGGTGAGACCTCCAATCCCGGCCTGACACCCACAGGGGCTCATTTTAGCCCCAGGACTGGGAAGCGGTTGTCATAGCAACGGAGGCACACGCAGGCGGGGAGAGCGGCTCCGAGCAGCCGAGGGGGGGGGGGCCGGCGGCTTGGTTGGCCCTGCCCAACCCCCCCACCTCCTCCCCCCCCCTCCTCCCCCCCACCTCCTCCCACTCCCCCCCCCAACCTCCCAGAGCAAAAACGGAGTGGGAGTGGGAATCGTCCCTGTCGGTCACTCTTGGATCCCTGTCTAGCACATCCCCCACATTGGCTCTTCGTCATTGGCGTCACTTGGTGGTGCAGCTCGGACTGTGTTGCTTAGCAACGAAATAACAAACAAGGTAAATCGAATCTCCATTGAATCTGCGTGAATGCCTCCTTAACAGGGACGAGTCGTCAGTGCTGCGGCTCCAAGGCAGGGGTGGGGCGTTTTTTAAATGTAGGATTAACACATACAGTAAAAAGTGGGCAAAGCTTCAGTGTACATCTTGATAGCTTGTAACCAACACCCAGAACAGGATATAGAGTATTTCCAGGACTGCACGGAATTCCCTCCTGCCCTTCCCACTCAGTCCCCACCCCCCAGGGACAAGGATGGGACTTCTGTCACCATCAATTTGTTCTGCTTTTGAATTTCAGATGGGTGAGATGAGACAGGGCGGACCATTGGAGTCTGACTTGTTTCACTCATCATTGAGTCAGTGAGAGTTCCCCATTGTGTGTGTAGCTGGAAGAGCTGGATTCCCTCTATTCGCAGCAATAGAACTGTTAGGCTTTCATCTGCCTCCTGGCCTCTCTGCCTCACCTTCACCACTGAAGCTCCTGATGGATATACATTTGAGCCAAACCCAAGCACACCAAGCCTCTTTACATATTGGCTCATCTCCGCAAGTGGCTGGGGCTCCCCTAGCCTCCCTTTGAAGGACTCCTGGCCTGTTTTTTCCCCCACTGGTCAGTGTGGCTAAGATCCTACATCCCTTCTTCCAGAGCCACCTGAATTACGGTGTCATAGAGCCTAGGTGGCCAAGACAGCCATAGGCATTAGAATCCTGTTTGCTCCAGACCGTTTCATTCCTTTCCAGTTTAGTTCAAGTTCTTCTAATTTTTAAAACTGCTTATTTTGTAATAAGTTTACAGAAAAGTCACGATAGTACGAATTCTTCTATACATTTCACCCACAATTCCCAAACGTTAATATTTTGCTCATTTGCTTTACCGTTCTTTCTCTTCTTGATGTAAGAAAGATGTTAGGGTTCGAAGCTGATGGGCCAAGAAAGAATTCTTGAGATGTCTCACGGGGACAGGACCCCTGGGCAGAAAGAGCTGCCCTGGGCCCATGAGGAGTGGCCCATTATATACTTTCAAGTTGGGAAGAGGTTAGGGTAAGTCTAAGGAATTTTGGAAACAAGGTTTCCAGGACCTTGAGGGAGTTAGCTATTGTTGGGAAAAGGTCATTTATTGCTGTCTAATAAAAACTTAGTCATGAGACCCTTCAGATGTATATCGACGGGTCAAAGCTTGGGGGATGATTGCCAACGCGTATCTTGGGGGATTTACATATAAAGGAAATTTCTAAAGGAATTTTTATATGTTAAAGTAGACTTACAGGATCTTGGGGGTCAGGCTAGGATTGCCTTTTGCCTTTAGCAAAGTATCAACATCGAGGCAGTTGAGTCCCTAAAGGAATGTCACTCTGCCTGTTTCAAGGATTTGTCAATGGGCTGTTCGAGAGTAAGGAAATTTAATAATTTCTCTTCTGCCTTTGTTTCCCACATCATCCATATATGAATAATTTGTGTACATTAGTTTTTTTAAACTGCTGGAGAGGATATTGTAGACATTATGCCTCTTCGGCCCTAAATACTTCACTATATGTTTCTATTTTTTCTTAAAGGACATTTTCATACATAATCACAGAACATGTATCAAAATGAAGAAAGAGACCCCTAGATGGTTCAGTCAGTTAAGCCTTGACTTTTGATTTCAGCCCAGGTCATGATCTTGGGGTGGTGAGATTGAGCCCCATGTCCGGCTCTGCCCTCAGGGGGGAGTCTCCTTAGGATTCTCTCTCTTCCTCTGCCCCTTGCACCCCCGCTTACACTCTCTCTAAATAAATAAAATCTTGGGACGCCTAGGTGGCTCAGTCAGTTAAGCATCTGCCTTCAGCTCAGGTCATGATCCCAGGTTCCTGGGATCGAGCCCCATATCGGGCTCCTCACTCAGTGGGGAAACTGCTTCTCCCTCTGCCTGCTCCTCCCCCTGCCTGTGTGCTTTCTCTCTCTCTCCCTCTCTCTCTTTCTCTCTCTGACAAATAAACAAATAAAGCCTTTAAAGAAATATTAAAAAACAAATAAATAAATAAAATCCTTTAAAAAATGAGGAAATTAACATTGGCATACCAGTATTGTATAACTACAGGTCTTATGCAAATTCTGCCAATCAGCTACTGATGTGTGTGTTTGTGAAAGTTGCAGCATTTTTCAAGTTATTTTTTGTTATGCTAAAATACATATTGCATGGGGCGCCTGGGTGGCTCAGTGGGTTAGGCCTCTGCCTTCGGCTCAGGTCATGGTCTCGGGGTCCTGGGATCGAGCCCCGCATCGGGCTCTCTGCTCAGCGGGGAGCCTGCTTCCCCCTCTCTCTCCTCCTGCCTCTCTGCCTACTTGTGATCTCTCTCTGTTAGATAAATAAATAAAATCTTTAAAATACATATTGCATGAGATTTAGCATTTTAACCTTAACTGAAAAATATTTTCTATAATTTTTAAAGTTTTTATTTTCATTCCAGTTAGTGAACATACAATGTTATGTTAGTTTCAGGTGTACGATAAAGTGATTCGACAATTCCATAGGTCACCCGGTGCTCCTCACGACAAGTGCCCTCCTTCATCCCCATCGCCTATTTCCCCCACCCCCCAACCCTTCCCCTCTAGTAACCATCAGTTTGTTCTCCATAGCTAAGGGTCTGTTTCTTGGTTTTCTTCTCTCTCTTTTTTTTTCCCCTTTGCTCATTCATTTTGTTTCTTAAGTCCACATATGAGTGAAATCGTACTGTATTTTTCTTTCTCTGACTGACTTATTTCACCTAGCATTATACTCTCTAGCTCCATCCATGTGGTTACAAATGGCAGGATTTCCTTCTTTTTTATGGTTGAATAATATTCCATTGTATAGATATATATAAATATATACACATATATGCATACATGCATATATATATATACATATATATATGTATATATATATATATATATACTACATCTTCTTTAGCCATTCGTCAACCGATAGATGTTTGGGCTGCTTCCATATCTTGAATATTGTAAATAATGCTGCTGTAAACATAGGGATGCATGTTTCCCTTCGAATTAGTGTTTTTGCATTCTTTGGGTAAATATCTAGTAGTCCGATTACTGGACGGTAGGGTAGTTCTGTTTTTAACTTTCGGAGGAAACTCCATACTGTTTCCACAATGCCTGCACCAGTTTGCATTCCCACCAACAGCGCACAAGTCTTCCTTTTTCTGCACCTCCTCATCAACACCTGCTGTCCATTACAACCGTTTTTAAGTATACTGTCCGTGGCATTAAATTCATTCACAGTGTTGTGCAGCCATTACCACTGTCTTAGTCCATTTGAGCTGCGGTGATAAGAATATGGTAGACCAGGTGGCCTACAAACAACAGACACTTACTTCTCACAGGTCTACAGGCTGGAAGTCCGAGATCAAGGTGCCAACAAATAAGGTGCCTGGTGAGGATACTCCCTGGTTCATGGATGGCGGTCTCACATTGTGTTCTCACATGGAGGAAGGGGCAAGGGATCTCTCTGGGGTCTCTTTTAGAAGAATACTAACCTCATTCACAAAGGCTCTGCCCTCATGATCTACTCACCTCTCAAAGGCTCCACCTCCAAACACCATTGCATTGGGGATGAGGTTTCACTATATGAATTTGGGGGAGATACAAACATTCAGTCTACAGGAACACCATTGGTATGCACTCCATCTATCACATCATCTTAACCCACTGCGCTCACTGAACAGTAACCCCCTCTCCCACCCCCTCGGACCGTGGAAACCGCCGTCTCCTCTATCTCTGAATTCGACGACTCTGAGTACTTTACAAAAGTGGAATCCCACAATATTTGTCCTTTTTGATTGGATTATTTCATTTGGCATAAGGTTAAGGTCCTCAAGGTTCATCCACATTGTAGCCTGACTAATGTCCTTAATAAGGAAAGGGGGAAAAATACCATTTTTCCTGGTCCAGGATCCAGTGTCAAATCCATAGGGCAGTCAGGTGTCGTGCCTCTTTAGTCCCTTCTAATAAGGAATGATTTCTTAATCTTTCTTTATTGTTCATGACATGGGCATTTTTATAGGATACAGGCCAGTTATTTTGTAGAAATACCTTTCAATCTGATTTGTTTGCTAGCCCCTCACAAACTGAGGTTATGAATTTTTGGCAGGAGCAGCACCGAAATGACAGGGACCTTCGATGTCATCGTATCAGAGGCTTACGTTGTGCATTTGTCCCATTACCGGCGAGACTAATTTTGATCACTTGGCCGAGGGAGCTGCCAGGTTTCTCCACTGGAAAGTTGTTACTTTCCCTTTTATGGTTCGTATCCTGCGAGGAGAGAGAGAGAGACCATGTACAGATCTCATTTCTCATTAAGCTCTCACCCACTATTTTAGCATCCCCTGATGATTCTCTCTGACACAATTAATGCTCTGGTGGCAAATGGTATTTCGACTTCCATTATTCCTTCGACACTTACTAGTTGATACTCCATCATAAGAAGAGCTTTCTCTTCTCCCCAATTATTTTTTCATTTATATAATTACATCAGTAGGCACCTGTGGATTTTTACTTTAGACTATGATTGCGATGGAATAAAATAAGAATGGTCATAATTCAATACTATCATTACTGTTGGTCCAATTATCCCAGATTTGGCCAAAGGGAGTTCCTCCAAGCTACCTTTCTTGGGTTCTTTGGCTAAGTTCCTATCATTCCTTGAATACTTCCTCACTGTCTCGCAGAATAATATGATCTGGTTTCATCTGTTTCTTTCCTAGCCGAGCCCTGAAATTAACCATTTATCCGAAGAGCCCTGGTTTCTTTGAGTGGAGAATGATATCGAGAAGCCCAGATCTGGGCATGGGATGAGCTTCGACACCCTCCTGGCTGGTGGAATGACTGAGGCGTCTTGACCTGGACCTGCCAGCGCTAGCTCCACTCTTCGCAAGTGCTTTCACACATATCCGTTCTTGTCCTGCGTTGACTGCTACATTATAGATATGAAACTTTATGATTTTATTGTGGGTGGTGGATCACGATTGATTTATTTTCTTTTTTAAAATGTACATATGTGGGCGCCTGGGTGGCTCAGTTGGTTAAGCGACTGCCTTCTGCTCGGGTCATGATCCTGGAGTCCTGGGATCAAGTCCCATAACGGACTCCGTGCTCGACAGGGAGTCTGCTTCTCCCTTTTACCTCCCCCCTCTCATGCTCTCTCTCATTCTTTCTAATAAATAAATAAAATCTTAAGATAAATAAATAAATAATAAAATGTACATATTTGAGGCACCTGGGTGGCTCAGTCATCAGGCATCTATCTGCCTTGGGCTCGGGTCATGATCCCAGGGTCCTGGGATCAAGCCCCGAATCGAGCCCCCTGCTCAGCGGGAAGTCTGCTTCTCCTTCTCCCTCTCCGCCTGCTTGTGTTCCCTCTCTCGCTGTCTCTCTCTCTGTCAAATAAATTAATTAAATAAAATGTACGTATTCATGTATTACTTTCCTGTTGCCGCTATAACAACTTATCACAAACTTAGTAACTTAAAACAGAAACGATTTGGGGCGCCTGGGTGGCTCAGTGGGTTAAAGCCTCTGCCTTCGACTCAGGTCATGATCTCAGAGTCCTGGGATCGAGCCCCGCATCGGGCTCTCTGCTCAGCGGGGAGCCTGCTTCCCCCTCTTTCTCTCTCTGCCTGCCTCTCTGCCTACCTGTGATCTCTCTCTCTCTGCCTGCCTCTCTGCCTACTTGTGATCTCTCTCTCTCTCTCTGTCAAATAAATAAATAAAATCTTAAAAAAAACAAAAAACAAAAACCAGAACCGATTTATTATCTTACACTCCCAGAGGTCCGAAGTCTGAGATGAGCTTCACTGCCCTGTCCTGGAATCAGGCTGTTTGCAGGATCGAGTTCTTGCTGGGGGCTCAGGGCAGACCTCTTTCCTTGTCTTTTTCCACCTTCTAAAAGCCGCCAGCATTCAGCAACTCACATTCCTTCCCGCATCTCCAAATCTAGCAATTGCATCACTGGGACCTCATTTCTGCGGTTATATCTCCTAATTTTGACCCTGTTCCTCCTTCCGCCTCTTCCCTGTGACTACACTGGGCTCACCCAGGTAATCCCAGATAATCTCCCACCTTCAGAGCCTCCACCTAATCACACCTGCAAAGCCCCCCACTTTGTGCGGGCCGTGTGTGCCATAGAACATATTTACAGGTTCTAGGGATTAGGGGGTGGACATCTGGGGAGGGCCATGACGCAATCATAATGTCTTTGATATACTGTTAAATAATGAACATGAACTATGTCGATAATAAGAGAGACAGTTATAAGAAAGAAGGCCCAGATGGACAGCCGCGGCCTTCTCCCTCCCCCCACCCCAACTCCTGCTGGCAGCGGCCACCCTTGCCCTTTGGCTGGAAGGCAGCCGAAGTAGCAACTTGTAACAAGGCGGTCTGCGCTAGCCTCAAAGTCAAGGCCCCAGGGTTACCTCCCAGGTGGATGGCTCCAGTCTGGGCAAGGGGCTTTCCTTCCAACCTCCAGCTCCCAGGGTGAGAAGCCCCCTTTCCTTGTCTCTGAGATTCCTCCAGCTGGCGAGCATTTTAGAGGCGACACCAGGGCAACATGGGGCACGTCTACACCGCCACCATCCGTCAGTACCCCTCAGCTTCTTTGCTCCGCGCTCGGCCTGCTGGGCCCTGCCCACGGCGCCCACCCGGCTGGGCTGGGGTCCCTCGTGTCCCCGGCGCGCCCTCGCCTCCCACACTAGCTCTTGGCCGCCCGGTTTCTGCTTTCTCCGAATCCCTACTGCGAGGACATTTGTATTTGCTTTTCTCCCCTAATACAAATATTACTGTTTTCCAAACCTCCCGCTCCCTGCTGTGCCTTTGATTCTGAACCAGGTCTCTCTCGGGAGGCTTCCGCTGACTCGGCACCCTGTATTCGTGCTTCCCTACCCCTCCCCACTTCCCTCTAACCCCAATCTCTCCGGCGGCGGCTCTTGGGGGGCATCGCACCTACGCAAGGACACCAGCCCTCTCGGGTCCTGGCGGCGCCCGCAGCTCCTCCCCCCGCACCCTCCCGCTCCCTGTGGCCTGAGGTCGGCAGTGATCCGGGAGGGACGGGATCCAGGTGCCCGGTGCCTGATGGCTGAGCGGCGCGTGGCCGCTACCCGCGCCCCCCCCCGAAAAGCCCTCTCCGGGCTCCCACCCCCCCAGAGTTCGGTTAAGGCTGGTTTCGGGGTCCCTCGGGGAGGCTGGGTGCACCTGACGCGGAACAGCTCCGTTAGGGTCGGATGTCACCCTTTTCCCAGAGCACAGCCCCTGGGGGCTGGGCAGGCGCGCCTCCGCAGCCTCCGCGCGGACAGTCCTGGGCGCGCGTGTGCACCTGCAGTGGGGCGTGGGGGGGGGGCTTCCTCCTGCACCTGCCGTAGAGGCTTCTCACCCACCCTCTGCCCACTCTAACAACCACCCCACCCCGCCCGAGGGGGGAAGAAAAGGGAGAACGGAGGCTTGAAGAGAAGTTAAGAGAGGCCAAGAGCCAGAAGATCTTTGGAAAGCGATTTTTTCTTGCACATAGAACAGAAGTGATATGCAATATACAGGCCTCCCAGGACTAGAATTTCCCTTGACAGGACGAGGACAGTTCTTTTCCTCTCTACTTGACCTCTTTATTTGAGGTATAACTCACGTGTACCATTCATCCACTTAAAACGTGCAAGTCGGTGGTTTGATAGTCGCTGAGTTGAGCAATCAACCCCACGATCCACTCCGGAACAATTTCCTCTTCGTAAACAGAAACCTGTACCCATCAGCAGTCACTCTGTTTCTCCTCACACACCAGCCTCTGGCAAACGCTTTTTTTTTTTAAAAAAACGCGCTTTTTTTTTTAAGATTTTATTTATTTATTTGCCAGAGAGTGAGAGAGAGCAGGAGATAAAAAAACGCGCTTTTTTTTTTAAGATTTTATTTATTTATTTGCCAGAGAGTGAGAGAGAGCAGGAGAAGGGGGAGCGGCAGGCAGAGGGAGAAGCAGGCTCTCCGCTGAGCAAGCAGCCCAATGCGGGGCTCGATCCCGCAACCCTGAGATCATGACCTGAATGGAAGGCAGCTGCTTAACAGACTGAGCCACCCAGGCCTCCCCAAACTCTATCCAAAGATTAGAGTCAAAAAGATTTGACTCTTCTGGACATTTCCTATAAATGAAATCATGTGATCTGTGGTCTTTCGTGTCTAGTACCTTTCACTTAGCATAATGTTTTCAAGGTTTATCCATATTGTAATATATGCCAGTACTTTATTCCTTCTTATAGCCAAATAATAGTCCACCGCGTGGATAGAGCACATTTTAGCCCTCCATTGATTAGTTGATGGACATTTCGGTTGTTTCCACCTTTTGGCTATTATGAATAATGCTGCAGTGAACATTTATGTACCGATTTTTGTGTGGACGAAGGTCTTCAATTCCCTTGGCTCTGTACCTGGGCGTGGAATTGGTGGGTTACATGGTACCTTAACATTCCAAAGAACCATCAGAGACCTAATTTTAGCTTTTTGGGGAAGAGGAAGGTGGGGCCAGTTGAAAAAACAGTTGAATCGATCTATACCAGGGCTGGGTAAATCACCTCCCACATGTTGACAAAGAACCTTCTCAGAAAGCCCTCTGCATGGAGACCTATGAACGGAACAGGTCACTGTGTGGTGTGGAATGAGACAGAGCTCAGGGAGGGCAGGATCCACTGAGGACATCCTCCTCCTGGGGAGAAGGGAGACAGACATCCCAGCTCCCAGCTGTCACCCATCACAGGGACTGCAACATATGGTGAGCAGAAATCCGCAGGCACAGCCAGCAGTGACCGATTGGGGTGAGGGTTCTGCGGAGGTCGTGGGGAGGAGCGCAGCCTTACAGCTGAAAAAATATTTGCCTCCAACTCCAAGAGAGTTTGCAGCAGGGAGGAGAGAACAGCATGGATTAAAGCCCAGCAATGTGACAGTGCCTGATGCCCTTGGCCCTGGAAAAAGGAGGATAGGAGTCAGACGGGAGGGGTTCAGGGGAGTAAACTGAAGCCTGACATCAATGCCACGCTAAGGAGTTTGACCTTGAACCTTTAGGTTCTGGGATCTGTCCCTGGACTCGGGGCTGGGCAGGGTGGTTAGCCTGTGTTCTGGACCCATGCCCTTGGAGGAGGGGAGGGAGGGAGTCCTGAGGTTGGGGATCTGCGCAGAGGCTGCTGTGGGCAGAGAGAGACCAGGAGGACCTGGGAGTGAGGTGGGGAAAGGGAGGAAGGGGCCAATGAAGGACATCCCCAGAACTGCATGAAAGGTGGGAGGTGTGGGGGAGCGGAAGAGCTGCCTGAGTCATAAACACTTTGCTTTTTCTAGAAAGAATGGCTTTGACATTATAGCCCCTGGGCACACACAGCTGCTAAATGCTTTAACTGCCTGTTTCACCCAGTTGGGTTCCCATAGGAAGATAGCTTCACACAGAAACTCAGAATTTTGAGAGAGGCTTGCAGATTCTTTTGGTTTGGGACAAAGCCTTTGCTATCTGTCTCCATCAGGTGGGGGTGTGAGCGCCCTTTCTATAATGGGCGCCCGTTTCGTGGACGGCCCCCTTTCGTGGCACACACCACCCGACCCCAGGCCGGGCCCCGCCCCACAAACCCCTCCAGGGTCTTCCTCACTGGCACGTAAGGCCCACCCCAGGTCAGGAGAAGCGTGAAAATGAAATTCTTATCTCCAGAGTCACCTTTTTCCTCCTCCTTTTCTTGTTTCTATGTTTTGGGGCTTTTTCTCCCCACTTCCCTGTTCTTCCAGAAGAATCTGGAACACTCCAGCTGCCCAGTGTTCTCTGCGGGCTCTGTCTCTGCAGGAGCTGGCGTCATTTCTCCCCTAGCGAGAAGGCCCTGGGCTCAGGCACAGCCTGGGGATTGCAAAAGCGCCCTTGACTCAAGGTGTCGGAGGAAAAATCATTCCCTAAGTCAGGACGGAGGCCGAAAATCCAGGTTCGGAGCAACACAGGGGCAAGCCAGAACACTTTGAGGATGCCAACTCCCTTGCTTTGATTTATACTCTACCTCTTTACTTACCCTGGGGAATCAAGGACGGCTAGCACGGAGGCTTTCAAGTGGGAAAGAGTGTGATGAATTCGGTGAGGTTGAGTAATTGGGGCAGGTGTCTGGGCAGTCTCCTGACCTTGATATTTGTGCAGGATGCTTTTTCCCCAGGGAATTCCTGGAATTAGCCCAGACTACAGAGGTGGTCAGGTGTCGGCGTGGCTCTGGTCTCCATGTGAGCATCGCTCCTTATTGCCAGAAAGGTGACAGGCTTGGTGACAGAGGGCTAGGTCTGAACTGCACGCCCAAGGATTATCCCGGTGTTCCTCTGGGCCTCTGCTCCAGAGACCTCCCAGCATTCTGGCTCTAGTCGATATTTATGTGCTCTCATCCTTTCGGGAATTGGATCCAATTCTACAACATTGTGAAATGTTTAGACGTTAGGACCCTAGGGGGTTGCCACACGATTAGATAATAACAGCACATTTTAAAATAGCTAATGGATTCCAGGTTACTCTTCTGTGAGCTGATGGTTAAAATCCCCATAAAAACCACAGGGTCGGATTTCTCTGAATCGCCCATAAGTGGTTTCTGATGGTTTTCAAATAAGGATTAACTACATCAAAGCTGGAGTGAACGTGAGCTTCTAACCCAAAATATATCTTTAGCTTAATTTCATCCAGTTTCAGATCTAAGATCTAATTTTTTTAAATTTTTTTTAAGAGCTAATTTATATGAGCTTTAAACATCATTAACAGTAGAGTGGTACATTGTTACTGTCATGGGCCCCCGATGGATCGCGTCCCTGTGCCCTTTCCACTTTGCAATGTGACTTTGCTGCTCCTCCTTAAATCAAGCGGTAAGGCTCATTTCTCCAACCCCTCGCTGGCCCAGTAACTTGCTTTGCCTAACAGAATGCAGCAGAAATGACACAGGGCAACCTGTAAGACTAGGCCATAAGGGGCACCTGGGTGGCTCAGTGGGTTAAAGCCTCTGCCTTTGGCTCAGGTCATGATCTCAGGGTCCTGGGATCAAGCCCCGAATCCGGCTCTGCTGAGCAGGGAGCCTGCTACCTCCCCCCACCCCCGCCCCCGCCTGCCTCTCTGCCTACTTGTGATCTCTCTCTCTCTCTGTCAAATAAATAAAAATAAAATCTTAAAAAAAAAAGACTAAGCCTTAAGGGATATTGTAAACTCTATTGTAAATCTCTTGGAACACTCAGAGCCCCGGTGGAGAGCAAAGGCAAGCTGACTGCCTTACAGAGGCCCCAGACATGGGAATGAAACCGCCTTAGGCTTCTGCCTCCTCTTTTCGACCAGCTGAGCCCAGAGGTGGCCAGTAGAAACTTGAGAAACCATACATTTCGTGGCTGGGAGTCACAAATTTTAAGGATGTTTGCTATGCCGCGGGAGATAACTAATACAAACAGGACCCTAAATGGTGACAGGACGGTGTCCTTTTTCTATGAAAACTGACGTCATCCCTAAAAACAAATGAAAAAGATTCCCACTTTCCAGAACAGTAAAGGTAGGGTTTCTTCCTTGGAAAAAAAGAAGCAGGGTTGTTTAAAAGCATCTGTGAATTTAGATTTAAATGCCAAAATATAATAATGCTTGCCCATTAGAAAAAGAAAACCGAGTTGTTTTATTATTTAAACTAAGAGCTAGTTTAGGGAGAGAGAGAAAAAGAAATGGCTAAATGGGTCCAGTGATTGCCTGAAAATTGCCATTTTCTCCTTACTGGTGTGTTTGCTTGCTTTCTACTCAAAGGAGTTGGGACTTGCCGTCCTTTATACGTGGCTTTGAATTAGCAAAACTGTGCTCTCCCTTTCTGCCCCTTTTCGATGCTGATACTTCCTTCCTAGTAGCTCTCACCACACTAGTAAACCCTGGGCTCACCCATCCACGTGTTTGGGTGTCTGAACAATTCGTTCCTTTTTATATCTGAGTAACTTTCCATCGCATAGGTATATCACTGATTGTTTATCAGCTTGCTCACTGAAAGACGTTCGGGTTGTTTCTTGTTTGGGGCAATTATGAATAGAGCTGCTGTAAATGTCTGTTCTTTTTATTTATTTATTTATTTAAAGGTTTTTTTTCTTTTAGAGAGAGAGCGCGCGCGCGCGCGAGCACGTGCACGAGCGGGGGGCGGGGCAGAGGAGAGGGAGAGAGAGAATCTTAAGCAGGCTCCACACCCGGTGCAGAGCCCCACACGGGGCTGGATCCCACCAGCCCATGATCGTGACCTAAGCTGAAACCAAGAGCTGGGGCTGCTCGATGCTGGTGCCCCTCTGCACCCACAAATTTTATTTCATTTGTTTTAATTCCAGCGTAGCTAACCTACAGTGTTATATTAGTTTCAGGTGGACGATCCAGTGATTCAGCAGATTCATAGACGACTCAGTGTTCATCAGAGTAAGTGTTCTCTTACGCCCCTTCCCCTATTTCGCCCATCCCCCACTCCCCTCCCCTCTGGTAACCATCGGTTTGTTCTCCATCACCAAGAGTCTCGGTTTGGGTTTATCTCTCTGTTTTTTTTTTTTCTTCATCCATTTGTTTTGTTTCTTAAATTCCACATGTGCATGAAATCATATGGTATTTGTCTTTCTCTGACTTCTTTCACTTAGTATAACCCTCTCTAGCTCCATCCGCACTGTTGCAAATAGCTGGCACAAATTCTGAGGACCCAAGGCCAGTAAGATCAAGTCCACGTAATGGTTACAAATACAGTGAAATGGCGGTTTGGAGCGGGGCGATTTTGCATGTGATCGGATGATGGGAGAGATATAAATACATTAAAAAAAAAATTTGACACACTTTGATTGGGTTTAAGAAAGTACTCAATATTGGCAGCCAGAAATGGACAAGGGACGGCCCTGATTTTTGATATGAGGGTTTGGGCATCTTTTTTTTTTTTTTTTTAAGATTTTATTTATTTATTTGACAGAGGGGGAGAGATCACAAGTAGGCAGAGAGGCAGGCAGAGAGAGAGGGGGAAGCAGGCTCCCCGCTGAGCAGAGAGCCGGATGCGGGGCTCAATCCCAGGACCCTGAGATCATGACCTGAGCCAAAGGCAGAGGCTTTAACCCACTGAGCCACCCAGGCGCCCCAAGGGCATCTTTGGGGGTAGTTTTTGGGGACAGAAAGAACTGTGCAGGTGTTCAGTTTGGCTTTATATTTTAATTTTCAATATATGAAGCTTACAAATCCTAAATCATTGTTCTTTCATTATTAAAGCTTAGGTTACAGATTTCATTTTTCTTATTATACTTCCAGCAAATTGGAGGCATCAGTTTAAGTAGATTTTTGGATAATACTTGGTCCCATTTACTAATTTAGTTAATTAACCATCCTCAAACTTTTTTTTTTTAGTGTAAGCAAGTATAAAAGTATTATAACTGGAATACAGTTGAAATCAGAATTATCCTTCTACAGTAAATCTAAAATTCAGAAATGGTGGGGAAAAGACAAGCTTTGTAAAAAGAAAAACATTCAGCTTTTTTCTGAATTCAGAGCTCAAGCATTAGTCATGACTCATACCTTTGTAATGACACTCTTAAAATGTTTTTATACATGTGTCGTTTCAACCTTACTGGAACTCTGTAATGACGGCTGAAACATATCCAGCCCTGAGCTTTGGGTTCAAGGGATCGTTACTCCTCCTGTGAGGAGTGCATAAACAGAAAGAATATGTGATGTCCATCTCTGCTCCTATGTGCCTCTCCAGCCTAAGAGGACATAGTTTTCTGACTTATTTAAGCTAATCAAAAATGCTAACACCTAAGCTCTCCGAGCCTTTGAATACATCGTTTTCTTATCATCAAACACTCAGTTTTTTTCTCTTTGGCTGCCTTATTCCCATTCATTTTTTTAAGTTTAACATGTACAGTGAGACGGCTTGATTTACATACACTGGGAAATGATCACCACAATAGGTTTTGTTAGCATCTTTCACCTCGGGGCGCCTGGGTGGCTCAGCGGATTAGGCCTCTGCCTTCGGCTCAGGTCATGATCTCAGGGTCCTGGGATCGAGCCCCGAATCGGGCTCTCTGCTCAGCGGGGAGCCTGCTTCCCCCTCTCTCTGCCTGCCTCTCTGCCTACTTGTGATCTCTCTCTGTCAAATGAATAAATAAAATCTTTAAAACAAACAAACAAACAAACATCATTCACCTCATAGAGATAGAATAAAAAGAAGAGGGACAAAGATGTCTCCTGTGGGGAGAACCCTGACGATCTACCCTCCGACCTTTCCTGCATACCCGAGGGCAGCATGAACTGAAGACCTCAGGTCCTACATGATAACCCCAGCACTTATTTCCCTTCAAACTAGGTCATGCCTTCTGACCCCCTTCCTCCAATCCCCCTCCTCCCACGCACCCTCAGATCTTTTTAGCTGCGTCGTAAAATGTCATATAACTGATTCCCTCTTACAGTGTTTTTATTATTTGGATTAACAATAAAAAAAATTCCTGGGGTGCCTGGCTGGCTCAGTTGGGAGAGCATGTGACTCTCGATCTCGGGGCTGTGAGTTTGAGCCCCACAGTAGGTGTAGAGATTACTTAAAAGTAGAAGAGATTTTTTTTTTTTAAAGATTTATTTGTTTTAGAGAGACAGAGAATAAGCCGGAGGGGCAGAGGGAGGGGAGAGAGAACCCCAAGCAGACTTCTTGCTGAGCGCAGAGCCTGATGTGAGGCTCGATCCCATGACACTGAGGTCACGACCTGAACCAAAACCAAGAGTTGGATGCTTAACGGACTATGCGACCCAGGCACCCCTAAAGTAAAAAAAAAAAAAAAATCTTTAAAAACAACAAAAAATTCCTGAATATTGAATAATTACAGGAAATCTAACAAAGTTACAAAAGAAACAAAACTTAAGTTCTCTGAATTGTTTCAACATGGTAAATAAACTTAGTAAGTCTTCATCCCCAAATCAAAAGTCAAATTAATGATTCAGTTGCACATTTGAAATTTGGTGTGACACAGCTGAGCTTCCAATAGGTCAAATTCTCCTAAGTATCCCAAGAATATCAAATACCAAATGTGCATATCCTACCTAACAAATTTCATCTTAATGCTATGTTTTTGAGGGGCGCCTGGCTGGCTTGGTCAGTAGAGTGTGTGACTCTTGATCTCGGGGTTGTGAGTTCAAGCCCCTCGCTGGGTGTAGACATTACTTAAAAATAAATTAAAATAAAATACAACAGTTTTGAGTCTCAAAAAGTTTTTGATACTTAATTCTAAATCTTCCTGGACTAAAAGATATTTGTGCACAAGAGAAGATAGTTAGCAACCCAGCTCACTGAGGCCGCTTAGGCCAGCGGCTACGGATAAATATGAGGCTGAGTACTGCTGAGATTCAAGGTGGGTCTTCTTATTGCCTGGCCATCATGTGGGGAGCCCTGTCCACGATTGTCCTGTCAGTGATTCCAGAGTCTCTAGAAGATTCATTGGTGTGGCTTGAATCCTTATGCTCCCATTATACATACTACATTCAAATACCTTGGACCTTAACAGGGATCCTAAATATGTAAAATGTCTGTTCCTTTCAACACGAAAGAATTTAAACTTGTTGGAATCTTGCTTTCTCTTATTTTTTTTTTTTTTCAGAGTACACACAACTCCTATAGATATTTAAAATGCTCTACAATTGAGTTCTGTAGATCACACACACGTACCAATGTATGAGGCTCTCCCACTGGCCAAGAGGCCTGGAGAGAAGGCTGCATGAGCAATGAAGTCCACATTCTAATACTTGGACCCAGAGTATGTGGCGTTGATGAGAAAAAGAGTTTTTGTGGATGTAATTCAGTGAAGGATCTTGAGACAAGCTCATCCTGGATAATCTGGGTGGGCCCTCCATCCAGCATTTGTCGTTCTGGGAGGCAAGAGAAAGAATTTAAAACCACAGATAAGGCCATACGAAGGTACAGGTGTAGACTGGAGCGAGGCAGCCCTGGGCTCAGGACCACCTTGAACCTCCAGAAGCTACAAGCACCGGGGAAGCATTCTGTCCTTAGAGGGAGTGCAGCCTGGCCAGACTTCTGGTCTCCAGAACTCTAAGAGAAGACAGTTCTGTTATTTTAAGCCACCAAGTTTGTGGCATTTGCTGCAGTGGTCCCAGGAAACTAATGCAGGTGTGTTCGGGGCACACCTGGGTGAGACAGGTTTCGGCACAAGTATGAAGATTCTTGAGTTGCAAGTATGGAAAGCCCATGACACTATCTTATTCATAAAAGAGTCACTTGTAAGGATATGGGGGACTAGAACTAAAGGTCAAGAAAGAATCGGGGCTAGAGAAAGGAATGAGAACCAGGACATGGAATGCTGGCAGGACCCCGTTTATCTTTGTGTCTGCTTCTTTGTTTTTTGTTCTCCCCCCATGTTTGCCCTGCCTCCATGTAGAATATGGCTACCCCATAGCTCCCATATGTATGTGTTACTATTCTAGCCACACAGAGAAACTAGCTAGTCTTCACTCACCCCAAAACCAACTTGGATAGCTCAGCTGTGCTCCCCTGGTCTCATTCCCCGTGGTGCTGGGGGCAAGATTTGCCATCCAAACATGGCTGCCAGGCGCACTTATCCATGTGGATAAGGAGGCTGATTCTTTGAGAAAAGCAGGTGTCCAATGGTGTCTACCTGCAGCAGCTGTCTTGTGCTGTGTCCTATCAGTTAGCTAGTGCCCCCCCCCATGCTGTCTAAAAAAAACAAACCCAAATGAATACCTGAAAATAATTATTTATTCTCACAGATCTACAGGGCAGCTGATTGAGGTTGGGCTTGGCTGGAGGGTCCTGGGGCTCAGGTGCAGGGGACGACGGCTACCAGGGAGGAGCTCTTCTCATGGTGATGGCCGAAGTACAGGAGGGCGAGCCCTGAATGGCAAGCGTGCTTGTGTCAAGTGCGCTAACACCCTATTGGCCAAAACATCATATGGCCGAACCTTCCATTGCCGGAGTGGGGAAGGATACTCCTCTTACGGAGGTTGGGTGCGTGGGAGAGGGTTGTTGACCAACAATCTCTCACATGGCACAAGATTTTTAGTAATGAAACCGAAGGATCAAACATAATCCCACTCCTAGTGGGACCTACCGTTAGGAACCTCCTGACCTACTAGAACATGAAATTCTTCTTCTTCTTTTTTTTTTTTTTTAAAGATTTTATTTATTTATTTGACAGAGAGAGACACAGTGAGAGAGAGAACACAAGCAGGGAGAATGGGAGAGGGAGAAGCAGGCTTCTTGCCAAGCAGGGAGCCCAATGTGGGGCTTGGTCCCAGGACCTTGAGATCATGACCTGAGCCGAAGGCAGACGCTTAGCAACTGAGCCACCCGGGCGCCCCTAGAACATGAACTTCTTAAAACAATGTATGAAGACTCCTTCCAGAAATGTTCGGATTATACCCCATTAAGCCTTTAAACGTAACTTCCAGTACATAGGAACTATAAGGAGGGATAGAGAGAGAAGTTGAATGGATACTGTATCAGTTATTTCCTGCTGAGTAACAAATTACCCCCCAAACTGAGCTACTTAGACAACAATGAACAGTAGCTCACAGGATCGTGCAGGAGAAAGCAAGGAGCAAGCCAGGCACCACCTAGTCTCAGAGGCAAAAGCTGTCACTTTTGCTCATTCCGTTTGTTAGAAATGAGTCAGAGCACAACTGACACTCAAGAGGAAGTTCCGTCTTTTGAAACAAGAGAAAGAATTTATGGACATATTTAAAAATCAGCACTGGGATTATTTTAGGTTAAAAGAGATAAAGAGACCAAAAGCAATGTTTCGCATTCCTGACTGGCTCCTGGATTTTTTTTTTTTTTTTTTTTTAAGCCATAGGAGTAATTTTGGGGACAATTGGGCAAACTTGGATGTGAAATAAGTATTTTACAGATTAGGGAATTATATAATTTTCATAGGTGTGACAAAGGCCTTGTGGTGATGTGGAAGGAGGTCCTTATTCTTAGAGGGTGCAGGTGGAGGTATTAGGCAGTGAAATGGCTTGATGTCTGCAACCTGTTTTCAAATAGGTAAAACAAACAAACAAACAAAAGGAGATAAAGCAAGCGAGCCAATATATTAACACTGGAATCTCAGTGGAGAGTATATACGTGTTCATTGTACTAATTCTTGACTTTTTTACACTTTTGACATTTTTCAAAATTAAAAGTGGATAAATATAAGAGGATAATTTGGGTCAAATTCTGGATGAAGGAATTTGGTTGTCATTCTCGGCTTGCCCATAAGGAAAATGAGAACTTTCACCTTTATGTAAATGTTCTTCTTTTATCTAATATTTCTGGCAAGTGGGTGTCTCGTTCGCTTCAGGGAACGTTCTTTCTGAAGGAAACCCAGGACGAGATATGCGGTGTGTGGGGCGCTCCCTCTGCTAAACCGGGCAGAGAAGCCACAAGGAGGATATTAAATACATATGGGGGATGTGGAACAAATTAGAAATTGATGTTTTGGAGAAAAATCAATTTCCTTTACAAAAAGCAGAAGTTGCATGACCTTCAGTGACTCGCTGAGGTAAGGAATAAGGCTGGGGGAGAAGAGCCCCTTCGAACCTGCACCCCAGGATTTCCAATACGAGCACCAGGAAGCCTCTATTTGTTAGGCACCAAGGACTCCTGGAGGAAATGGAGGCAGGTCCACGATCAAGAGGAGACCTCAGGATTGTGCCTCTGAAACAGGCCCGCATTCGCAATTTTTAGAGTACCCAATGGGAATCCCATGCGTTTGAATTTGAGGTCAACAACAGAGCGAATAAATGAACAAAACATTAGCTCAACATCCTGTAATAGTTTAAGAACTCATTGGCACAAAAACCATCTCGTGCATTCAGTGCCATAAATTATTCTTACAACGAGGTATTGATTTTAAAATCACAGTCGACCGAAGTACGCTTAGAAGAAAGCAGATAAAATCAGAATGTGGGAACTTTCTACAGGGTAACAACCTAACGGGGAGACTACTCTAGATTAAAAGAGCATTGAGAAAAGGGAAAACCTCAGGGCGACTGATGGCTTAGTTAGTTAAGCATCTGACTCTTGATCTCAGCTTGGGTCTTGATCTCAGGGTTATGGGTTCAGTCCCAAACTGGGCTCTGTGCTAGACACGGAGCCTACTTAAGGAAAAAAAAAAATAAAAAAGAAAAGAAAATCTCTAAACTTGGAAATAGGAAATGCATGAGTTACTCTCCTTGCCTTTCAACATCATGCTGGGCACTAATACTCTGGGGCGGGTACACCTTCATTTCAGACTGTTTAAGATTCATTAAGATAGTTGACAGTTCTGTTAGGGGAGGGGATGACATCCACAAAACTGAAAGAGGCAAATGATTCTTATCTGACAGAAGTCGAGATTAATTTTGTCTCATAGGGATGCAAATGGTTCCTTGTCTGGTTGCAAAGATAATCAAAAATGTTTTGATGATCGTTTTTATCGCCTGGGAGGTTGTTAACCAGAATTTTAAACACGTATAAGCCATTCTCCAATGCTTTCATCTGAGAGTTTCTTTTAACCAGTTGAACCATCCTGCTGCTTCCCTCATTAATGAGTTAATTAAATATTTGGTACTAGTTACTCTGTGTTAATAGGAGACTTGCGGTTTTGCGTTTTTGAAAATTCTACTTTGAAAAGAGACTTGAAAGACTTAACATGGAATAAAATATGTGGACCTTATTTGGATCCTGTTCTCCAATAGACCAGTTGTAAAGGCCTTTTTAGGGAGATGGAAGACGTTTACAAGCGGATTTAGGCATTAGGTGATATATATATATTTTTAAGTATTTATTTATTTGAGAGAGAGAGAGAGAGAGCACAAGTAGGCAGAGGGAGAAGCAGATTCTCTGCTGAACAAGGAGCCCAATGCGGGGCTCAATCCCAGAACCCTGGGATCATGACCTGAGCTGAAGGCAGACGCTTAGGCACTCCTAGGCATTAGGTGATATTAAGGAATAATTTTCATTTTCTTAGATGTGAAGATGGCATTGTGGTATGAAGGAAAATGATAGGTGTGTTTAAGTGTATTACTTATCTAGCGTGTGTAACAAATTTCCTAAATGGTAGTATTGTAAATGTGAGTCAACAGATCAGGGGGCGACTACTGTTGGTCTGTTACATATCCCCAAGGAAGGGAGTACGCTGCCTCGGGGGGCCACGCGGGGAAGCACCAGGGTCATCCAGGAGGCCCAGGGAGTGATGGGAAAATGTGGGCAAGAGCCTTTACTGCACTTTCCACAGAAAGAATGGGCAAAGCGAGGAAAGCAAGTTTAAGATTGGCTAGTCGGCATCGTTTCGGTGAGCTCTGGGGCGTTGGGGCTGCCTCTAGTTGCCTGGGACCTGGGGTGATGGTGCAGGTAGATGGGGTCCCGGAGGGTGAGAGCCCTAGGAGAGTCCCATCAGGAAGTGATTGGCGTGTAGGCTCTGGATTGCTTGGTTTGCCTATGAAAGGTCTGCCCTGTCTTGGCTTAGCCCTGGCAGGGACAATCTCTCAGGGTCAGCAAGGCTCCAGATGTCAAAGTATCAGGAACAAATGACTAATACACACAGTGATTTTCAAATTACTTTTAGTATTCATACAGTTTCTGGGGGTCTGGGAGGCACTTAGCCAGGTGGTTCAGGCTCCCGCCCTCTTAGGAGGGTTACCATCAGGATGCTGGCCAGAACCGTGGTCCCCCGAAACTCGCCTGGGGCTGGAGGGTCTGTGCCCACGGTGGCCCAGGCATATGGCGCTGAAAAGAAGCCTTGGCCCCTTGCTGATTTGGGCTAGCAGCCCCAGTTCGTCACCCTGTGGGCCTCTTGATAGGGCTGCTGGCTTCTCTCAGAGACAGAGAGATACAGAGAAAGAGGGGATGAGGGAAAGGTAAGCCGCACTTATAAAAATAAGTTAACATCAGCAGTGTCATCATTTCTGTACGCTGTAGGTCATGCAGACTAATTGTGGGGGCACATGAATCCTGGAGCTGGGGGACGGTGACGGCCAGCTTGCAGACCGCCACAGTCCACCGAAGACTCATATCCTTCCCACGTGTAAATTAAGCCAACCCCTTCCGGAGCGCCCGGAAGTTTCATGCTATTATAGCGTCTGCTCTGTGTCCAGATTCTCACAACGTATATCCGGTCCGGGTGTGATTATATCTCCTCAAACACAGTTCCTCCTCCAGCACAGTTCTTGACAAGTTGTCAGCCCCCCACTCCCTCTGTATTAGTCAGCACCGGCTGCTGTAACAAGATACCATACACCAGGGGGCTTCTGAACAACAGTTCTGGGGCCCGGGATGTCCCAGATTCGGGTACTGTGATGGTCAAGTGTTGGGGAGAACTCTCTTCCTGGCTTGGAGCTGGCTGCCTTCTTGGTACAGCTTCACGGGCAGAGAGAGAGAAAGTGCTAGCTCTCTGGTGTCTTCCAATAAGGATCCTGATGCGATCGTGAGGACCCCACTCTCGTGGCCTCATCTAAACCTAATTCCCCCTTGAGGCTCCATCTCCACATACACCCCATTGAGGCGTCAGGGTTTCGACATCTGGATGTTGAGGAGACACATTCAGTCCCTAACTCCCTTCCCCACGGAACATATAATGGGACAGACAGAGAAAAACCACCCCAGACGCTCTTGCTCAAAAAGGGAGAAAAATGAGAGCCAGGAAGAAGTTGCTGCTCTGCGTAGATTCTAGAAGCTAGTCAGGGAGATACTGTCAATTCCTTTTTTTTTTGAAGGTTTTATTTATTTATTCGACAGAGAGAGACACAGCGAGAGAGGGAACACAAGCAGGGGGAGTGGGAGAGGGAGAAGCAGGCTTCCCACTGAGCAGGGAGCCCGATGCGGGGCTCGATCCCAGGACCCCGGGATCATGACCTGAGCCGAAGGCAGCCCCTCCACTACTGAGCCACCCAGGCGCCCTGTTGTCAGTTCCTTAATTATGCCTCAAGGCTTAGGAGCTAGTCTCCCAAGGCTTTGGACTCGGCCATCTGGGGCGCTCAGTTCCCGCTTCTGAGTCATCCTTCCTTTTTTGTGAAAGGTATCCGGTGTTGGCCACGGGGTGACATTCTCAGCCTGCCGCCTGCCAGGAGAAGTTTGAAGGTCCAAAGGCCACGTTCTATTTTGTACTGTCTCTGCCTGTTCAGTCTGAGTTGGCGGTATTCCTGTGCGTGTTGTTCTTTTAAAAACTACGCATTTTCTGTGACTCTCCTTAGTACGTGCTCCATTAGACAAAGACGACACCCACAAATCTCTCAGAGATGTGTCCCCTCTCCACCTCGGGCTCCTGCCCACCGCCGAGGGTCAGTAAGACGACGCGTTCTAGAAGCCCTGCCCTTTGACCGCCAGGGTCCGTGCGTGTCCCAGCCCCTTCGGACGGCTCTCACAAAATGCCTCACACTGTGCGGTTTAGAAACAGCCACTAATTTATCCCTCGAGGTTCTGGAGACTGGAAGTCAGATCAGGGCGTCAGCGTGGTTGTGAGGGGCCTCGTCCAGGGTGCGGACGTCTCCTCACAGGGTGGCCGAGGCCGGGCAGTTCTGTGGGGTCTCTTTTGTAAGGACTCTAACCCCATTCCGAGGGCTCTACCCCCATGACCTCATCATCCCAGCGGCCTCCCCTCCTAACCCCCCTGCCCTGGGGATTAGGATTTCAACACGTGAATTTGGAGGGGACACCGGCATTCTGACCGCAGCGGCGAGGTATACCTTTAATCTCTTGAGGGGGCCCATTGTCTCAGAAGGGTACTCTGGGGTCCCTCCCGCCTTCCATCTTTCTGAAATCACAGTGGTTTGACAGGCACACTCTCGGATTTCTCTCTGGACCACAGTGTTTCCGGCCGGGCCCTGCCTTGGAGGCCATTCTTTACTTCTAGCATATTTCGCCATCTGGGAAGGCGGAGAATTTCCAAAACCATCCAGTCGTAGCTCCTTTCAACTTTTATTTATCCCTCTTCTATTGCATCTTACTGGAAGCCATTAGAAGAGACCAGGAAGCACTTTCAACACTCTGGGGCGAAATCTCCTTAACTAGATTGTGGGTCCACAGGTGCGGTTCCTTCTGTCCACGTGCCTACAGGCAGCAGCAATGCCAGGCCCTCTCTCTCCGGGTTCTAGAAAGTTACCTCTCCCTCCTACAAGTCTTCCCTGAACCTTTAGGCACCTTGGCTCTCCTACAAACGGCTTCTTCAAGGCCCTTCAGGCTCCCTCAAGCACTCTCAGCAAAGCCCACTGCTCCAGGCCGCTCCCACGTTGTAGGGTTTGGGAACAACAGCATCCTCCTTGCAGGTATATGAATACAATGGGGGAGCGTGCGGGCAAGATGGCGGCCGAATAGGAGGACCCCGGGCTCGCTTCTTCCCCCACTACAACTAGATCACTGTCAAATCATCCCAAATACCCCAGAAATCAACCTGAAAATGGACAGAACAAACTCCACAACTAAAGGTAGAGAAGAGGCCATATCAAAGAAAGGGTTTTAAGAACTGCAACTAACCCATTAGAGGGGGAAAGAAAAATTGGCCTGATTTCATCCCCTGCCCTGTCCAGTGGGGTTTACTCTTCTCTGGGGCACCTACTCCCTGGATGGCCCTTTCACTGAAGTTCAACCGGGGCTCTGACTTCACCCCCTGTGAGGGCAAGTGTTTGTTCTTTACATGGGAAAACACTCAGGAATCACGAGAATCACTTATTAACGTATCAGTGCCATTTTAACGAAAAGGTTAATTAAAATCCTATTAGGTATTTTTCATGCACGCTGACACCAAGATCCCAAAATTAATACAGCAAAGGGTCAGAAAGAGCCAAGATGATTTTGAAGATGGAGAGAAGAACTTGAGTATCCACCATAAAACTATGATAACTAAAGAACGTGATACTGGCACACAGAACAACAACAACAAAACGATAAAAGCTCCCACAACAAATGTGGGGCAGTATTTTTAAAAAGTATGTATTAACTATCTACTGCTATGTAACAATTTAGCCTCAAGCTTATCGACTTGAAACAATAGAAATTATTATTCTGCCGTGTGTGAGGGTCAGGAGTCCGGGAGTGGCTTAGCCAGCTGGCTCTGTACACCATCTCTCAGTAGGTTACCATCAAGATGGTGGCTGGGGTTGTGGTCCCCTGAAACTGGACAGGAGCTGGGGGACGCACGTCCCCAACGGTCCAGGCACGTGGGTATCGCTCAGGGGCTTTCTTTACTATATGGGCCTCTCTATAGTGCTACTCATGACATGGCCGCTGACGTCCCCCAGAGAGAGTGATCCGAAAGCCCGTTCGAGAGAACGCAAGATGGAAGCCATCTTTTAGAACCTAACACCGGAAGAGACACACCATTACTCTTTCTGCATTCTCCTCCCCTGCCATTTGTGAGAGGAGACTGCACGAGGGTGTGAATTCCCAGAGGAAGGAGAGCATTATGGGTCATCTTGGAGGCCGACTACCACACATTTTTTTGAGGCAAAATGTCATGTTGTCTGTAACTTTCCTACTTGGGCAAAAAAAAAAAGAGATTGATGGAACAAATTTAGTGAAATGTAGGCTTTCTCTCTGGGGGTGACAAGATGGCTGACTGGCTCAAGAATCCTCTAGAAGCCCGTTACTTCCTTTTCTACCCAGCCTTCTGACCTGTCTTCGCCAGCAGTGCCTGCCTTGCACACAAAACATAAGGTTTTCCCAGCTGGCTACCTACAGCTGCATTGGAGGCTGCAGGGAGGCGGGTGGGAACTGAGTCAGCAGCACCGCCCCATAAGTGGTAACAGATGAGATAGAATATGTTCTCCCTCAGGTATTATTTCAAGATGTTCTGAAACACACCAGCACTTTTTCTAAAATGTCTTTAGAGGAACGGTTCCATGGAATACTTTTCGTGACCTTGCCTTCAAGGTCAGTGTTAATCATCGGGTTTTAGCAGAGTCAGCAGTCTTGCTGAGCTTTGCCTTTGGCCCCTTTGTTAATTGTTAATTCAGCTTGGCTCATTCAGTCTCTGGACTTTAGTTCCTTACTTCATAAAGAAAACTGAAACAACTTTGGAAAGATAACCAGCTGTGTCTGCTGAGTCATCGTTCTTTTCGTTTATTAGGGAACTCCATGAAATCCGAGTGTCTGCTTATGCTAAGTATTTCTGTAAGAAGGTAACTTTAAACACTTTTTTTTAGAGCCTGGCTTAAATGTTAACTTGTGTTGATGAATTTTCCAGAGGAATTTGGAACTAAAATTGGGGAATCTGGGGATGTCTGGGTGGCTCAGTTGGTTAAGCAGCTGCCTTCGGCTCGGGTCATGATCCCATGGTCCTGGGATCGAGTCCCATATCGGGCTCCTTGCTCGCCAGGGAGCCTGCTTCTCCCTCTGACTCTGCCTGCCTCTCTGCCTACTTGTGATCTCTCTCTCTCTGACAAATAAATAAATAAATACATAAATAAAATCTTAAAAAAAAAAATAAAATTGGGGAATCCGAAAAACTGCCATTTTGGGTGTTGTAAGAAATTTGTGCATTTCAGGATAGAAACAAAAATTTATGTGTAAGGCTGCCCCTCAATTTGTTCTTGGTGATAACACTTTGGTGGCTTCTTGGTGATAATTGAATAATTATTCAGATGTGAAAAAAACCCAAAACACCTACCCATTATTTTGGAGAAATTCCAAGGCAGTAAAATAATTTGATTACAGATATTTCAGACTGGGATATGAAGGGATCTGTTTGACGGTAAATCAGTGTATCTCCAGGGGATAACAATGGGGAGGACAGGAAGAGTATCCGCCATGGTGAGATGGGCTGGCAATGTGTCCTCTTGGCTAGACTCAGCCATTTTCCCCCGAAATCCCTTTTCCTGTATGTTTCCAGTTTGACTGAGCTACAAGGGATAGTCTAGCCTGAGAGTTGCACCTGTCTTCCTTCACCTGGGCTTTCCTGCTGAACCCACGATATAAAACCATGGAAGGTTGAGAGCGACCTGACTTATACAGATTATCTAGTTCAATTGGATCCTAAATTTTGTCCATTATAAGGGTCATCAGGGAAGCTCTTTTGAAATATGAATTCTCCCCGTGCTACTTACAAAGATTCTGGTTCAGGAGGTCCGAGCCCAGGACATCCGAATTTCCTTTGCAGGTTTCCGAAGTTGTTTTGATGATCAGTCAAGTGGGTTCGCTAGTGACTATGATTCTGGTCTAGTGGTTCTCAAAGTGTGGTCTTTGGACGGGAGTATCAGCATCATCACCCAAAATCTCGTTGGACATGCAAATTCCTAAGGTCCATCCCGGACCTCCTGGTCAGAGACTTTGTGGCTGGGGGCCACCACTCTGTGGTTTCCCAAAGCCCTCCTGGGGATTTGAGGGCTAAAGTTCAAGAACCATATCTGGTCTCATCCCTCCTTTTATAGTTAAGGAAACCGAATCCAAAGGGAAGGAACATATCTGTGGGTTAAGGAAAATTGACAGGAACGGGAAGCATTCTTCATTGAGCTCTGGTGTTTTAAGGGGAGAATACTCACAGCCTCTGTCCCGAGAAGCCTCGGGTTACTACATTTGTGTAAAAAAGACTTTCTTCCAAAAAAAAAAAAAAAAAGATTTTCTTCCACTAGAACGTGATACTTACCCAGTGACTGTGTTTATAGTACAAAATGCCAAAGGAATAGTTCTTTAGGAATGTAGATGAGGGAATATCAAAAGAGTTGTATCTAGGTGACTTAGTTGGTTAAGCATCTGCCTTCGGCTCAGGTCATGATCCAGGGTCCTGGGTTCGAGCCCACGTCAAGCTCCCTGCTCAGCAGAGGAGTCTGCTTCTCCCTCTCCCTCTGCTGCTTCTCCCTGTCGTGCTCTCTCATGTGCACTCTCTCTCTCAAATAAAAAAATCTTCAAAAAAAAAAAAAAAATGAAGAATTGTAGCACTCCAGCAAGCTTCATGGAGAAGAATTCTAAAAGCTGAAGATGATTTGCATAAATAGTAAGATAGAGGGCAGCCTTCCCCCCAAGCTGGGAAAGCTGCAGGAAGGGACAGGGCAAGAAAGAGTCCAGCTCGACTCAAACGAAAGGTACAAGTGAAATAATGAGTAAAACTGTAGGAAGGATCTGCTAGATCCTTTTAGGAAACGAGGTGGGAAGATGGTAGGAATAAATTGCTTTCGAATGCTGTGGCAGAGGCGTATTTCATAGTATAGAGCTGTCTCATAAAATCTGAATCTACAGCACATTTTGCCACTTGCAACTGATGGGGAGGGAACTTTTTTTTTTTACCTTTAAGTACATGCGTAAATTTAACACTGAGCTAGCAAATTGCAGCAAGGCATAGAGTCTAGAGATTATGAACTATCTCATATTAACAACGGTGTTATTAAATCAGAAGTTAGTAATGATGCTTGGGGAGCCAAATTGGCAAACAGAGAAAAATGATGTGTAATTAGTTGTATCTAGTCTTTCCATGTCAATGGTACTTCCGGGATGCTGGAAGGTGCTTAAAAACAGTCTCATAGAAACAATTTTGTGTTTTGATGGAAAATTAGACTTGTCTAGAGGATGCCTTCCAGGCTGATTCTCATCTTACAATGTCTCGGAGACACCTGACAATTGTGTAAGTTGTACGTAAATGGAGGACAGGAAGATTGTCCTTTGTAACCGCCCTCCTTTCCCATCCGCTGGAAGAAAGCCAGTTTGCCTCCTTCTACACTTTCAACAATTTTTTATTCTATATAAATGTAAATGTGTGATTTTAAAAAATTTTTCTTTTGAACTGTAGTTTACAAACTTTTTTTTTTTTTTAAAGATTTTATATATTTATTTATCTGAGAGAGAGCGAGAGCACGTGCATGAGCCAGGGGAGGGGCAGAGGGAGAGAGAGAGAATCTCAAGCAGACTCTGCGCTGAGGGGAACTGGATGGGGGGCTTGATCTTACAACCCTGAGATCACGACCTGAGCTGAAATCAAGAGCCCCATGTTTAACCGACTGAGCACCGGGGGGACCTCTGAACTGGTTTTAACATCTGCCTGGTTTCCTCACTAATGAATGAGGAGCATAAAATCTTTAACACGTGTCATTTTTACATGTGTGCGAGCATCGTGATTCTACCTTTGCCTGAAGATTACCCTTGAACAACCCAACTGTCTTCCTCACAAACCTTACTCCGGTGGTCTTTTTATCTTGCTGATTTGCCCTCTCTCTGCGGAAAAGATCCCTGAAGCAAAAAGCCATCCTCAGTCTGGATTCAGGCTTTTTCCGATAAAGAAGCAACTAAATTAAGGTTCTCTCTCTCTCTCTCTCTCTCTCTCTCTCTCTCTCTCTCTCTCTCTCTCGGGTCATAAG
>CM052895.1:127330065-127347975 GCA_028534135.1 Potos flavus
CCCCTCCTCTCCCCTGGCCCCCCGCCCCGTGCTCTCCTGGCCTCCCCTCCCCTCCCCTCCCCTGCCCCTCCCCCTCCCTCCCGCCCGGCCTTCCCGGGAGGCTGGGAATCCCGGGCAGCCACTGGCCCGCAGGGATCCGCCGCCCTCCGTCAGCGCGTCCACTTCCGTCCCGGCGGGAGGCGCCTCCTCTCCGCCCGTCCCGACCGTCCCCGGGCTCGGCGGGCCGTCTCCGCGCGGGGAGAACGCAGGCTCCGGGCGGCGGACAGGTAGGTGCACTGCGCGGGCCCAGGAACGCGCACAGCCCGGCTCTGCTCTCACTCGCGCGCGAGTTTGCAGGAGGTGGAGGTAGTCAGCCGTGCGCACGGGTCACGAGCCGATCAAAGCCCTGGTTCAAAACCTTTTTACCAAAGCGGCCGTACCTTGTCACCGCGGAAAAGCAGCCCCCGCCAGCCCGCTTCCGTGTGTTGTCCCGCACGGTGTAGCCACATCGTTGAAAAACAGTTGAAATCATGCCGTAGTACGTAAACTCGTGTTTAGTTTTTCCGTTTGTCTGGGGCCTTTCTTTCATGCCATTGAATACTCTGGAATTACTGCCCTACAGTTGGACCTTTGGTTATGTAGTTTTTACCAGGATAAGCCTGTGGGGGAAATGCACATATTTGCATAAAAATGGAACCGAACCAAGTGAGAGCAAGCCAGTAAAGATGGACACGGAGCTTTAGCAGAGGAGTAAGAGTTGATTTATTGGTGGGGCCCTACCCAGGACAGCGGGCAGCTAATGCTCAAAAGTCCAGAATCCTCGATGGCTTGCAAATGAGGGCTTTTAAGGGCAAAATTTGGGGAAGGGGTCTCCTGAGAAGGTGGACACCGTTGATTGGAGGCCCATGAGATCATACTAGCAGGTGACCACTTTGTCTGGTGCCCTGGAGGTCTTTTCCAGCTCAAGAGGCTTGGAATCTGCAAAATATCTATATTCCTTACGTTAGAAATTTAAGCAAGTGTTCTTATCTCTTGAGCCTAGGGCTGCGTGTTCCTTGACTTGTCTGACTGTGCCTGGGGTAAATACAATCCCTTGTTTTCAAAGCCCGGTTAAAATAAGGTGGTCAGAAGTGAGCCCCGCAGGTGTCTGGGGGAAGGGCTATCCAGGCCTCAGGAGAACTTGAGAGAAGGCCAAAGGTGGCCACGTGACTTACATGCTTGCAGGCCAGTGGGTACTTATCGGATCTACCTTTCTAATGAATGCTGCCTAGACCTCTACCCTCTGGAAAATACAAGCATGATTGCTGACAAATAAACATCTGGAGTTGTTGGCCTTTGTAGGATCATCGAGGGGTAGACGGATGAGCAGGGCGGTGCCTGAGCCTTCCCAGTTCAAGATGGGGAATCGGTGGCCAGGCAAGTTTCTGCTTTGTTTACCCAGTAAGGGGAAAACACCGAGCCCTCCATGTCAGCCACTGCCTTCCTGGTAACTTCTAGCCTTTGTTTTGCTTGCTGATGGTTTCCAGATCTCGGAAGCTTCTAGCAATTTATTCCTTGATATCATTGCTGGTTACAGTCCCATTGACGCCAATTCCCTTTGCTCGTCGAAATCTGTTTTCTCTGTTTCTGCTAGAGAACGTCATTGCCTTGGGAAATCTGACTTCTGAATTATTGAAATCCTTGAGGGTATGAGAGCGGGAAAACCAGACTCGCCAGACTACGTTTTACTGCCTGTTTCTCGCTTTTTGACTTCCAGTGAGAAAAAGGGAATGTTGTTCCATCGCGTTGTTAAAAGATAATTTTCAGCGAGAGGTAAAGTCATAACTCTCATACAGATATAAAAACGAGCACGTGTTGGGGCACCCGGCTGGCTCCCTCGGTAGAGCGTGCGACTCTTGATCTTGGGGTCGTGAGTTCGAGCCCCATGTTGGGTGTAGAGATTACTTAAAAAAAATTTTTTTTAAATGAGCACGTGTTAAAAGATTCTATTTTATTATGAAAGAGGGAACCAGGCAGATGTTATATCTGGTTCAAGAGACAAGTCAAAAAGCACAGAGATAAAGGGGGCAAAGAAATGCCTCGGGAAGGTTCTGGTTAGGAGAGGGGGCAAGACATGTCAGCCCCTTCGAATTGGCAGATCAGACAGGCACCAGTGATCTCCATGGGTCTTGACTTGTGATATTGTGGAGACACTTAGTGTGTGAAGCATGGCTGTAGGGTGTTGAAGAACAAATCATTCATTCATGGCATTTGCTAAAGAACGGAAAGCAGACCTTATTCAGGACCATCGGGATAGGGGTAGGGACCAGTGAGGTGGGGTTTTACAGTGGGGGAGAGAGATGGGGCTCAACTCCGGAATAACAAAGAAAAGTAGGAATTTAGAACCAAGGAGTGGAGTGAGGGGTCGGAGGATGGAAAATGGCTAAGAGGAAGCATCACAGGGAATGGGAGTTCTGGAAAACCGACCTAATAAGGGGGTTCCTGCAGAAGACAAGCCATCGTGATCAGACCTCACCTGGAGGGGTGATTTGGAGAGATTTGGAGAGTCAGGGATTCTGTGAAACTGGCTTAGAGGGATTCTTACTGGAACTGGACATGGCAGAGACACCATCGGAAACCCCGAAGTCAGGTTCTGTTTGAGAAGAGAGTTCAGAGGAGCTTGGTGAAGCAGAGTCTTGGTTAAAGGACTGTATGCGTGCATCTTGCATGAAGGTCCCGGGCGGATCGTGAGATGTTAGCGCTGCTAGTCGGTGTGTCCTCGTAAAGAAGGTGCCCGTCAGGGTCTTGTCTGCAGGGAGGGGCGTGTCTTGGTTATCCTTGGTGCCATGAGGAGGGTTTTGACTTCCAGAGGCTTCACTTGTGGAGACCACAGATCTGATCTCGAGGTGGCCATGAGTGCTGCCAAGCCCACCTGCTAGGAAACAGAAGAGCCCTTCTTCTCCTATTTTTTTTTTATTTAAGATTTTAAGTAATTTCTCCACCCGGCATGGGGCTCAAACTCACAACCCTGAGATCAAGAGTTGCATGCTTTATGGACCGAGCCAGCCAGGTGCTCCAGAAAAGCTCTCCTTGACACATTTTATGAGGCTCCCACCGTAAGTGTCAGACCCACTGTCCCATCCCTGTGGGTTTCCCCCAATAGGAGGAAACCTTTTGCTCACTGTGAGCGACCTCACAATGAATGTCACGCAGAGGAAACTTCGTGTTTTTTGGGGACAGCCTCTGTCATCGGTGGTACACCCTTCTGGGTCATCCGATTCTGGCCCCGGTCATTGTCTTGGTGCCACTGCAACTCTTTGTAAGTCACTGGTAACCAGTAAGTTAGTAACTTCTGTCCCCTCTGGTGGAGAATCAGTTGGCTTCCTCCCACCTGTGGCAAAATCTGCTTTCTCTCCTTTTGCGATCTCAACGTGCCTTTGCATACGTTTGTGTTCTTTCCTTCTCCCTTCAAACCAGCTGGCACAGCTGCCTCATTCCCTCCTATTATATGAGTAAAATAAAATCCTTAATGTGTTCATTTAAAAAAAATCTTATGAGAGTCATGGTTTTATTTTTTTTCTGAGAAGTTTCCTTTAACAAATGTGTCATTTGGGGAAGGGGTGGGGCAAAGCCAAAATCCTGAAAGGGAAATCCAGAAATTGTGTGTATCCTCCAGTCTGTAGAGCTGCTCTGAGGCTCTTTCCCTGGGAGCCCCATAGGGGAGAGTTCCCTGGAAAATGTCTGCCCGCCCTGTGGCTTTGATCTAGAACACAGACGGGTCTGGCTGGAGTCCAGCCTTCCACACCCAGGCTCTCCTGGGCACTGCCCCTTTGTGCAGATCAGTCCAGATGGTGGCCCTCCCGGCCATAAGCTTTCCTTCTGGAAAGTGGGTATCAGTTGAAGATAAAGGAAAAAGATTCAGGCTCAAAGGCGCTTTGGAATGGCCAGGATTTTGGGGGGTCTCTGTGGCCCCATAGGACAAGTCAGGTAAGAAATCAGCCTAAGGACATCCAAATTGGCAAGGAAGAAGTCAAACTTTCACTATTTGTAGATGACATGATACTCTGTAGAAAACCCGAAAGACTCCAGCAAAAAATTTCTAGAACTGATACATGAGTTCAGCAACATTGCAGGATATAAAATCGGTGAACAGAAATCTGTTGCATTCCTGTACACCAATAACGAAGCCACAGAAACTGAAATCAAGGAATCGATCCCGTTCACAACTGCAGCAAACCCATAAGATACCTAGGAATAAACTTAACCAAAGAAGTAAAAGATCTATATTCTGAAAATGATAAAATACTTAGGAAAGAAATAGAAGAGGAGTTAAAGAAATGGAAAAACATTCCATGCTCTTGGATTGGAAGAGCAAATGTTATTAAAATGTCTATATTACCCAAAGCAACTACACTTTTAATACAATCCTTATCAAAATACCACCAGCATTTTTTCTAGAGCTAGAATAAACAATGCTAAAATTTGTATGGAACCACAAAAGATCCCAGATAGCCAAAGCAATCCTGAAAAAGAAGAGCAAAGCTGGGGCATCACAATGCCTGACTTAGAGCTATTTTACAAAGCTGTAATCATCAAGACAGTGTGGTACTGGCACAAAAACAGACACATAGATCAATGGAACAGAATAGAGACCCAGAAATGGACACTCAACTCTATGGTCAACTCATCTTCGACAAAGCAGGAAAGAATATGCAGTGGAAAAAAGACGGTCTCTTCAACAAATGGTGTTGGGAAAACTGGACAGCCACATGTAGAATGAAACTGGGCCATTTTCTTACACCACACACAAAAATAAATTTGAAATGGATGAAAGACCTAAATGTGAGACAGGAAACCATCAAAATCCTGGAAGAGAACAGAGGCAGCAACCTCTTTGACCTTGGCTGTAGCAGTTTCTTTCTAGACACGTCAACGGGGGCAAGGGAAACAAAGGCAAAAATGAGCCATGGGACTTCATCAAGATAAAAAGCTTCTGCACAGCAAAGGAAACAATCAACAAAACTAAAAGGCAGCCTACAGAACGGGAGAAGATATTTGTGAATGACATATCCGATAAAGGGTTAGTATCCAAAAATCTATAAAGAACTTATTGAACTCAACACCCTGAAAATAAATAATCCACTTAAGAAATGGGCAGAAGACAGAAATAGATGTTTTTCCAAAGAAGACATCCAGATGGCTAACAGACATATGAAAAGATGCTCAACATCACTCATCATCAGGGAAATACAAGTCAAAACCACCATGAGATACCACCTCACACCTGTCAGAATGGCTAAAATTAACAACACAGGGGACAACAGGTGTTGGCGGGGATGCAGAGAAAGGGAAACCCTCTTACACTGTTGGTGGGAATGCAAGCTGGTACAGCCACTCTGGAAAACAGTATGGCAGTTCCTCAAAAAGTTAAAAATAGGACTACCCTATGATCCAGCAATTGCACTACTAGGTATTTTCTCAAAGGATTCTAAAATACACATTCAAAGGAGTACGTACCCCCTAAAGTTTATGGCAGTATAATCAACTATAGCCAAACAATGGAAACAGTTCAAGTGTCCATCAACTGATGAATGGATGAAGAAGAAGTTGTACGCGCACACACACACACACACACACACACACACACACACACGTGCACGCGCGCGCACACGCAGGAATACTACTCAGCCATCAAAAAGAATGAAATCGGGGCGCCTGGGTGGCTCAGTGGGTTAAAGCCTCTGCCTTTGGCTCAGGTCATGATCTTGGGGTCCTGGGATCGAGCCCCGCATCGGGCTCTCTGCTCAGCAGGGAGCCTGCTTCCCCCTCTCTCTCTCTGCCTGCCTCTCTGCCTACTTGTGATCTCTCTCTGTCAAATAAATAAATAAATTCTTAAAAAAAAAAAGAATGAAATCTTTCCACTTACAGTGACGCGGAGGGAGCTGGGAGTATTATGCTAAGTGAAATAAGTCAATCAGAGAAAGACAAATACCATATGATTTCACTCATGTGGAATTTAAGGAACAAAACATGCATATTTTGGAACGGGGGGAAGAGAGAGAGGGAAACAAATCACGAGAGACTCTTAACTGTGGAGAACAAACTGAGGGTTGCTGGAGGGAGGTGGGTGGGGATGGGATAGATGGGTGATGGGCATTACGGAGGGCTTGTTGTGATGAGCACTGGGTGTTGTGTATAAATGATGAACCACTGATCTCTACTCCTGAAATCGATACTGAACCGTATGTCAACTAAATAGAATTTAAATTAAAAAAGAAATTTCGTCTTGGGGCTCCTGGGTGGGTCAGTGGTTAAAGCCTCTGCCTTCGGCTCAGGTCATGATCTCAGGGTCCTGGGATCGAGCCCCACATCGGGCTCTCTGCTCAGCGGGGAGCCTGCTTCCCCTTCTCTCTCTGCCTGCCTCTCTGCCTACTTGTGATCTCTCTCTCTGTGTCAAATAAATGAATAAAATCTTAAAAAAAAATAAAATTTAAATTAAAAAAGAAAGAAAGAAAGAAATCCGCCGGAAGAATCAGCTGTCCATAAGCAGTGCATTGGACAGAAAATTTGCCGCTGTTGGTCCTGGATTGTTGTGACTTCTCTTACTAATAATAGTTTTATAACCGAGCTTGTGAAAACGAAACCAGGAGGAATAGTTTCAGATTTTCTTTGAGCAAATGACTAGCTCTGAATTTGTGTTTCTTTTAAAATTTAGTTATTTTCTTTCTAAAATATCCTGGGAGGTACAGGAAAGAGTATAACAGCAACCCGTATTCAGGGGACCCAAGCTTAAAAAATGCGAACATTTTGTCCTTAATTGAAACTTTCTGAGGCAGTAAAATGTTACAAATGCAGTTAAAGCCAGCAGTTTCCACCTTCTCGCCCTCACCAGTAACCACTGTCTACTGGTGGTGTGTTTATTCCCATGCGTTCTATTTTTATTACAGTATATTTATTAGTAAAAGAAGTATTATTTTTCTTTTTAGTATTTACAAAGCATCAAAAAGGCCACTGTCTTTTTACATAGCATTATGTTCCTAAGGTTTATCATATTGGTAAGTATACGTGTAGTTTGTTTATGAAGGTATTTGTTTCCTGTGGCTGCTGTGACAAATACGAAGCAGCTGGGAGGCTTAAGACAGCAGAAGTGTATTCTCACAGTTCTGGGGACCAGAAGTCCGAAATGAGGGTGTCAACAGGCGCCTGCTTTCTCTGAACCCTACAGAGGGGAATCCTTCCTTGCTTCTCTCGTTTCTGATGGTTGCTAGCAATCCCTGGTGTTCTTTGGCTTGTAGGAGCCTCGCTGCAGTCTCTGCCTATGTCTTCAAGTGGCCGTCTTCCCTGCGTGTCTCTGTATCTGAATTTCCCTCTTAGAAGGACACTAGCTATTGGGTTAGTGGCCACTCTAACCCAGTGTGACCTCATCTTAACTTTTTTTTTAAAAGATTTATTTATTTATTTGAGAGGGGAGGGGTGGAAGGACAGGGAGAGAATCTCAAGCAGACTCCCCGCTCACTGAGTGTGGAGCCCGATGTGGGGCTGGATCTCACAACCTCGAGATCATGACCTGAGCCGAAATCAAGAGAGTCAGACCCTTAACTGACTGAGCCACCCAGACACCTCATCTTGACTTGATTACCTCTGCAAAGATCCTATTTCCAAGTAAGGGCAATGTTTATAGGTTCTGGGAGTTGGACTTGAACATATGTTTTTGGGGGACCCAAGTCAATCCACAACAATGGCTACATCACAATTTATCCTGATCTCCTCCTGAAAGTCAGATTGCTTCCTGTTACTGTCATCACATCTGCACCACGAAAAGCATCCCTTCCATTCTCACCACATGTGGGCGTGAGTGTGTGCGTGTGTGTGTACACACACACACACACACACACACGCACGCATAGAGGTCTAAATTTTTCTGGGGAATACACCCAGCCGTGGGATTTCTGGTTTGCAGAATGTCTGGCAGTTTGACTTTGCTAGACCTAGGCAGAGTACTTTCCAGAATTTGTATCCGTTCGCGTTCCCTCCTTTTTCCCCACGTGGGCACTTGGTGTTAACAGACATTTCTCAATCTGTAAGGAGCAAAATAGTATCTGTGTCACGTACAAAATAGCACAATTTCTTAAACACCAGTGAGATTGGATAGCTTTTCATAAGTCTAGGTGCCGTTCAGGAGTACCCTTTTGTGAGTTGCCTGTTCATAGCTTTGAAGCATTTTTCTCTTAGGTTGTCTCTTTCTTGTTGATTTGTAAGAATTCTTCCTTTTTAAAAAAATTTTAAAAAGATTTTATTTATTTGAGAGAGAGCAAGAGGGAGAGAGACCACAAGCAGGGGGAGTAGGAGGCAGAGAGAGAGGGAGAAGCAGACTCTGCTGAGCCCTGATGCGGGGCTCGATCCCAGGACCCTGAGATCATGACCTGAGCCGAAGGCAGACGCTTAACCGACGGAGCCACTGAGGCACCCCAAGAATTCTTCCTATATTTTATCTAGATATTAAATCTTCTGCTTTGAGAATGATATCTTGAATAATAACAACTCTTCCCCACCTCCACCACCGCTAGGCTATTTTGAAGCAAATCCCAGACGTGTAGTTTTTTCGTCTGTATATACATCAGCATATAGGTATAAAAGGTAAGGAGTGTATACACACACACACACACACACACACACACACACACCCATCTCTGTGATAGTATTATCCCCCCAGCCCCTCCGCCAATAACAGTAATTCTCAATACCATCACATATCCAGTCCATTCAGTCTCCCCCAGTTGTCTTACAAGTGATTTTTACGGTTGACCACTGCTGTGGTCGGACTTGTGTCCCCCCAAAGTTCATACATGGAAGCCGTAACCCCCAACATGTTGGTATTTGGAGGTGGGGCCTCTGGCGATTCTGTTTAGAGGAGGTCGTGAGGGTGGGGCCCCAGGATGGGATTAGTGCTCTTATAAGAAGAGGCCAGAAGGCGTGTTCTCTGTGGGTGCCTGTGAGGGCACAATGAGAAGGCGGCTGTCTGCCCTGAAGAGGAGAGTCCCCGTCAGCACTGGACCTTGCGGGGATCCAGCCTCCAGAACGGGGAGAAATACATTTCTGTCGTGTCAGCTGCCCTGCCCGTGCTATTTTGTTACAGAAGCTCGAACAAACTAATACATACTTCATGAAATTTATTAATCCTTTTCTTTCTGGTTTGTGTTTTTTGGGTCTGGTGTAAGGAATGCTGCTTTACACCAAGATTAAAGAAAACAGTGATCTCTAACAGATTCCTTTTGCTTTCCTCCGCAGGTTTCTCACCGTCTGGCAGGGCTGCACAACGGTGGGGGGGGGGGCTCCTCTGTGATCTGTCTGCTCCCCAGGGTCGTTCGGGGTCGCTTCGTGTACATTTCCCTGGTCCTTCATGTTCCTCTCAGTTCTCTGAGCAGAAGCAAGCAGGGAACAACCACACAGCCTCCTGCCCCGACGTCACCCACCCTCCTGCCGTCCCTCCTGGGGCCGCGGAGGACCCGTCCGAGCTTCCAGGGAACCTGATCTTCTCCCTGGGCTGATCCTGTGCCCCTCGCATTGTCAGTCTGGTTTGCTTTTGCTTTGTTTTCCGTGAGGTACCATTCTCATCCACATGTAAATGTGCTGAAATTTCTTCCATTAAAAAAATAAAAAGAGGGGCACGTGGGTGGCTCAGTCAGTTAGACATCTGCCTTCGCCTCAGGTCGTGATCTCCGGGTCTTGGGATCAAGCCCCCATCAGGGTTTCTTGCAGAAGGTCTTGGTCTACACTCTGCCTCCTTGAAACCCTGTCCTCACGTGGCTCCAGGCCCATGACTGGGGGTTCCTCCCCTCTCGCTCACTGTTTTTCTCAGACTTACTCGCTTGTTCCTTCTTACTCCCCAAAGCCTTTAATGGTGAAGGCCCCACGGCTGGATCTTCTAGATCCTTCTCCTCTTTATCTACTGTCATTCCCTTCATGATGTCATTCACTCTCAAGGTTTTAAATACGACGTACAGCTGATTCTCATTATTTGCAGCATAGCTGACCAACATGGGGGGTAGGGGCGCTGACCTCTGTGCACTCAGAAATCTGCCTATAACTTTTGACTCCTCAAAAACGTAACTCCTAATAGCCTCCTGTTGACCGGAAGCCTTGCCGGTAACATAAACAGATGATTGACGCATATTTTGCAGATTAATATGTGTTAAATACTGTATTCCTACCATGAACTAAGCTAGAGAAAAGAAAATGTTAAGAAAGTTATAAAGAGAAAATACAGTTATAGTCCTGGACTGTATTTATGGAAAAAAAATCCACGTGTATGTGGACCCATGCAGTAAAGACCCACGTTGTTCAAGGGCCAGCCGTGGTCGTGGTCGATAAAGTCAGGTGGACGGCGGACTAGCAAATCCTGAACCATTGGTCCGAGCCTCTGGTCCCATTTCTGTCCATTGGTCAATGAGTCACCCCGTTTTATGTGTGTTTCTGAGGAGAGACGCCTTACTCAATAATAGAGTTGATTTGTTGACGTTGAACCTGCCATCAGGGGCTGTTTGCACGCCTGAGCTGGGCTTGTCTCCCGTCCATATTATCTTTGGGGGCACATGGTGCCCTTAGGATCGCTAGACAGCTCTTCAGCACTATGCCTGGAGTCTGTTCATAAGCAGTGAAATCGCTATCCGAAAGTACACAAATGCAGAAGGTGTGGGACTCAACAGAAAGCAGGATCCTTGTTTGCAGTGGGGGCTGAATGTGAAGGCAGAGCGTTGCCTTGTTCGACCTTGGCGGGGACTGTGTGTGTCAGTGACTCAGACCTGCCACTGCTCTACAGAAGTCTGTGGATGGTCGCGAAAGCACGGCAAATATTGATTTTGCAGTTGCAAGTAAGTTTTGCAACGAGGCAAATTCATGTGTATGGAATCTGCAAAAAAAAAAAAAAAAAGGCTTGGCTGTATATTGCTGACTCTTTCAAGTTTGTCATTTCAGCTTGGATCCCTACCCTGAACTTCTTATTATGAGCTGTCCGCTCAGCTTGTCCGACAGACGTTTCTGACTTACCCCCCCACATTTAAGACCCGATCTCCTCGGGGCGCCTGGGTGGCTCAGTGGGTTAGGCTTCTGCCTTCGGCTCAGGTCATGATCTCAGGGTCCTGGGATCGAGCCCCGCATCGGGCTCTCTGCTCAGTGGGGAGCCTGCTTCCCCCTCTGTCTCTGCCTGCCTCCCTGCCTACTTGTGATCTCTCTCTGTCAAATAAATAAATAAAATCTTAAAAAAAAAAAAAAAAAGACCCGATCTCCTCAAACCTGCTCTTCCTGAGTCTCCCCCTTCTCGTTGACAGACACACTATCCTTTTCCAGTTGCTCGGGCAAAAAACCCTCATCCTCACTGATTCCTCTTTGCCTGAAACCCTCCCACGTGCCATCTGCCAGCAAAAACAGTCAGCTCTCCCTGCACATGGTATCCACACCCCAGCCACCATCAGGCTTTCCCCTTTACCCACCCTCTTCAGGGGGTAGTGTCGCTTGTCCTGGATTGTGAAAGTCTTGCTCTAAGTAGGTTCTCATTTGCTTCTGCCCGGTGCCCAGGGATTTCGCTGCCCAGGGTCACTTGTTCGGTTAATTTCGCCATCTATGAATTCTTACTTTGAAAGGAGAGTGGACATTTCGGGGGATTGGTTTCTTTTTTCCCTCCCTGGGCTTTCTAACCATGGTCCTAGTCTTTATTGGTAGAGTTTTCTTTCTTTTTTTTTTTTTTCTTTTGTTGTTGTTTTTTGTTTTTATTTTCCCCATTAAATATAAACCTTTGGGGGCTCTGACACTGCGTGGGGTCTCAATCACAAATCCCCATCTCAGGGGGGGTATTAGTGCTTGTTCCTGGGTCTAGCCTGCTCCCCAGCGTCGCTGGGCTCCCTCAGTATCTGCTCATTGCCACTGTGACCCTGGCTTCAAGTCTTCTCTCCAGTCCTGGCTGGGGATTGTCCCTTTACGGGCTTCACCATTTCAGTTCTTATCTGTTGGTTACATTCACTCTGGTATTTCTAGTGTTTGTAATAGGAATGGATTCCTGTTAGCCCCACTAAGACTCACAAGTTACCAGCGATTTCGTCCATGAGATACACGATGCATATGGTTAAAAGGAATTCTCTTCTACACTCTTGATTTTATTTTACTTACTGTTTCTAATCTTTGGATTTGCACCATTTAGAATATAATGCATGTTTCTCCCTCTGTAGCCCAACTTCAGTCTCTCCAATGGCGAACGAGGCTCATCCTTGTCCGTGTGACATTGGCCATAGGCTAGAGTATGGAGGGATGGGGCGCGAAGTTCAAGTCGAGCACATCAAGGCTTACGTCACCAAGCCCCCCTTCGACACGGGCAAGGCTGTGGTCGTCATTCAAGATATATTCGGCTGGCAGTTGCCCAATACCAGATATATGGCTGACCTGATCGCAGGAAATGGATACACGTACGTAGGAAGTTCTGTTACTTTCCTTAAATTCATGGAGATTTCTGTGATCTTGTATGGTCCCTTCTGGGAAAACAAAACCAAATCCAAAAAGCCGCGCCTGCGTTCTAAGCTAAGTTACCTACTTCCTCGGCTCACGGGGCGGGGAAACGGGGACTGTCACGCGGGCCGAACGCCACCTGGCGTCCAGAGGCTGCCATTGCGCCCAGCCCGCCCCGGGCGCTTCGGCGGCTCCTCGCCCTGCCCGGGCGTGTGGACCCGTGGGACTCGGAGGGACTTCCCGCCGGCTGCGGGGCCCGCCCGGACACAGGTGCAGGACGCCTGGGGCCGACCTCCCTCGCCAGCTCGGAAACGCATCTGCTCCTTGGCCCTCGGCACGTCTCAGCCGGGTCAGATTTCACAAGCCTGGGCTAAACACACGCTAAACACAGGCGATCGCGGCCCTGTCCGAGTTCCCGGGGGTTCCAGAACGGCGCCGCCAGACCTCCCTCCTCTCCCGAAGGAGGATCGAGTGTCGAGAACACACCTGTCTGCTTCCCACCACGCCAGGGCCTGGCAAAGTGTCGGTAAACACGGAGCGGAGAGCCAGTCGTTCCTTCCAGCCTCGGACCGCCTACGACCCACCAGCCCTGAGTGGGGCGCATCCTGGTTTCCTTTGTTTTCTCAAAAAGCTGCAGATCCAAGTGTGCACCGACCTCGTTTTCCTACCAGAGAAATCGATTTGAAGGTCGCACGCCCACTGTCGTGAGACTCAGCGTTAGTGCAGACGGCAAGGAGGATTTGCACTCGAGTTTTCAGTTTTTCATGCCCCCGGATGGTGTCTGGAACCGGAGGCCACGTCCCTTACTAGGGGCAAACCCGGTGATAAGCACCGTAGCCAACCCCGGTTGCGCCGTGGCTGGGCCAGACCCCGTGCGGAGGGCGTTGCGGGGATGTGTCCATCCTCCCAGCGACCCCTGGAGGCTGGGACCTGGCCTGGTGGGCTTCCCTTGTCCTACGGTGGGCCCTTTAGCTGGAGGCAGAACATAAACAATGAGCAAAGGAGCCCGTGACTTACAAAGCTCTCTCCCACTTATCCAACTCCCTTTGCCCTCAAAATAATCCTCTGAGGTCGGTTGGTGCCGTCTGTTCATCAGACCAAGAAAATGAGGCTAAAAATGACTTGTTAAGGTCACAGGGCAGATGGGTGCGGTATGCGGACTTGAACTTGGTTTCTTCTGACCCAGATTCCAGGGTTCCTTCGACTCTGGCAGAAGAGCTGGGTTCCTCCATCTGTGGCCATGGGCTTTATTTTAGGAAGCGAGTCTGGGGCCAGCGCAGTGTGGACCCAGCCCTGAGGGGTTGACTCACGTGGAGGAGGGACAGGGACTCCGGGAACTGGCTTGTTTTCTCTCTGTGGGGCTGTTTTAGAACCTGCGGGAGACCTTTCCCTTTCCAGGTCGTGCCCTGTCGGCATCCTGGAGGAGACTGTGGGAAAATTGCTTGGTCATCGTGACTGGACAGGCGATGCAGGTGTACCCTCTGACCCTCTGACCTGAGGCTAACGCAGAAGGCCAGCTGAGCCATGCGGCTCCTCCTAGGGTGGGGGAGGGCGCCCTGGGGCTCCGTCCTGGGTCATCGCCCGGCTGGGACTGTGCCCGGCTGGATTGCCTCGTCATTTCAGATGGGCTGGGCTCTAAGGAGGCCGCCAGGGGCCTCGCATCTAGGGTTGTGAAATCCCCGGTGGTCTGGCCCGGCGCCAGCTGGCCTCTTTGATGCGATCACACTTGGCCTTCGTGGTCCCCACTGTGAATCAGAATCACCAATGTAGCGAGCTTCTTCATCAATGTGAGCAAAACCCAGCAGATCCGAAATGAAGAACAATGAATGTCCCTGTTTGACAGGACCATCGTTCCGGACTTCTTCGTAGGTCAAGAGCCGTGGCACCCTTCTGGGGACTGGTCCACCTTCCCGGCGTGGTTGAAAACGAGGGATGCCAGGAAGATCAATAAGTAAGTTATCACCCATGTTTGTGCCACCTCCCCAGCCCCTACCCCCGTCCCGGGACCCCGGCGGGAGCAGAGGCTGGAGGGAGAAGTGAGTGCGGCTTCACCCTTCACACACCCCCCCCCCCCTTGGTGGGACTTCCAGGGCCACAGCTAATGCGTAAGGAAACGGGCTTTCATGGAGCACTGTGTGTGGCCTGGACGGTGGGACACCAGCAGGCTCGTCTGCTTCTCTCTCTGAGAAACTTCGTGATGCTCATGCCAAGGGGACGTTGTGGAAGGACCACTTTGTGGGTGGCGCGATTTCCCTTGACAAGGGGGCTTTCGGGGTCCATAGGGTCAGCTCTCCTTCCTTCCCATCCTGGCTGCAGAACCAGTCGAGGCAGTGCGCAGAGAAAAGAGGCTGGGTCAGGGCCAGCCCCATTAGGCCTCAGCTGACAGGAAACCCAAAGGGCCATCCCCGCCCCCAGCCTAGGCCTGACCCCCACCTCCCGCTCTGAGAGACTTCGGGTCTTGACACCAGGCCCATCAGACCAGGGCTGCCATCTTGCCAGGGTCCGGGGAGCAGTGAGAGTAAAAAGAGGGGGATCCCCCCAGGATTTTAGCTTTTATTGAATTAGCTCCAGCGGCCCAGAAGCAAGGAGCAGAGCGCTTAGCTGCCGTTCAGACAGGTCCTTCTGTCTGGGGTAAGTGTGGCGGGGGAGAGGGGCCAGGAGAGTTCTCTGATGCCAAGCTCCCCCCGAACAAGTCAATGTGAGCCCAGGGCAAAGGAGGTTCCCCCCAACACCAGCGCTGATTCACCCTGGCTGTCTGTCCTCTGACACTCTCCTTCTCTGTCACCGAACGTTAGCCTCGGGTGTGATAAGCTGCTCCCCCAGCCGAGGTTGGGGAAAAACTGCTAAGAATGTGGGCCCCTGCCCGTGGCCATGTGGTCCCTGGAACTTTCTGCTCCTTTCTTCTCGCACCAGAGTGCCCTTCAGAGCTGCCCCCAGGGCTGGCGGACCCCGGGAAGACCTCTGCCCGTAGCCCTGCCGAGTGCCCCTGCCTGGCTCCTCAGCCCCGTTTTCACGCCCCGCACTCACTGCGGCCCCCTTCTCGCAGGGGCCTGTGCTGCGGGCTGCGCTGGGAGCGCCTGGAATGGCCGAGCTTGTGGGCGGGAGGCCAGCCCAGCGGCTGTCCCGGGGACTGTCTCTGGGATATCGGCTGCCTTGTCTTCCTCTGCCCCAACCCCAGGAGTCTCCCTGCAGGGCCGTGAAGGCCTGGCTCCCTCGCCTCAAGTCAGGGGGACCCGGCTCCGAGCTCCCTTGAGGAACTGGTTGGGGCCTGTGAGGAGACTGTGTCACAGCCGGCTTCTCCCCCTGCCTGGCTCTGCGTCCTTCCCTCCCCTTCCTCAGCGTTGGCCCCAAGATTCCTGGGGATAAGCCTCCTGCCCACTTACATTTTCCTAGTCCCTCCCAGGGGACCTGCACCCTTAAACTGCAACCCCAAGAAAAACAAAATGAAGCAAGACGTGAAGATAAAAATTAGAAGTAGAAGCACAAGAGAACCACAGAGACCGGGATGTGAATGTGGAATTCAGCCTTCTGCATGGGGCTGGGGTCGGGGAGAATAGTTAGGACCTTTTGCTACTTTCTGAGGAAAAGCTGTGGGGGGGTCTGCCTTCCATTTGTGAGCACAAAGCAGAGTGATCGTTTCTGGCAGAAGTTGGAGCAGCCCAGTGGTACCTTTCCACAGGGGAAAAGGATAAATAAAAATAAGGAAAAATTATTATTATTTTTTAAAATCCTTATTTATCGTTAAAAATAAAGATAAATAAAAAAAGATAAATAAAAATAAATAAAATTTATTTTATTCTAAATAAAATTAAGACATAAAACAGAAACACCGGGGCACCTGGGAGGCTTAGTTGGTTAAATGTGCGGCTCTTGATTTCAGCTCAGGTCATGATCTCAGGATCGTGAGATCAAGCCCCATGCTGGGTCTGGGCTTGCTTAAGATTCTCTCTCCTTCTTCCTCTGCCCCACCCCACTCCCTGCCCATGTGTGGTCTCTCTCTCAAAAAACAAAGCAAAACAAAAACATAAAAACCAAAACCAAAAAAAGAGAGAAACACTCACTTTAAAAGGAGACTGAAATCCTTGTATCTGGTCAAGTGTGTTCGTAAGTAACAAAACCCATTTTGAATGCTTACTACTTAAGCAGTCATGGGGTTTATTGGTTTACAGAGCTGAAAAGAGGTAGTTTCTGGCTTGAAGCAGGGGTTGGTTCCTAGTACAGAAACTATCTCCGGGACTTGCCTTCCAACATTTCTCTACTACGTTGCTTGTACACTGGTTCCATTCTCAGGCAGCTCTTGCCTCTGGGTGACAAGATGGCTGCAGCAGCTCCAGCCTTCCATTGGTCCCTTTTCCAGCAACCCAGCAAAATTCACGTTTTGCCCTGATGGTTATGGCTTAGTCACAGGTCCATCATTGACTCAATCCTTGTGGCCAGGATTTGGCTATGCTCCGCTGGTCAGCCTGGGCCATGCACCACATGCCTGTAACCTAGTGCAGAATCCCCCAAGGTATGTGAACCACTCACTGGGGGGTGGGAGGAGAGCTTCATCCAAAGCTAAACCCTGGTGCCTCCAGAAAAGTGGAGAACACACGCAGAGCAGCACCAGCAAAGACATGTTCACGCGAGTTGAAGTATTTTTATAGAAATGGCCTCCTCCTTCTTGTCTCCTCCAATTAAGGCAGTTACTCTTGAGATCAAAGCATCCGAGGAAAATTTAAAACCCCAAATGTCAAGAACTATTGCTCTTTCTGTGTTGTTTTGCAGAATTACTTAATTACTGCTCACATGATGACTATAAGTGCTTTGTACTGAGTGATAGGATACATTTATTTAAAGGTGCTCCAGGATATGCTATGATTGAAAGGGAAAGGAAATGCAAGAGAATGGCATTCTTTCTCTTTTTTATTATTTTTTTTATTATTTATTTATTTTTTTTTTGAAAGATTTTATTTATTTATTTATTTGACAGAGAGCGAGAGCGAGTTCACAAGTAGGCAGAGAGGCAGGCAGAGAGAGAGGAGGAAGCAGGCTCCCTGCTGAGCAGAGAGCCCGATGCGGGGCTCGATCCCAGGACCCTGAGATCATGACCTGAGCCGAGGGCAGAGGCTTAACCCACTGAGCCACCCAGGCGCCCCTCTTTCCCTTTTTTAAACTGTAAACAGCATTTCTTCCTTATCCGATCAAATGAGAGCTTTCTGGCTGGCCTTGCTTCCCTCCCTCCATTTGGGTGTCTTGCTTCTAGTGAAAATGCACTGAGTTGCCAACAAGCAATTAGCAAATGAACCATTTGTAAACACAGGACCACTCTTCTTGGTCCTGGCTTACATCGTGCTGGTGGCTTTCCAAGTCCCGCTCTGCTCTTTGGGCACGAGAGGAGACAGGCGGCCCAGAGTCAGGGTGCTAGCTGCGGGAGTGAAGTTTGGGGAGCTTCCTGGTTGGGGCCAGTGCCTGCCA
>CM052895.1:127348475-127371268 GCA_028534135.1 Potos flavus
AACCGAAATCAAGAGTCCGACGATTGACTGACTGAGCCACCCAGGTGCCCCTCCTCTTCTCATTTCTGTATTTAATAACATGATTTGACCTTTCAGGGAAAGTGTCCCAAAGGGTTCATTTGTTGCTCCAAATATTTTTCAACATTAAAGTTATAAAGGTGATGGGGTGCCTGGGTGGCTCAGTTGGTTAAGTGTCTGCCTTCGGCTCAGGTCATGATCCCAGGGTCCTGGGATCAAGCCCTGTGTCATGGGGGGGGGGGTCCCTGCTCAGCAGGGAGCTTGCTTCTCCCTCTCCCTCTAATGCTCCCCCCACTTGTGTTCTCTCTCTCAAATAAATAAAATCTTAAAAAAAAAGTTTCAAAGGTGGGTGTTACTGGGGACTTAGGGACTATAGCCCCCCAAAAGTACTCTTGGTATGGTCTCTTTACTGGCCATCGAAGCAGGCCCTGTCTCCCCATCCTCCCACGTGTAACCCACAAGTTAAGATAAGGTGTGTGTCCTTAAAGATGTGGGTGTGGGGGCACCTGGCTGGCTCAGTCCGTGGAGCTTGCAACTCTTGACCTCGGGGTCATGAGTTTGAGCCCCACATCGGGGGGGGGTTACTAAAAAAAAAAAGTTGACTGTGTTCAACCCAGTATATTGATAAGAAAAAAGCAGAAGAAAACTGGTTCAAAAGCAGTCACTTAGAAATTATTGTTGTTATTCATAACTAATATATTAATACAAATTTAAAATAATTTATACTTGAATATATTGAATATTTTGTTATATATTGAATGACATACAAAAGCATTAATATAGTGTCAAAGAACTGATATTGTATATTTTTATATTGCGTGGAATCCTCTCCTTTGCCAGAGGTAAGGGCTGTGTTAGGTAAAAGCAAAAGTAAAAAATTCCTAATAGCTACAGAACTTAAGGCACTGACAATAAATTTCTTTTCTGAGCATTCAGAGAGGATTTGGAGAATGGAAACTATAACCAGATTGTTAAAATCATACTATCATGAAATCTTTTTGTGTATCAGGTCTCTTTGCTGACCCAGAAGTTGAAAAAACACTGCAAAGTGGAGTATCAAATTAAAACATTTTCTGGGCAAACCCATGGCTTCGTGCATCGAAAGAGAGAAGATTGTTCAGCGGAAGACAAGCCTTATATTGACGAGGCAAGAAGAAATTTACTTGAGTGGCTGCACAAGTATGTTTAGCCGTGGCCAAGCGTAAGCTTCCTCAGAACGGCTTGTGTCCAGAAATGTGCTTTGGGATACTTGGATCATTTGGTTTTTCACTTTATATAATTAAGGAATCCTGAAACTCATTATTTCCTCTGAAACATAAAGTGGGTAGAAAATGTTAATGCGTGATATAATTTAACTTTTTACATGTAAAAAAACCTCCCTAAACCAAAAGAATTTGAGTGATAGGGTAATATCCTATCAGTAAGAACCTAGGGCTGTTTATGGACCCGCTGACAGCTCGGGTGTGGATTTCTTGCTTTTTAATTAATTAAGTACATCCTTTAAAATAATGAGCATGGCGAAGCCGTGAAGAACATGAACTATAAACTCAGAGTCAAAGCCCAGCTTCATTGGGCGTTTGTCTGTCTTAATATGGATCAGTCGGTCACATTCAAACATTGCACTGTGAGAAATCCTGAGGTTGAGATAGGGTTTCATTGCCCTAATTACATCAAGCTAATAAACTTAATTTTTGAATGTGTGGCTTTTTCTAAAAGCTAATAAAGAACAATGGATTAAAGTGACCGTCTCCTAGGAAGTGATTTTCCAAAACGGCATTTTCCGGGCCCAGGGCCCCGGCCTGGGGCTGCGTCACTCGGAATGGGTACAGGGTCAAGTTTCAGTATTTAGATTTGAATGCCTTTAGATTAAATCCCATGAACAGCCCCGCTCCTTGGGAGCCCTGGCGCCCGTGCCAGGCGCTCAGGCCGTGGCCGGGAGCAGCCGGATCGGGCAGAGCCAGTCTGCGGCAGGAAAGGCACCTCGCTCCCCTCCCACCCAGGCCTGGGGCCTCCAGGATGTGCCCTCCATCAGGTGGGACCCTGGGGAGGGCATTTCTTGGGTCCTGGGCTCAGGGTGGGACCTCGCCCACCCCTGTGTGCTGTGGCCAACTTGGAGCCATTTCCCATTGATCCTGGGCCTCTGGGAGGGAAGCCCATGGGCTTCTATTCTGCAAGACAGGAATGTGAGGGGTCCCCGCGGCGGCAAGGATCCACACCTGCCCCGTCATTTCTTCCACGGCTAGGCTTGCAGAGTCCTGCATGACTGATGGTTCTAGTTCCTTGAGAGCAGGGGAGTGACAAGATGGTTGCCTCTGGAGGAGAGAAAAAGGGAGCAGTGACGTGGGCCTCCCCAGGCAGGGAAATGGAGAGGAGAGGAGGGATTCCAGAGCATTTGCAAGAGTCCTGGGAGGACACAGTGAACCGTCTGAGGCCTGCTTGGAGATGATGCAAGTTAGGGAGAGAGGCAGGGCTGTGGGGAAAAGTTTGGTTTGGGTCCAGGCTAGAAGATCAGGTTTTCTTGGGCTGCAAACACCCCAACTCACAGTGGCTCGACTAACAGTGGCTGAGAGGATAACACTGAGGTCTCTGCCATGACACTCCTAATTGGGTCCCAGAGTGGTTCAGGGCCCTGCGGAAGTCAGGACATGGGTGGGTGTCTGCCATTCTGGGCCCTCCCCTCAAGGGCATGGCTGTAGCCTCACAGAACCCCAGCTGGGGCAGGAAGGGAGGCCAGGGGTTCTGGTTTTGTTAGGAAAGGAACTCTTTCCCAAGATTCCCTCCCTTCATCTGGGACTCTCAGCCTCCAGAACTGTGAGAAAGCAATGTTTAAGCCACCATCCACAGTATTTTTGTTCTAGGAGCCTGAACGAAGACGGTTATCTACTGAAGTTTCAGGCTCACTGTATCATTCTTGAGAAGTGTAAGCAGTTCAGCGTCCTTTCAAGTAACTTGTGTTCTGTGACAAGGGGGCTACTTCGGCGGCTATGAGGACGTGCTCTGCCCACTTTGGCACACAGGACGTCAGGAGGCCGTGTGCTCCAGGCTGGGAGCTAAGGACTCCGTGTTTGCATTGCTTCGGCAAGGCCCTCCGGCCTCCTTCAGGGAGAGCGGCTTTTCTTGTGCGGTGCCTGTCCCATGGCACACACTAGCCTCTTAGCCCTTCCAGAAGCAATGGTACTTCTGAGTGGTTGCTTGTCACCAAAGACCAGGCCATTTAGCGAACATCGAATAAATCCAGCTAGCGTCGTGGTCCATCGCGGGCATCTGGCCCAGGCGTCCCCTGCCTCAGGTCACTCTAGCTGCGCACAGACGGCAGGCGGCTAGAGCACCGGGGGGACCCTGGACCCCGCACCCCGTGAACCAGCTCTCCGGGTCCTGGCGGTCAGGATCAGGAAACCTGGCCCAGCAGGAAGGCCCCACATTTGCACAGTCTGCTCAAGCATCAGGTGGAGACTTCACAGCTGAAGGCAGCCCCAGCAAGTCCCCCCCGCACCCCCCAGATTCAAGACTCTGGAGCCTCTCCATGTGACAGAGACTGGTTTCTTGTGTCCAGTGTCCTAGTCCTCATTACAGAGCATGGAAATAAACGTTTTACATTAGAGATGAAAAAGAAAAGGACATGTAACTTGACAAGGGATTTGTAACAGGAAAGTAAAAAAGGTCACGTGTTACCTTCAAGAGTCCCTCACACGGAGCGAAATCAGGTTGGTGAGATGTCTCTACAGGTTTTCCTGTTCACAGCCCATGTCATTTCTCTCGGTCCCCAAACCCGCCAGGAACGTGAGGCCCATGCTGGAAGGGAGGAGGGGTTCAGTGGCTCTTCTCGGGCGACCACGGGCCCTTCAGGCAAGAGTCTGGTCCAAAGCGAGGTGCTGTGTTGTCTGCAGGCGGGAATCGGTCCCCGCGGGGTGGGTCTGACTCGACCCCAGACCCAGAGCCTAGCTGTACGGATCAGAATAGCGCTACTCTAAGATGACATACATACCCGGTTCTACACGCAGTAGGGTTTGTTTTCAAATTTCATCTCTTCATCTGATAGCATGTGCGTGTGAGCACAAGTAGGGGTGAGGGGCAGAGGGAGAGGGGGACTCCAAGCTCAGTGTGGAGCCTGATGCAGGGCTCTATCCCAGGACCCTGAGATCATGACCTGAGCCGAAGGCAGACACTTAACCGACTGAGTCACCCAGGCACCCGTGTTCAGCTTTCAGAACCAGACTGTCTATCCCACAACCTACTGCTAGGAATGCCAGCACTCACTCCCAAGCCTGTAGGCTACTGGCCTTGCCCGGCCACCAGTGCAGTCACAGAGAAGAGACGACGACCTGACAGCATCTGGGTTTACCGGAGGCAACTCCTAACCTTCACTGAACTCAGTGTAGACCACAACTGACTTCGTGATTCTGGTTATCTGACTGGTCCCATCAGGATTCCTCTCCCGCTGGTGGCACGTAAGTAAATTTTACCATCATGATTCTCCAGAAACAGACTCTACAGGACCATATATGAGACAAAACAGCATAGGGGAGGAGGGGCCCCGGTGGTCAGGCTGCCCGGGTTTGACCCAGTTCTATTGCTTCCTGGCCAGGAAGGGAGAGCAGCACGAGGCTAGCCCCAACTCTCAGAACAAGGCCTGGCCTCTGCTAAGGGCTAGATTACGCCAGCCACTGTCACTTTAGGTAGGAGACACCGGGCTACCCAAGCATGGGAACCCTGATGCCTTTCCTTCCACTCAACCTGCTCTAACCTCCCTGCGTCCTGTCCCATTGAAAGGAGACCCCAGCGGGGCTCTGAATGGCCCTTCAGAGTTCCTGCAGGTGGAGAGGGACCAGGGTCACGTGATGCCTGGGGTCCCATGGGAAGTCTCATCCCACGATCGCTGTGCGGCTCTTGGCTAGGACTCGGGTCATCCGGCCACCTCGTGGTTTCCCACCTCCTCTCCGGTGGGTCTCTACATGTGTTCAGAGAAGCGGCCCTGAAACATTTCATGGGATCGAGCCTGCAGCCCACGACATCTGCAGCAGACTCAACGTTTAAGCTGTTGAAAGTACCTACAGATTGAAAAAAAGATCCACTCAAACTCCCTCATCTGGGCAGCATCTGAATGGCACAGTGGGAGTTTCCTGAGGATGAAGGAGACGGCGGGTTGGGGAGATGCTTCAATGGGACGAACCCAGAAACCTGCAAGACCGCACGTCGCAAGCGCGTCTCAGAACAAAGAAAACCGCGGTTACCAAATGGCTCTTTTTATTTATTCCAGTAGCATCTGCAGTGTCTGAAAAAGGACACAGTAATAAATAACTGCAGATGTGCCACGAGACATCCCTTTATTCAATCACAGCAGTGGGTCTTACTACATTTTATTCTCCGTTTTTGCCTTATTCTTCAGACTCTCCAGGCTTCCGGATGTCATCGATCTTCAAAATCATTCTTACCATTTGTGTTGCAAGAGAGATCTGTTGCTTTTTGCCAATCAAAGTTTCTATGACGTGCTGCTGCTTCATATCTGCAAAACACAAAACAGGTTATCCTAAATGTATTTCGTATTAATAACTTGGTCTCATTTACAGACTCACAGTAAAACTTAATACAAATCTGGAAGAAGCCCCCAGTTCCAGTCACATTTTCAGAGGAAAGGGATTTCGTTAGCCCCTAGCACACTCTGGAACTTGAACCCGGGCGCCAGAAAGCTGGGGGTGGAGGGGACCGCTCTCCAATGATGAGCTCAAGTGCTGGGCGCCTACGGAAAACCTTTCAGAGACATCTCACCCCACAAAGTATTCACTAATAACATAACTTAGCAAGCCCAAGGTAAGTGAAAAAATCGGATCGTGACTAAAATGTAAAATAATTCCAAGAAAGGCCTAAAAATTACGAATTTCAACAGAAACCAAGCATACGCGTTAAAAACAAATGTAAGTATCTGTCTGACGAAGAGTTGTTACTGTTATTAAACCTGCTTGGCTGCAAACACGAAAACCACAGCTCAGATTCTATGCTTGGAAGGACGTGAACTCTGGACACGGCCCCAGAACCGTGAGTGCCACCGCTCCAACAAGCTTCCCTTAGGTCACGCTTTAAACCCCAGCAGCGACCGCACGTCACACAGGAAAACACCCTGGAGTTCGTGGCTACAAGCCAGAATGGACGGAGAGCACCAAGCCCGTTTCCGAGCTGCTCCGAGGACACCCGGAGCCTACCCAGCAGACGCCTGTGTAAAAAAGAACGCTGGGAACGGTTTTTGTGAAAGCAGAGATTGAAATGGAAATCATCTCTGGTATAAAAACTGCACATCACACTTCAGTTCCTCTGTTGAGAACATCAGTTCTCTGTTGCCAGGACCAGCAGTCTAACCACTCCTAAGGTAATTGGATAAAACGTTCTGAAACTCGGGACCGGACTATGGAGCCTCTAAGCATTTAAGAAAACATGATAAGCTCACGCTGTGCACGACACGCCGTGCAGTCAGCACGAAATCACACGATTTCCACCCAACGCAGCCCCTCCGAGTTGTGCCGGCTCCTCACCGTTTGTGCCCTTGTGCAAACAGTCGATCCCCAGAGCGGGGTTCATCTCCTTCACTTGTCTGGCCCGGACTTCGGTCATCGTCTGGATGGGGTTCATGCCGCTGTTCTCAGAAAGGGCCATGGGGATGACCTCCAGCGCGTCAGCGAAAGCCCGCATGGCGTACTGCTCCAGGGTCGGGCACTGGAAGGGACAGGGCTGCAGTTAGTGGGCTTGGCAAACAGCAGAATAAAACCAACAAGCCAGCAATTTGAAAATGTAATTAAATCGCATACTTTGAAAACCTAACTCCCGAAGAACTCTAAGAACAGGCGGTCCTATTTTTAATCTACCAGAATATGGAGCTGTCACTACGGAGGAAGGAAAAGGGATACACGTGACAGAAGTCTCAAATCAGCTCTTACTATCTCATTTTTAGTTATGATGGTCAATTAACCTTGAGCTTCAAGTAACACTACAAGACTGGAGAGTGACTGTCAGGGCTGGAATGGCTGCAGAAGGCGGAGAATGGCGGGTTTTGATGCTCGTGGGCGAGCATCACAGGTGTCTGGTCACCCACGGCCGCGACGCTCTGTTCGCGGCACCATGGCTGTCCCCCCGGGGTCTGGAAGCCCCGCGTGGGCTCTACCTTGTCGGCCTCCCGGCTCACGGCCAGTGCACACGCGATCTCGGCGGCCCCTCCGCCATACACCACGCGGTTGTCGCGGATGAGATTCCGGATGACACACAGAGCGTCGTGAAGGGATCGTTTGGCTTCCTCGATGATCTAGGGAAGATAATAGCTTTGCCTCAATGACTGTTAACGCAATATATCTGTTTAGAGCCAGCTACCCGGCACCACTGAGTTAATCTCCGCGTTTGCTGGGCACTGGAAATACTCCCTCGCCCATTCAAACTGTCCGGGTTAAGAACAAATGAAGAGAACACACCGGAACGTTTGTTACCAGATGGTTTCTACCTCTACCCTCCCTTTCCTCTCTGTAACATAGTTAAAACCACACAGAGGCAGCTACGGACTCATTCTGAGACCCATGACCGAGGGAAGGGGTCAGAAAATCCAAAATTGACCAAGAAAAACCTCACTGTCTAAATGATCACGATGCACTACATACCCGTTTTCAGAGAAGGGAAAGATTACGGTGGTTATTTACTTGGGTCCCCTACTTTCACTTAAGTGACTCAAAAACCAGTGTACCTTGTAGATTAACAATGGAACAAGGTCTTTGATAATTTTACATCCTGGTACGTCAAAATTTCCTTGAAAAAACTGAGCGTTTTAAAAAAAAAAAAAAGCAATTGTATCTCACCATCTTATTTCCTCCTCTGATGAAAATGGTCACAGCCCTGGAGTTCTTACACTGCTCGATGACCAGCATTTTGTCCTTAGTGGTCCCAAAGGAGATTTCTTTTACGAGACCAGCAAAGCCCAGCTTCTCGGAAGTGAGCTCTGAGAACCGAGGGACGATCCGGCCTCCCGTCGCGATGGCGATCAGCTAGGTGGGCGGGTCGGGAGGAGGAGAAAGACGACGCTGGTGAACACTGAACTTTCTAAATCAGACCACAGACGAGCCAAGCTCGATCTAGGACTACCCTGTGCATCCAAGTCCTAACTCACACTCACCCCGAAAGTCAAGGTCAACCCAAAAAACTGTGTCGATCAACGTGGTTTGAAGGGCTGGTGTCTTGGTCGGGCCCCATCGCCCTGCACACACTCCCTCCCCATGGCTCCTGACCGACTCCCCCGACTGGTTCGAGCTGGGCGCCCCGGCCACAGTGAGGGCCAAAGGCCCTGTGTCCAGGCACAGAGCACACGTGGGGCGGCCGTCAGCACGCGGCTGACACGAAGTGGCTGAGACAGGGCTTCCTGCCTTAGACAGCCAAGTGGGATGACAGATGGGAAGCATTTCTGAAAACCAAGAACACCAGAAGTCCCCAGCTCTGCTGTTCTTGTAACGATTTAGGTTTTTATAAATAAAAAAAAGATTCCTGCACTTTTCTCTCTCCCAGCTCCCCCTCCTTAATCTACAGAGCCTTGGCACGAGTGCTATCGAAGCAGCCCGAAGACACGCAGGGACCATGAGCTCAGCCCCTGTGTCCGCAGAGTCTGCACGCGGGGCATCCTACCTCTATTTCCGGTCCTCCCACCCAGCGAACCGCAGGCAGGTTATTCTGAAGAAGTAGATGATTCGCTTCATCGTCGAAGCCCCATTGGCAAATAGCTAGGTTAGCCCCCGTTTCTTTAATCTGAGAAAAAAAAATGCCGCAGTCGTGTCAATAGAAGTGTTTCCTGTGCTCGAAGAAAGATGGGATACACAGAGGGGTGTCCGTGAAAACAAAGCAGAGAAAAGAGAAGGAAGGAAACACCCAAGTGTCTACTTGCTGCCAGACCCAAATTCCAAATAATGAAAAAGTTATCAATAGGAATCACCTTTTTTTTTTTTTTAAAGATTTTATTTATTTATTTGACAGAGAGATCACAAGTAGGCACAGAGAGAGGGGGAAGCAGGCTCCCCGCTGAGCAGAGAGCCCGATGCGGGGCTTGATTCCAGGACCCTGAGATCATGACCTGAGCCAAAGGCAGAGGCTTTAACCCACTGAGCCACCCAGGAGTCCCAGTTGTTTTTTTTTTTTTTTAAATAATTTATTTATTTATTTGAGACAGAGAACGCACGAGTGCACGCGTGGGGGAGGGGGAGACGGAGAGGGAGAATCCCAAGTGGACTCCGAGCTGAGCGCAGAGCCGGACGTGGGGCTCGATCCCACCGCCCTGAGATCACGACCTGAGCTGAAATCAAGAGCTGGATGCTCAACTGACTGAGCCCCCAGGCGCCCCGAATCACCTGTTTGTAAACTCTGCTTTAAGACTCAGGGATTCGTGCTGAACCCCGCGGCTACAGTGAAATCAAACAGACGTGGCAACAAGGCTTATTAGCACTGCCCTGGACCCAGGGTGACAGCTGTCTTTGGCCACAAATACCCGTGAGGCAAGTTCATTCCTGTATGTATTAACACAAACAGCATCTTCAACACACACTCCTCTCCACGCGCTTTTCTCACTCGAGTGCACTACCCTCTGTGGATTAACACGCTACTTCAGGGGTGCACAGAGGTGATCCTGCCTCCCACCCCCGCAGATGGCTACCCCACTTGTCCTGAGAAGGCAGCAGTGACCAGAAACGTCCGTGTGTCCTGCCCTCGGCGGTCACCTGTGGTGGCTAGGCCGCATCTCACAGCCACTCTGTCTGCACCCAAGCCTCCAGAATCTTCCATCACACCAGCTCTCTGCTCCTAGTCCATGACCCTCTGGAACTCTGTGAATAGCCCACTTGTTCCTGTACTACTGCTGGCATATTCCTGCTGTGCCCTGAAATCAACCTGCCTCAGTATCTCTCCTCAAACGGCTGATTTTCCCTCCCATGAGCTCAAAATAGAAGGGGTCCTTCCTGGTCCCCACAACTAACAACATTCCTCTGTGAGCAACTCTCATTCTTTAGAACGTTAGCATCTAATCCTAGCACATTTCTGGCAACCCGCGCATGTACCAACAAGATCCATCCAACTCCCCTGGTCTTCGTTCCTGCCACCTTCCTGCCCAGTGCACCTCCGCTGGCATTTCCACGGCAGTCCTGTAGCCCAAATAATGGGTTTTAATTTACAAACTCTCACCAGCATGCTCCTACCTCTCAGCCTTGCTGTTCCCTGCACATGCCAACCATGTTCCTGCCTCAGGACCTTTGCACATGCTGCCCACGCCCACTTTACCTCAGCCTGGAATGCTCTTTGCCCAGATACATAGATCTCTCACTTTGCTTAGATCTGTGGCCACATGTCATTGCCTGAGAGGCTTTCTCTGACCAGTGTCCTTCACAGAGCCCCTACCCACTTTCCCCTTATTCTGCACAAGAGCCAGAACTCTGCTTTGTTTCGTGCTGTATCTCAGGTACCCACAGCAGCCCCTGGTATACGGCAGGCAGAGACACAGATCAGGTAGGAGTAAATGAATCCAGCTACTCCCACGAAGACAGACGTCAAGATAGCTTCCAGTCTGTCTGTCATAATAAGTAACATTCACAGGGTGCTGACGCTGTAAGTTTCCAAGGACAGGATTCCAAAGCGGAGCCACTGTCAGGGCTACGCACATGTAAGATACTAAGAGCCAGAGAAGACGGGTTAAGGCATTTACAATACTCTGACTCGTGTGAGCAAAGTACCAGAATCGCTCTTATGTTCTAGTTTAACCCCAGTTCCTCGGTAACCCTCCTCTCTACAGGATTCGTTTAGGTTCCCTGAACACATGCCAAGCTGTCCTGGAGCCGTCCAAACCGTGAACGCACTAGCGTGGGGCTCCAAGAAAGCAGGCACGAAGGCCAGAGCACGGCTCCAAGGAAGCCAGCCAGCTTCCAGGCACTCCCCACGCTACCGTTTTAAGACAAGATCTCTCTCTCGTCCTTAAGCCTTTCTGTGCCCAGTGCCCTCTGATTTCTTCTCAGTGTGGACGTTTATTACTTTTATGATTTAAAAGTGAAACGAGGGGGTGCACACTGTTCACACGTTACCTGGAGCCACGCAACGAAGCGTCCAGACGGTTCGGGTGAGCGGCCGGTGTTATTACCACGGACACATCTAGGGCTGAGTGACCGTATCCCGGGAGGGTCTAAATTTTACTACCCGCCATGGCGAGACTTACTTGCTGAATCATCTCTTCAAACTTCTCCTTTTCGTACTTCTGAAGGGCTTTATAATCTTCCACCGACGTCACATCCAGCTTATGCTTGGTCTTTGGTTTGGGTGGTTCAAACGGACACGTGAGGATGGCAATCTTAGCGTTTTCTACTTGCTACGGGGAGAGAGAAAACGCTGAAGGGGGCGGACTATGAGCGAAAACAGCGTCTGAGGCTGAACGGCACGGACTTACTTTCGGCATCTGCGGGTGACTGAAATCTTTGTCCACGATCACGCCCTTAATGAGTTTAGTGTCCTCCAGCCTCCCGCCCACTTTGCCTTCCACTTTGATGAGCTCGAAGTCCACATCTCTGCGCTGCATGTCCGCCACGGTGAGGACGGCGTTCACGGCGATCTCGGCCATCTGCCGGTGACAGCTGTTGACCCTGAGGAGAACCCCAAACCACGCTGCCAACGACTGTAAAGAGCAGGACCCGTAAGACGCCGCGGTAACTCAGGGACATTTTATAAAACTAGTGACACTCAGAGTGTGTAGCCAGCAATGCCACCAGAGCCCGCGCTTTCAACAGTCTGGGGCAGGGCTTCCGAATCTAGGCTCCGCAGACCGCAAAGACGACAGTAACTAGGACAGGGAAAGACATGACATCTTGTCTAAACGAGGTGGGGCACTTGGTAAGTGAGGGAGCTTGACATGGCTGCTACCTTTGCAGGAACTTCCATCAACATCAGTTATAGACTTGGGTGGGGCGGAAGTGGTGGTGTCTTTTTTGAAACCTTTAAAACATCTGAATAGGCTGCTCAATAAATTTACTTTTGGTTCTGGAAAAACTGCACGGAAATTTAGCACTTGAAACGCAGTGCCTGAAATCCCGAGTCGTTCTAGAGAAAAGTATAACCATGAAGCCCTTTAATGTTGTTCGTATCCTAACTAGGAGATCTACAGTATTTTGTTCTATACTGAATGTATTTGGCCACCATCGGTTGTTTTGAACATCTTCGGTACTAAGGACCGATGTGTACTTGATTTTATGAAGACCTGCAAATAGAGGAAGGCCAACTTACAAAGCTCTAACATGAGCTCTGTGCATTTTGAATAAGGGTAACACCTGCCTTCTAGGAGGAAGACAGTGCTGTCCTTGGGGCCGAGGCCTTTCCTCCAGCCAGCCAATCCCAGCACCTGCACAATCAGAGGCACCTAGCACAGCACTGTGGTGGGAGGCCTTTCCCTGGGGGCTAGAGGTAGCAACAACAATTTTTGTTGCATTCCCCCTGACATCTGAGTCAAGACTATAACTTCCTTTCTGCTGAAACTACCACACACTCAAATTAGAAATTAAAACATTTCTTACACTGATCTTGATTCAAAATAACCAGTGTGATAAAGCACCTCAGGCTAGATTTTTATACTACATCATGGTAAGAGCCAGTAAATCTCTACTATTGTGCAAATAAGTGTATCCCTTGGCTGAGGCTGCTTTGAGTCTCCAGGGGGTGGGAACGGTGTCTACATGGCAGCAGGCCTGGTAAATAGCAGGCATTATGCAAACGTTGAAAACACCCAATGTAAGTCAATTTTAAGACCGCCCCTTCTTATTAAATTAAAATTCTGGAAGAGAAACTTGTTGGTTGAATAAATGAAAAGTGGAGCCCCTCCCCCTAAATGGCCTCCTAGCAAAGAAATTGTGGAAGTGTTTTGAAAATTAACATTCCCCAAGTAGGACCTATCTGGCTAAATTAAAGAGGATCTCTTCAGATACTGCAGAGAAGATTTACCACCCAAGCCTGGAACTTCAGTTTCCAACTACAACAGACGCCAATCGTCTACGCCTGCATTACAAACAAAGCAAACCAAAATAACAAAAACAGAATGCAGGGCGAAGCAGTACAAGGCTACCAGCGGCCTCAGAAGGGACGTCTTCAGCAACAAGCCCACAGGGTCGGCTTCCTCTACAAGTGCCAACGGCGGTGCTCTACTGTACATGTGCTTTGGTATGTGCTAGGGCGAGTCTGTGAACTGTGTAAGACTGAGGATTCACAGACCTCTACCCCTGAAGCAAATAATACTTTATATGCTAATGAAAAAAAAAAAAACCAACCAAAAAAACCACAAAAAAACGTACACTTTGGAGCCCAGCGTGGTCTTGGCGGTCTGAATCAGGGGCTCAGTGTCCTTCATGTCCACGAGGACACTATCGCTGATCTTGTCCAGGTGCTCGATAGCAATGCGGGCGGCCTGCTCGTAGCCGTCGGCGATCCTGATCGGGTGAATGCCGCGGTCCAGTAGCTGCTCGGCTTCCTCCAGCAGGGCGCCAGCCAGGACTGCAGACAGGACAGCGCACGACCAGATGAGGAAAATGCTAAAGCTTCTAGGATCAATACCGATTAGATGCTACCCTTTAAGTAGGAAGGTTCTGGGATTAAGGTAAAACTACCTTGGGGACAGGTATTTTAAGAGAGCCTCTGGTTTTACTTTTAGGAAAGATCTAACAGCTCCCCCCTTATGAATGGGTTTTGAGCTCTCAGTGATGGACTGAATGTAACTGAAGAACATAACCTAAAAACATTTTTATAAGGGCAGAAACCTCTTGTACCTCTCGGGCCAAGAATTTCTTTTCTTTTAGGACTTATTTATTTAAAGATTTTATTTATTTACTTGAGAGAGAGAGAGAGAGATCATGAGCAGGGGGGAGGAGTAGAAGGAAAAGCAGACTCTCCACCGAGCAGGGAGCCTGATGTGGGGCTCGAACCCAGGACTCTGGGATCATGACCTGAGCTGAAGGCAGACGCATAACTGACTGAGCCACCCAGGTGCCCCAGGATTTTTTTAAGTAATCCCTACACCCAACGTGGGCCTCTAACTTACAACCCCTAGATCAAGAGTCGCCCGCTCTACCAAGAGAGCTAGCCAAACGCCCCTCCCAGGGCAGGAATTTCTATTCAGTAAAATTTGTTGGGAATAAGAGGATTTAAGAACTTATGATTTATCCTCCCCACAATCTTCCCTCCCCCTTGTTTTAGGGTCACAAAGAGGAATAACATTTTGTTTGTTTTAATATGTTTAATACTGCTACACTGCAAGCACATCCATAATAGTGCTTGGTACCCAGTAAGTATTTGTTGAATGAACAAATTCAAATCTTATCTGCAGAAAAGGTAACATTAAAGCTATTTCCCTCTTCTACCTTCCCCAACTTTTTAAGTATTTCAGACCTTCAGGAGAAGATACAAGAATAGTAAAATGAATAGTTTACTAACACCATTTCGCCACATTTGTTTTCTCTGCGAACGCACACATGTAATTCTGTTCAACTACATGACAATTAATTGGGAACATCAGAACGTGTCACCCCAAGCATCTGAGCATCCGGCTCCCAAGTACAAGGGCAGTGTCCTACAGCACTGTAATGTAACTGCCATGCTCAGGAAACTTAACGGGGTAGTACTCTGCAATGTGCAATCCACAAAGCGTCCATGTATCCCAAACATCCCTCACAGTTAAACACAACAAAAGCAAAGAAAACAAAAAAGCACCCACATCCAATCAAGTGTTACACACTCAGCTGGGTGCCATTTCTCTTTGGCTCCTTGATTTAGAACAGTTGTTTAATGTGCCCCCCCAACCCCTTCTTGTTATTCCAGGAAAAGGACTTTTGGGCCTTGTATTGAGCATGTCCTTCAACTTGGATTTGCACGACTGTCTCCTCACATCTGATTCAAAGTAAACATTCCTGGCAGGCGTGTGTGATTTTAATTAATACGTCTGAAACAGGGTATTAGAAAGGCTATTGTGCTTTCTTACCAACTACCCCGGTGGTCCCATCTCCAATTTCATCATCCTGTGATTTGGACAGCTCCACCATCAGCTTAGCAATCTGGTGATCGACGTCCATCATGCTCAGAATGGTGGCACCGTCATTTGTTACTGTCACGTCGCCATCCTTGTCCACCATCATTTTATCGAGTCCTAGAAAGATGGCAATGTTTATAATGGCATTAGGCAAAAGAACAAAAACAAAATCTGTACCAAAAATTATAAAAAAAAAGTTAGGCCTCTTGACTCAATTCCTATTTACAGAACTTACTATAAAAATTCAACATACATCAAAGAGTATCTACGTGCAGACACTCCCAGGTTGGTGAATACAGACACTGGAGGCAATCTAAAGGGCTAACGCCAGAGAAATGGGAGAAAAAAGGGAGCATCATTAAATGTAGCATTAATCATGAAAAGGAACAACTACGATTTGGAACATGCTAATGAAATGATGTGAAAAGGGAGAAAAAAAACCTGACGTGAAACCATATGCACCTATGACCACAAACACGTCGAAAGCCCGGAATACACAAAACAAGTTTGTTAGCATTGGGGACCCAGGATGCCCCCTGTACCGCGTCCCAACTTTATAAAAGAGTTCTATCAACCGTCTATAATTGATAACATTTGTCAAAAAACACAGAATGGTAGTCTCTTACCATTTGGTCCAAGTGACGTTCTCATTGTATTTGCTACAGCCTTTGCCGCCATGATATGAGACTAAAAAACGGAGCAAAAAGAAAAAACAAATGTTCAAGTTACATATAATTTTAAGTTAAAGGCATACAATTGATGATTATAAAATCTAATTGTACATAGTTTTTATTCTCTGGAGGTTTCTACATTTAAAAGGCAACACAGAAGTCTAAGTGTGGTAACCTTCCCGACCACCAGCTTAAGCAGACCATTCTTACGGAAAAGAACCAGAAGCTGGTGCTTTAACTCAGCACATTTATGAGGCAGGTTCTCCTACCTGCCCCACTTCACAGCCGAGAGCATGGGCAGTCTGACCAGACTATCCTTGCGAGACCACTCTGCAATGCTAACCTCACGCAGAGAGCCCACATGTACACGTGTGGCACCTTCAACTGTCACGTTATGGTGTCCGGCAGAACTGTACCCCTCTCTCCCACAGTCGAGCCAGTACATGGCCTATATGTGAAAAGTCACCCTTGCTTGTCATGTGCCAAGATTATCAATAAAGTAATGGAAACTTGCAAGCATCCTTTCCTGTTTGCACACGATCAGGCTCATTTTCCCCTCCAAATGTTTCCTTTGCTCCCAGTCTTGCTGTCACCAACCTAACCTGGATCCGGAGCACCCTAAAGAAACCCAGGGTCTCTCATCTCACTTCCTATCCTTTAGATTCATCCAACATCCAGCTAACCCATCCATTTTTCTCAAACGTGTTATTTGCCAGTCCGCAAACCTTAAATGATTTCCTAGTGCCTCAACACTGAGGTCTGAAAGCTTCGGCGTTTCCTTCGATGCCCTCCACAATCTGAGAATTAGTTTCCCTTCCAGTGACGATGGCCCACTTCTGTTCCCCAAATATGCCCTCTGATCCTTGAAACAGTACAGCGCATAGAAGGCGCTCTGCCATCAAAACCCTGACCAACTTTCAAAGCTGTTCAAATGTTCTGTGAAGCCCTCCTGGGTCACTCCTTTCTGTGAAGCCCTCCTGGGTCACTTTCTTACAAAGTTTGTAAGAAAAGACAAACTTTGCAGATCTGTGAAAATCTTGGGGGTCATTAAAATACACATTGATGGATTTGTCTGTGTAACGGAATTTTTAAAGGAAAATCATCACAGGTAAGCAGTTCTTAACCAGGGATGATTTTGTCCCTTGGGAGACATCTGGCGATGCCTGCAGACATCTTGGGTCATAACAAATGGGGTGGGGGCTGCTACTGGCATGGACTGAGTGGGGAGACGCCCGGATGCCGCTCAACATCCTGTAAAGGACAGGCCCACACAATGAAGAATGATCTGGCCCCCCCAAAGTTTAACAATGCCAAAGCTGAGAACTCGGGCTTTAGACCACTGGCTCTGGAGTCAGCCAGAGGTGGCCTTGAATCATGGCCCCATTCTTCAATGACAAGCTGCACCACCTCCCTGAACCACAGCCCCTCCTTAAGTGACCCCATGTAACCCTCATCCTCAGCCTGAGGGAGGTGCACTACCCCCACTGAGAAACGAGGTGTAAACAGTGAGAGGACTATAAGGCCTCTTCACTTGTCTAAAATACAAACACACTAAGGGAACAGAGACGCCCCAGACCTGGTGATGCGATCACACTTTTAACAAACCCTAAAAAAGTCCTTGGCCTCGCAAAGCTTCCCCTGCATTTTCTGTCAACGTCTGTCTTCAGACGACTTTCTCACCTGGACTCCTGCCCCTGGCTTAATTCCTCTGGTCCTTCCTGTTCCCTCTTGTCCACCAGAGCCCACTTCCTAAAGTAAACTTCTACGTGACCTGCGCTTCTGCTCAAAACCCCCTTTACTGGCTCCCCTCCTTCCCAGGGTTAACATCTTGGCTGTGAGGCATTCCAGCTTCCACGTTTGGGGAACTGCTGTTAACTCACACCAGACTGGGCCTCACCAAAACCACGTTGCTCTTTCCCTCTACAATGTGTCATGAATTTTCCTGCCCAGCGTTTTGCCTTTGCTGTCCCCTCTCCCCCAAATGCTATCTCTGTCCCACTCAGAACAGTGACCCCCACCCACCCTCCACTTTTCATCCACATCCACAAGGGTGATGCTAGTCACACGCTGCCTCGTATTCCTTGCATGATGGTCACGGGGGTCCACCTTCCACCCCGGCGGTGGTATTTTCTTATTTAAGGGCACACGCGTTTCGTTTTTAGGACACCACATCCAACATCACGCCATGTAGAAAGGCGCTGAGAAATTAAACACTTTGTAAACGACTAAGCCTCTAAGAAGTGACCAAAAAAGGGAGCCTCATCCTTTGGGGACTGTTGCTTCTTCCCTGGCCAGGTGACCAGAGAATACCCCACCTGCTTCTTCCCGATGGAAACACGGTGCTAAAGACCAGAGGCTGGAGAGGCCATCGGAGGCGGACTCAGTCTAGGCACTGAGCTGCCCCACCCAACGCTGACGGGCGCCAGCGGCTCTGCCCAAACCCCAAATCGGGATTAAAGGCTTCTACGCTGGCCTCGCCCGAGCTCAAAGAGCGGGGTGGAGGCCCGGAGACCAAACTGGGTCTCCGACCTTTCCGGGAAGCACATGGCGGAACCGCTCCCAGGCTTGCGCAGGCGCAGAGCCACGGGCTCCGGCCGCCTCCCCTATGCCACCGCCCGCGTTCGTCCCGCTACCTTGAGAGCCTCAAGTCCCATAAGACGAGACTTGCGATCCTGATCCTTGATGATGAGGAAAGGGCGCCCATATTCATCGAAGGCGAGGGTCCCGACCGACGCCATGGTGCAGCAGCGCTGGTTACTTTCCCCCAACCGGTGGCGACCGCTCCGGAACCGAGAACACGTCTTCCGCTCGCGGGAGGGCGCTAAAGTGCGCGCATGCGCACACCGGGCCGCCTGAGACTTCTTTTTCGCCCGAGACTACTTTGACGCCAGACAGTACCTTCTGGAATCAGAGGCCTTAGGGAACTTCTATCATCCAGGGAGCCGTGGGGGGGGAGTTCGAAGACACGGGCGGGGAGTTAAAACCGACAAGCGGAGAGTAGATGGACCGCATTTTCCAGAGCTGTACAATGGAGAGTTTCTGTGTAGTGGGTCCCCAACGAGGACTCGTTTACTTATAGCTCGTTTACTTATACTTTCTCCCTCCGTCCCACCCCGGCTCCGGGACGATGGTAGAGCCCACTTCCGGATTTCCACCCTTTCTGCCACCCCCCCCCCCCGGCTCCGCCCTCGTCCCCGCCTGGACCCGCAGGAAGTCTCGCGATGGAGGGAGGAGGCGGTGAGCCGGCGAGGCGGGCTGCGGCGGCGGGCTGCAGGGGTGGCGGGTGCGGGCCCCACATGGGGCTGCCGGTCTGCCGAGCGCCCCGCTGTCCCGGTCGGGCCGGGCGGGAGTGGGAGCTGCGGGTGCACCGGGCGCGGGCCGCTCGCTGGTACCCGCCTCTCGCTGCCAGGACCTGTCCTGAGCGCTTGGGGCGAGCAACTCACGGGCTGTGCCCCACGGTGTTCTGAGTTATGAACTGGAGTCACACCTGGTGCGAATCCTACCGCGCGCCCACTGACTAGCTGGGGTCTCGGGGAAGTGACTTAACCGCTTTGTGCCTCCGTTCCCTTGCCTGCAAAAATGGCAGTAGTGACAAGAGCATGTACCTTGCACAGACCCTGAAAGGATTCAGGGAGAACAGTGTCTGGCCCTTAGCAAGTTTAAGTGTTTGTTGAAGAAATCCCCATTTTGCACAAATAGTAACTTGGGCAACGTGATACAGCCAGTAGGAAGCAAGGTTGCACAGCCCAGCGCTAAGGGTCCCACTCGATTCTGTCTTGATAGTACTCTGTCCTCTAAATTCCTTCTGTCGCGTTTGCTTAAGGTCATGACCTAATATTTTATAGGGCTGGATTCGGGCATAAAAAGTGATAAAGTACAGTGACCCTTGAACAATTGCGCGGGTTAGGGGCGCCCGTGCAGTCTAAACCTGTAGAGTCAGACCCCCTGTGCAGTCGAAAATGCATGTACAGCTTTTTACTCCCCCAAAACTTTACTAATACGTTGATGGGAAGCCAGTTACCATATTTTGTATGTCCTATGTATTACATACTGTATGCTTACAATAAAGTAACCCAGAGAAAAGATGTTATTAAAATCACAAGAGAAAATGTTTACAATAGCGTATCAAAAAGAATAAAATCCATGTTTATGAGGATCTGTGCAGCTAAACCGGTGTTGTTCAAGGGTTTACTGTACTAATCCATGAATCTTGAAAACATGCTAAGTGAAAGAAGTCAGTCCCAAAAGAGCACATACTGTATGATTCCACTCCCATGAAAGTCCGGAATAAGAACTCTGTAGAGACAGAAAATAGATTAGTGGTTGCTTTGGACTAAGCTGGGGGGGGGAGGGGGGCACGGTGATAGCTAAAGGTTAAGGAGTTTCTTCTTTTTTTTTTTTTATTTTTTTATTTTTATTTTTTTATCCCCCAATACTTTTATTTTGTTTTTTCAGTGTTACAAGATTCATTGTTTATGTACCACACCCAGTGCTCCATGCAGTACGTGCCCTCCTCAATACCCACCACCAGGCTCGCCCATCCCCCCACCCCCTCCCCTCCAAAACTCTCAGTCCCTTGTTCTGAGTTCACAGTCTCTCATGGTTCTTCACCCCAAGGAGTTTCTTCTTGAGGTAATGAGAATGTTCTAGAATTGACTTTGGCGATGGTTACACATTACTAAAAACCTTTGGATTATGTATGTTAAATGGGTACATTGTATGATATATGAAGCTGTTAAAAATTATGGAGCTCCCCCCACACCCATAGTACTAACAGTAGCAGCAGCTAATAGTCATTGCTTACTCTCTCACTTAGAGCATTAAGTGTTTTATATGCATTATTTATTTTACTATTCCAATAATCCCATGAGGACACTATTATTTCTGAATTTTACAGGTGAAGAACCTGAGCCTTGGCCAAAATCTATCTAATGTTACACACTAGTTAAGTTCTGTGACTCCAGAACTTTATGACTCAAATCCTTTTAACCACTGTGCTGTATAATCGGAATACCCACAGGATAATTTTGCAGAGGGCTGGCAGATGGTTCTTTGACTTTTTAAGAAACAATCGAATTTACTATAGCATGTAAATTCCTCCATACGATGCTGAAAAGTATAACTGCAAATGTACTTAAAACTCTTGCTTTCTGATAAATACCATCACCTTCCTAATCTTAATTTTATCTTATCTTCAGCACTGGCAGTAGACTCTGGTTGTTCTTGTTTCTGAGTTGGTTTTCCACTGTGAAACCAGTTTTAAAACTCACTTTAGGGGACCTCAGGTGTCAAGAACAAAGCTCCACTGTGTGTGAGATGCTGCTGGTTGGTCAGTGACCTTGAGCAGTGACTCACTGTAGAGGGCCAGCTTTTCGTGTGTCATGTGTTTACCTCTGTACCTCACAAGTTGTAACAGATCACCACATTTCATGGGTGTGGTAGGCAGAACCACCCCCCTCCCTGGTCCATGTCCTAATCTCTGGAACCTGTGACTATGGTACACAAGAGAATTTATAAATGGGATGATGTTAGGGCTTGAGATGGGGAGATTATTCTGGCTTGTCTGGGTGGACCCAGTGTCCTTACAAGGGTCCTATAAAGAAAAGGGAGGCAGGAGAGTTGGAGGTGCCCTGATGGATGCAGAGGTTGGGGTGATGTGGGGCCACTGGCTAAGGAATATGGGCAGCTTCTAGATGCTGGAAAAGGCAACCAACCAAATCCATCCCACTCATCCAGCCTTCAGAAGGAGCCCAGTGCTGCCAACCCATTTCAGACATCTGACTTCCCGACCTGTATGATAATAAGCGCGTGTTGCTTTAACTCTCTAAGATTTCTCACTGCAGTGTTGGGAAACTAATCCAATGGGCCTTTTGAATGGCTTACTAATTCCTGAAACCATGGATGTTAACATCTTCAAATGACAAGAATCTATTGTTCTCCCCCCTCTTACTGTCTTCTGTTTCCTATGATTCCTGTGTTTTGGGTCTTATCTTCTCTACTAGACAGGCGGCTGTTTCTGGGCAGCTTTGTTCCCTGTAGAGTTCAGCAGATAGCCAGCAGTGGACACGGTCAGCATGTGCCAAGCAGTGTTCTAAGTGTGTTCCTTGTATCCATCCGTTTCATCTGCACAGTGACCCTGTAATCTCCATGTTACAGATGAGAAAAGCAAAGTTCCCAGGGGTGAAGGGTCATACCATTAGCCAGGTGCAGAGCCCAGGTCCTCACCTCTGGGTCATGCTCTTACTTGCTCTGCTGGGCTCCTCTGTAATCAATTTCAAAATCACTTTCAGGTCACTTTCAGTCCAGAGGAACTTGAGATCCTCTTAGGACTGTATTTTGAAAGGTAAAACTCAGGAGGAGGATATTTCAGGTATCGTTCATTTCTCTATTTTTAAGTGACTAGAGCTTGCTTTATTCCACCCTGGTGCATTGAAATGATTATTTTATCATTTGTTCTTTTTGGATCTTCTTTAAAAATCTTTTCATTACCATACTTATTATTTTTTTTTAGTGAAACCTGATTTTGATCCTCTATTATTTGACACTTGTATTAGTGCAACTGGACTGTAGACACCTGACCAAGTTTGATGTGGAATCTGTGCATCTTATTGGAAATAGGGTGGTAATTAGACATTTTAATACTTATTTGTGAAGCTTTGTTCTAAACCATAAAAATACGGAGTTCATAGTTAACATTGGTATTAATGTGTATTTTTTTATTTTTTTAAAGATTTTATTTATTTATTTGACAGAGAGAGAGCACAAGTAGGCAGAGAGGCAGGCTCCCCCCTGAGCAGAGAGCCCGATGCGGGGCTCGATCCCAGGACCCTGAGATCATGACCTGAGCCGAAGGCAGAGGCTTTAACCCACTGAGCCACCCAGGCGCCCCATCAATGTGTGTTTTTGAATTCATGATATACCAAAGAGGAATGAATACATTGTCTTTTTTTTTTTTTTTTTTTTTTGTTTACTTGGGAGATGGCGCGTGTGCACACAAGCAGGGGGAGGGGCAGAGGGAGAGGGAGACTCAGACTCCCTGATGAGCAGGGAGC
>CM052895.1:127371768-127437910 GCA_028534135.1 Potos flavus
ACTTTGCTGTAGAACACAATGAATTGTGTTGAGATGGATAGGAACAAACAAATATTTCAAATTATCCATATGACTGTTGGTCAGATCCTGCAGACGGCTAGCAAACGTGAAAATAATTCAGGCTGCGGATGATGAATGCTTTCCCAGAAGCAAATGAACTATTGCTGGAATTAAAACGAGAAAGAGGATTTTACGGCTCAATTTGTATGTGGAGGGAAATGAGGAAAGACAGTGATTTGCTATTTACAATTTTTTCCCCCCACAGCGGGAGAAAGTTTCAAAGTGGGTTTGATATTATTTCTTTCAGACAAATATTCGTTCAGAAAAACCAATGTTCTGGCCTTTAAGAAAATAGAAGTCTCCTCCAAGAATCGGCCGGTAACGACGTATGTTAGTATGATACGGGAAGGTTTTAACATCCTCTTTTAAGGTGTTAATGGTAGCGGAGGAAAGCTAGAAATTTAAGAAAAACTGAGGTAGGATTCGCATACAGAAAAATTCACCCTTTTTAGTCTTGAGTGCTGTGAGTTTTGACAAATGTATGTACAGTCCTGTCATTATGACACCAACAAGCTAGAGAACATAGAGAACAGGATCCCGCTACCCACAAAATTCCCACCTTTCGCACTGTGGTCAGTGCCTCGTCCCACTTCCGTTCCCTGGCAACCACTGATCTCTTTCCTGTCCCTATACTCTGCCTTTTCCAGAATGTCACATAGAAGGAATCATACAGAATATAACCTCTGTGTCTGGCTTCCTTCACTTCGTGTAATGCACTGGAAATTCATCTCCGTTGTTAGATGTTTATTACTTTTCCTTGCTAAGTAGGGCTTTGCTGGATGAATGTACCTGACATTATCATATACCAGGAGAGAAACATTTGGATTTTTTCCAGTTTTTGATGATTATGAATAGAGTCACTATACACATTTGCATATAGCCTTTCTTTTGTGAACACAAATTTTGTTGAAGTGGGCTGAGTCCCTTGGAGTAGGATTGCTGGCTTGAATGTTAACTTTATAAGACACTGTGGTCTGTGAGAATTCCCATTGCCGTGCATCCTCCTCAACATCTGCTTTACTCAGTTTTCTTCCCTCCGTTCTAATAGATTTGTCCCGGTTTCTTCTTAGGGTCTCAGTTTGCATTTTGTGAAGCGTCTCTTTGTAATCTTATTTGCTTTGTAATCTTATTTGTAATCTTTTTTTGGTGAAATGTCTGTTCAGATCTTTTGCCCATTTTCAAAACTGGGTTGTTTGTTTACTTATTATTGATTTTGACAGTTCTGTATGTATTTAGGATACATATACTCAGTCCTACATGTGTTTTGCCAATATTTTCTCTCAGTTTGTGGCTTTTCTTTTTCATTCAATTAAGAGCATCCTTTGCAAAGTAGAGGTTTTAATTTCGACGAAGTTCAATTTAATCTTTTCTGAATTGGTGGCTTTGGTATCCTAAGAAATCTTTGCGAAGGTCACAAAGATTTTCTCTTGTGTTTACTTTTAGAAGTTTTATAGTTTTAGACTTAATATTTAGGTCTGTGATCCATTTTAGGTTAAATTTTGTTTATGGGGTAAAGTATAGATGAAGGCTTATTTATTTGCGTGTGGCCGTAATTGTTCCAGCAGCCTCTGTTGAAAAGACTGTTCTTTCTTCATAGAGTCGCCATTGCATCTGTGTTGAAAATCATTTGACAAAATATATGTGACTCTGTTTCTTTTTTTTTAATTAAAAAATTTTTAATTCCAGTACAGTTAACACAGTGTTATGTTAGTTTCAGGTGCACAATGTCGCGATTCAGCGGTTCTGTACATTACTCAGAGCTCGGTCGTGACAACTGCACTCCTTCATCCACATCACCTGTCCCCCCCCTCCCCAACTTCCCCCACTGGTAACCATCAGTGTGTTCTCTGTAGTTCAGAGTCTGTTTCTTGCTTTGTCTTTCTCTCTCTTTTTTTCTTTGCTCATTTGTTTTGTTTCTTAAACTCCACATATGAGTGAAATCATATGGTATTTGTGTTCTCTCACTGGCTTATTTCCCTTAGCATTAGATTATACCTCTAGATCTATCCATGTCATTGCAAATGGCAAGATTTAATTTTTTAAAAAAGATTTTAGGGGTGCTTGGGTAACTCAGTTGGTTAAGCATCTGACTTCAGCTCAGGTCATGATCTCAGGGTCCTGGGATCAGCCCCACGTTGGGCTCCCTGCTCAGCAGGGAATCTGCTTCTCCCTCTCCCTCTGCCCTTCACCACCCTTCCCCTTCTGGCTTGTGCTCTCACTCTCTCCCTCAAATAAGTAAGTAGAATCTTTTTTATTTTATTTTTTAGATTTTATTTATTTATTTGAGAGAGAGAGAGAGAGAGATTGAGAGAATGAGCAGGGGGGAGGGGCAGAATTTGAGAAAGAAATAGGCTCCCCATGAGCAGGGATCCCGACACGGGGCTTGATCCCAGGACCCTGGGATCAAGACCTGAGCTGAAGGCAGATACTTAACCGACTGAGCCATCTAGGTGCCCGAAGACTTCATTCCTTTTTATGGCTGAGTAATATTCCATTGTATATATACCACATGTTTCTTACCCATTCGTTGATCAGTGAACACTTGGACCGCTTCCATAATTTCACTATTGTAAATAATGATGCAATAAACATATGGGTGCATATATTTTTTGAATTAATGTTTTCCTATTTTTTGGGTAAATACTGAGTGGTGGAAGTACTAGATCTTATGGTAACCCTATTTCTCATTTTTTGAGGAGCCTCCTGTTCTTTCCCATAGTGTCTGTCCAAGCTTGCGTTCCCACCAACAATGCACGAAGGGTTTCTTTTCTCTACACCTTTGCCAACACTTGTTTCTTATGCTTTTGATTTTAGCCATTCTGACAGGTGTGAATTAATAACTCATTGAGTTTTGATTTGCATTGAATGATTTTGAGCATCTTTCATTTGTCTGTTGGCCATCTGTATGTACGTGAGTCTATTTCTTGACTATATATTTCTGTTCCACTGGTCTCTATGTCTGTCTTTTCTTCAGTACCATACAGTCTTACGTACTAGCTTAAGATAAGTCTGAAAAGTGGATGGTGAGTCCTCTACCTTCAATTTTTTAAAAATTATTTTGGTTATTCAGTTCCTTTGCCTTTCCATGTAAATTTTAGAATCAGCTTGTCAATTTCAACAAAAAACTGTACTGGAATTTTTAAAGGGTTTGCATTAAATCTAGAGAATATATAAAAATATGTACGTATAAAATAATAAATAATAGAACAAACATACCATCCTTTATAAATACCAAAAGAAATTTAAAAAGTGCAAAAGTGGTTTCATTACTGAGTCTTAAACCTATATTCATGCAAAATTCTCTCTAGTTGTAGGGACACTAGATGGTGGGATGGTGAGAACATCGGCCTAGCTAGCTCTAAGGATTTTTTTCTTCTACTTCCTTTATCTTCAGACCATCCTCTCCTTTTGACAATTTGAAATCCTTATGACTAACTTTTTAAAAGAGCTTTGTGGGAACCATTACCTTTTTTAAAAAAGATTTATTTATTTGTTTTAGAGAGGGAGCGTGGAGGGGAGGGACAGTGAGAGAGGGAGAGAGAATCCCAAGCAGATTCCCTGCTGAGCATAGAGCTTGAGGCAGGGCTGGATCCTAGGCCCCTGAGATCATGACCTGAGCCAAAATCAAGAGTCGGATGCTCAACCAGCTGAGCCACCCAGGCGCCCCTGTTATCTTTCACATTGTTATGGTTTTAAGAGAGCATTTCCAATCTTTCTTTACCTTGTTGGAATGAGTCATGTAGAAATGTGATTCTAATGCCCAGTGACTTCTATCAGTTTCAGTACTGCTGTGTTCATACACACTCAATGTGTTTGGAAAGTCTTTGATTTAGAGTAGGAATTTTTAGTTCCTGAATGGTAGGGGCCACATGGCTTAATTTGCTCCTTATGCTTGTTTTCTCTCTCACCTGGCCTACTCTTAAAAATATTTGTAATGTATGGTGACATCATGCAAGACATTTCTCATTTTCCCTTATTGAAAATATGAAATGGAGATATTAGTACCTGATTTCTCCTGATTTCTTCCTCCCTTTTCATGAGTGAAAGAATTCTGGGGGCGCCTGGGTGGCTCAGTCGTTAAGCGTCTGCCTTCCTGGGATCAAGCCCCGCATCAGGCTCCCTGCTCTGCAGGGAGCCTGCTTCTCCCTCTCCCACTCCCTCCGCTTGTGTTCCCTCGCTCGCCGTGTCTCTCTCTGTCAAATAAATAAATAAAATCTAAAAAAAAAAAAAAAAGAATTCTGAAAAGCTGGCTTCTCATACAAAAGGTGTTATAAACATTATAGTTGTAATGTATTTTAATTAAGAAATCTATCATAATAACAACTGATAGATTTGATCATTATAATTCAAATACGATATAATCATTACCCTCTCAAATTTATTACGTATCCACAGTGTTAGTGCTAGAATGATGTTGAACATAATGGAAATTTTATATTCCTGTGTTTTAAGCCTTCAGGAGCCTTTCTGATGTTTTCCATTGCCATTTAATAAAGAATAGCAGATTGATCTTTAGATTTGTAGGTCAATTTATACCATCTGAGGTTATGAGATAATCAAGTCATATCTTTGTAATTATCTTTTAAGATTGACCCTTGTTTTAATGAGCATTAGATTATAGTTATTTCCTTGGCTTGATTGCAATCATTTTTCCAATATTAAACACACATACACAGTATTTTTGAAAGGGAGCATGTGAAATTTTTGATGAATCAATGAATACTAGATGCAAGTTGCAGAAACTGAAGAATTCTCAATAGTTGAAATATATTAGTCTGAACCATGGCTGGTACTTTATTTAAAGTTTAATTGATCAGATACTTTGTAAAATGGCAAAACATGTTCAGGAAAGGGAGAAGGTGGAGCATAGTCAATGAATGGATGTGATTTACCTTCCGAAAAGAATCATCACTGAGTATTTTATTATAATTATCCCAATAAAAAGGAAGACAGCGGGGCACCTGGGTGGCTCAGTGGGTTAAAGCCTCTGCCTTCAGCTCAGGTCATGATCTCAGGGTCCTGGAATCGAGCCCCGCATCGGGCTCTCTGCTCAGCGGGGAGCCTGCTTCCCCCTCTCCCTCTGCCTACTTGTCATCTCTCTCTCTGTCAAATTAATAAATAAAATCTTAAAAAAAAAAAGGAAGACAGTGATTTTTGATCAGCCATTTTTGATCAGGCCAATTTTGATTAGCCATTGCTCTACAGAAATGATGTGACATATTTTTACATCAACACTGTATGATACAGAAAAGTAGTGATAAAAATTTTTTCTCTAAGGAGAACAGATGTGACAGAGCAAAATAAGATTTTTGGTATTTTCATCTTAATTGCTATAACTTTTTTATCCTCCTACTTATATGTTTATTAACATATACATCTTTTGTTCCCCCCAAGTTTTATTTAAATTCCAGCTAGTTAACATAAGTGCAATATTGGTTTCAGGTATACAGCTATAAAGCTATAATTTTTTAATAACTATAACTTATTATGTTTTTTTAAACATAATTATGTTTTCATGTATCTTAATATTTTATTTTTATAAAAGATTATTTATTTTTGGGGGGTCAAGAGCAGGGGGAAGGAGCAGAGGGAGAGGGAGAAGCAGATTCCTTGCTGAGGAGGGAGCCTGATGTGGGACTTGATCCCAGGACCTGGAGATCATGACCAAGCCAAAGGCAGATGCCCAACCATCCGAGCCACCCAGGCGCCCCTCTGATGCTTTTTTTAAATAAAGGAATGTGTACTTTATTGTTAGAGCATTGATTTTTTTTTTGAAATTTAAGTGTACATTTAAGTGATTTTAGTATATTCACAAAGTTGTGCAATCATCTCCACTATCTAAAGCCAGAATATTTTCTGCACCCCAGAAATTACCCACTAGGAGTGACCTCCATCCCCCACTTCCTCAGCCCTTGGAAACCGCTAATCTATTCTCTGTCTCCATGGATTTGTCAATTCTGAATATTTCATCTAACTGGAATCATAGAATCTGGCCTTTTGTGCCTGTCTTCTTTCACTTAGCTTCATGTTTTCAGTGTTTATCCATATCATAGAATGTAACAGATCTTCATTACTTTTAGTGGCTGAATAATGTTCCACTGTATGGATATGTCCAATTATGTTATCCATTAATTAGTTGATGGACATTTGGGTTGTTTCCATTTTGGGCTATTATATATAATGCTGCTGTGGACATTCATATACAGGTGTTTGTGAGAACATGTGTTTTCAGTTCTCTTGCTGGGTCATACGGTAATTCCGTGTTTAACTTTTTGAGGAACTGCCAAAATGTATTCCAAAATGGCCACCCCATTTTACATTCTCACCAATGGGTGAGCGTTCCAATTTTTCTGTGTCCTCACCCACATTTGTTATTGTCCATCTTTTTGATTTTAGCCATCCTAGTGTGTGTGTGTGAAGTGGTATCACGTTGTGGCATTGATTTGCATTTCTTGGCTGATGAATGATGTTGAATATCTTTTCGTGTACTTAATGGCCACTTGTATATATATTTTTTGGAGACATCTATATTCAATGCCTTTGCCCATTTAACACATTGGGTTATATATCCTTTTCTTGTTGAATTGTAAGAGTTCTTTAAGTATTCTGGAAAATAGGCTTTTATCAGATACATGATTTCTAAGTATTTTCTCCCATTTTGTGGGTTGTCTTTTCACTTTCTTGATAGTGTCAAAAGCGCAAAAGTGAAGCACAAGAATTTTTAGTTTTGATGAAGTCCAAGTTATCTTTTCACTGCTTGTGCTTTTGGTGTCACATCCGAGAAACCATTGCCTCATTCATGCTTGTGCGTATTTACTCCTGTGTTTTCTTCTAAGAGTTTAATAGGATAGCTATTATAATAGCTCTTACTTTGGGTCTTTGATCCATTTGGAATTAAGTTTTGTATGATGTAGAGTTTCTTTCATTCTTTTGCATGTGGATATCCAGTTGTCCCAGCACCATTTGTTGACTCTTCTTTCCCTATTGAATTGTCATGGCACCCTTGTCAAAACTCAGTTGACCAGAAATGTACAGTTTCATTTCAGGACTCTCAATTTTATTTTATTGATCTATAAGTCTGTTCTTCTGCCAGTACCACATTCTTGATTACCGTAGCTTTTTAATAAGTTCTGAAATCAAGAAGTGTGAGTCTTCCAACTTTCTTCTTTTTTAGGACTGTTTTGGCTAATCAGGGTCCCTTAAATTTCCAAATGAATTTTAGGATTACCATGTCAGTTTCTGTTAGAAAAAAAAGTCAGCTGGGATTTTGATAGATTTTGCGTTGAATATGAAGACCAATTTGTGGAATATTGTTATTGTAGCAATATTATATTCTCCTTCATGAAAATGGGATGTTATTCCATTTATTTAGATCTTTAATTTCTTTCAACAATGTTGTGTAGTTTCCTGCCTTCAAATCTTGCATTTCTTTTGTTAAGCATATTTCTAAGCATTTTATTTTTTATGCTATTACAAATGGAATTTTCTTAATTTCCTTCTCAGATTATTCATTGGTAGTGTATAGAAATGCACTTGATTCTTGTATATTGACCTCGTGCCCTGCAACCTTTCTGAGCTTGTCTATTAGCTCTAATAGTGCATTTGTGAATCCCTTAGGATTTTTTCTGCACAGGATCATATCATCTAATCTGGATGCTTTTATTTCTTTTTCTTGTCTAATTGCCCTGGCTAAAACCTCTAGTAGAATGTTGAATAGAAGTGGCGAGAATAGACATCCTTGTCTTGTTCTGATCTTAGTGGGAGAGTTTTCAGTCTTTCAGCGTTGGGTATAATGTTATCTGTGGTTTTTTTTTTTTTTTTTTTTTTGTAGCTACCCTTTATCAGGATGAGAAAATCTTCTATGCTTAGTTTATTGAGTGTTGTGATGAAAGGTGTTAGATTTTGTCAGATGTGTTTTCTGCATCTTTTGAGATGATGACATGGTCTCTATTTTTAGTTCTATCAGTAGGATGTGTTACATTGATTGATTTTTATATATTGAAGCAAACTTGTATCCCTGAGGTAAATCCATTATGGTGGATAATTTTTTTTTATGTGTTACTGGATTCATTTTGCTAGCATTTTGTTGAGGACTTTTGTACCTATGGTCATAAGGGATATTGGTCTATAATTTTCTTTTCTTATGATGTCTTTGTCTGGTTTTTGTATCAGGATAGTACTGAACTCATAGAATGAGTTATGAAAATGTTGCTTCCTCTTCTAGTTTTTGGTAGAGTTTGTGAAAGATTGATGTTATGTCTTCTTCAAATATTCAATAGAATTCACCAGTGAAGCCATCTGGTTACCTAATGCTTTTGAAGGAAATACAATCCACATTTAGTCTTACGTACATCAAGGACCAATATATTAATAGTTTGCATCACAGCTTGGTTATCACCTTAATAGTTTGCTTATTTGAATATCTTTAGAAGTAACTCACCTTCCCAAATAAATTTTTAAAAATCAGATCCATTAATAATTGACTAATTACAAGATTTATAGCTTAGTTAGACTAAGGAGTCATGTTTGATGGATTCAGGTATCTTTATTTTTTTCCCTTAAGATTTATTTATTTATTTGTAGAAAGAGAGAGAGAGAGGGCGCCAGCATGAGCGGGGGAGTAGCAGGCAGAGGGAGAAGCTGGCTTTCTACTGAGTTAGGAGCCCGATGTGGGACTCGATCCCAGGACCCTGGGATCATGACCTGAGCTGAAGGCTGACACTCAGCCAGCCACAGGCATCCCAACTCAGGTATCTTTTAACTGATTAAAACCATTAACTGAACAAACCCTTTTATTCAGTAGACATTTATTGTGTATCTATTATGTATTAGATTTAGAAGAGAAATTTTGACATGAAGATAATGTTCTAATTTGCTGCTGTGGAGAGACTTCAGCTGTAACGTACATAGTCAGTTGTACATTGGTGAGAGTGAAAGTTTCTGGTCATCCAAAATAATTATTCATTTGACAGTGACTCGTTTTTGATAATGAATTTGTAAACTGATTTTGATTTGCCCAACTCTTACTCTTATTACTGGAGCATTTAATTATTTATTCCTTTTTGAAAGCCTGGCCACTGATTTCCTCTTGAGTGTCTCATTGTTTGCTAAAATCTAAGACAAAAGATGATTTAAAATTTTTGTTCTTTCTGAGCCTATTATATCTGGCATTTTGTTGTTTTAATATTAATTTATGTTAATTAATTATAATTTAACAAAGATTATTTGACCTCAGGACTTTAATTAATAGCCATTTATTTATTTATTTAAAAGATTATTTATTTATTTATTTGACAGAGAGAAAGAGATCACAATTGGCAGAGAGGCAGGCAGAGGAGGAAGCAGGTTCCCCACTGAGCAGGGAGCCCGATGCGGGGCTTGATCCCAGGACCCTGAGATCATGACCTGAGCCGAAGGCAGAGGCTTAACCCACTGAGCCACCCAGGCGCCCCAATAGCCATTTATTTTTAAAAGAATTGCTACTACCAGAGATCAAGGAGGATGAACATGAAAATAAGGCCCAAAGAAAACTTGCTAATCTGATACTTTCTTATAGTTCATGTTATTGTCGTCTCTCTTTTAAACAGAGCCAGCTATAAAGAGACTATTCTCAGGTGAATAAAAGATGTCCTTTCATATACTTTAAAAAAGTCAACTGATCTTTAAAAAGTTTCACTTTAATAAACCTCAGTTCAGAGAAATCCAAAGCATTCCTCAGTCTGAAGGGTATTCTTAGAGTTGGAAAGGAAGGAAATTGTTACTGTTCGCAAATGAAAGTCCCTGAGTGAAAAATCTGTAGCAAGATGAATGGTCATTCACTCTTCAAGATCTAATTCTTCCTACTGAGTTTTCTTCTTTGGGCCCAGTGACACATTCAGTGAAGGATTGTGGTTTTATACAATTAATTCCATGACTATAAGTACTGAAAAAAGAGAGGTTATTAAAACTCGGGAGACTTCTGAGTTCTAGTAAAACCATTAAGAAGGAACTAATGTGATAATAAAATGGAAAGCAATTCAAAACTTATCAGCCTAATAAAGAATATTACCAAATATCTGACCATCATAAAAATCTTTGAAAATGAAACAAAGGAAAAAAAAACCCCATCAGCTCTGATTTACAATCTGTTATGATGGGCTTGGCCCTCATTAAATCAGCCATGCTATCTTGAAGAGGATATTTAATTACTGGGTGATTTGTAACCAGATTCAGGAGAGAGTCATAGGGGGAATTGCAAGCATCTTGAGATCAATGTGGCGCACGCGGGGTCTCGCCACAAACACCGTCTACCCTTTGGTACTCACCTGTCTTTTCTGCCATCCAGTTAGAAGCAGCTCTTTTCCCTGCACAGCAGTGAGTTACACGTTGCGCTGAAATAACACCATTCTGCTGAGAAGCACAAAGTATTTCATCTATACGACGGGAGTCTGATGTCAAGAAATGCTCTGGCAAATGGCAGTGTGTCCAGGTGTCCCACCTCCCATTCTCACAGTCCAGGAGGGAAGAGAGGATTAAGTGTTCCACCTTGGACGCTAGTTCCTCGCTACAGAGGAAAGGCTGGCTTTCCCCCTGAGTGGACTTGTGCTTGCCCGTTCTATCTTGTCTGCACACAGGATTATCGCACACACAAAGCTTGCGTTTCACAACCAGCAGAAGTCAGGAGATGAGCCCCTGAGAACAATTCAAGTAATCAGAATCGCAGAAATGCCAGGCGCTCTCCCCACTCTGCCTCTTTGCTCTCAGCTTAACGCCCCCGTTGGGTTTCCCTTCAGCACTCTGCCATTCTGTGGTGTTTCTTTCTCTCCCATCCCCTTCCTTCAAGACTCTCCTCCTCCCAGTGCCCTTAAGTTGCTTCTGGGTGCCCAGTAGACTTTTAGGAGTCTCATTGTTTTTGGACTCCTCTCTCTGCAGAAACCAGGCTTGTAAAAGGCGGGCTTTCCCATAATAATCTCCAGTGATTATAAAATTGAAATGGACTTTAAGAACATGAATCAACTCCCTCATGTTAGGTGAGAGGCCCCCGAGAAAGTGATATGTGTCGAGGCATAAAAAGGTGGCTGGGCTGGAGCGGGCATGTCGGTGTCCTTGAACCTGGCTGAGTGCCTGCGAAGTTCATTCACACCCGGCTGGTGGTAACCAATGCTCGCGCATTGTCCGGGCTCTGAGATGTTTTGCAGGGCTCTAGAAAGCCATCGGGTGAACCAATATGGCACACCTCCTTGGAGCATCAGTGCAAGTAGGACTTTTATTGGAAAAAAAATGAAGTGCTCTGTCTCTCAGCTCCCTCTCCCCTTCCGTGTTCAGTGTGGGTGTCGGGGCTGAGACTGCACATTTCTGCTTTGTCAGCTGCTCCTTTTCAGGCTCTGTCAAGGGCGAGGTCGGAGGGTGGCTGCAAGGCAGGAGAAGTGACCTAGTTCTTCCTGTTTCCCGTCCCTCCCGGGGACAGTTCAGTTCCTTACCTCGCAGCCTCACCGATTCTGGTAGCAATGGCTGCTTACCGTTTGCAGTCTCCACGTGCTCGGGACCGGTGTCTTGGGTCTCCTTAGAAGCACAGCACTGGCTGTTCGTGTCCCCTTCTTGGAGACCCAGGTCCCTCATGGGGCTCCTCCTCTCTGCTTCCAGAGCTTCATGATCCCAGCCCCTTCTCTTTATCCCTCAGCCCTAGTGTGGTAGCTGCTTTCTGCATCACCACCTCTGGGAACCTCAGTGTCCCCTCTTTGCGTTTTTAGGTCACCAATGCTTGGTTGTCAACTTTTTTGTTCAATTCTCTGTTAAAATAGTGGAGCATGGTTTCTGTGTCCTGACCAGACCCTGACTGACCCAAGTACTTGAATCGGTATTTACTATGCTATTAAAATAATCATCATATCTATGGAGGAGAACAGAAAATGTATTTACATTTAGCAGATCAAGCAGAAACAACCTCAAAGGAATTTCACACCTCTTCAGAAATGCCTCTTGCATTCCTTTCAAAACACTTTTATTGTCTTCTATTAGGGATACCTTAGTGGGGAAGTTTGAGAAGCATAGGCTTAATGAGTTATTCCCAAGTACCTATAATGCTAGGAGGGAGACTTCCAGAGACTCATGCCTTCGTTTACTATTTTATTTTATTCTATTTTATTTTATTTATTTATTTTAAAAGATTTTATTTATTAATTTGACAGAGCGAGAGAGATCACAAGTAGGCAGAGAGGCAGGCAGAGGGAGAGGGGGAAGCAGGCTCCCTGCTGAGCAGAGAGCCTGATGCGGGCTCGATCCCAGGACCCTGAGATCATGACCTGAGCCGAAGGCAGAGGCTTAACCCACTGAGCCACCCAGGTGCCCCTATTTTTTTATTTTTTTAGAGAGGGAGTGGGGAGGGGCTGAGGGAGAGAGAAAATCTTAAGCAGGCTCCATGCCCAGCGTGGAGCCCGATGCAGGGCTCGATCTCATAACCCCGAGATCATGACCTGAGCCAAAATCAAGACTCAGACACTTAACTGACTGAGCCCCCCCAGGCACCCCTCATGTCTTCATTTAAAGAGATGGAGATGGTAGTTTGGTTGGGAGGGTAACTGTTAGCAGCCCTCCACAAATTTTGCCTATGAGCAAGTCAGACTGCTTCTTCCGAGATTAAAAGCACATGGCTTTAAACGATGCTATTCAATTAATCATCATTCAGTAAATCCGGCAATGGATTGATTGGTGTGAGAGAGCTGTTCTCCTGAACTCTATTAAATTCTAATGGGAAGTTTTAGCTCAAGCTGAGGCACCCACCCCATGTGGACTGGGGAGTTCATGCATGAATCAGAGCCTTAACCAGCCTTTGGAGATGGCGTGAGTCACACCTTCTGACTCGAGCCAGAACTAAGCTAGCAGCTGTGGTTTGTTCTGTTCACTGATCAGTGAAGCTTCTGTTTCACGTTGGAATACTGTGCATATGCTTGGCAGGCTGATGGAGTCTTGTTTGCAACTCCCAGAGAAGACATAACCAACAGAGCAGTATCCTTGAGGAAGCTCCCAGTGCTCTTCTCAGAGTAAATAAGGCGAGAGAACAGGGAGGGAGGAAACTCATTCCTGAGAGTGTATCACACATCAAATTGTTCATAATGCAGTTTAGCATCAGGAGATAAATCAGTCTTGCATTTGTAAAGTCACAAACACAATGGTAACTAGACATAAATGGGTATACAGCCTTCTCATAGACCCGAAGAGAAATGAGAATGTGGAAGGTACACTCTGGCCGAAAGCAAAGAAGTCTCCAGTAATAGTTGGGTGAGAGATGTGGAATAGGTTGGGATCAATGAGATGGTCCCTGGGAGTTTGGACCAGACCCACGGAGGTCATGAAATCCAGGTGTAGCTTTCTTCTAGTGTTGGATGAGTAGAATTGCATTAATAGGAATGACAAGGCGGTCTTTATGGGAAAGGAACGCCTGAAGGGCAAGCTGAGTGTTGGGGAGAAGAGAAGAAGATCAACCCCATACCTTTGCCTGCTCGATGGTCAGAGTAGAGAGCAGAAGAAGCTGTGATAGGGGAATTATCTATACAAAACCTCAAGTCACCCCAAGTGATGGGCGCGCGGAATATGAAGGTGACACGCTATAGGTGTCTCTGTGCCACACAGACTCCCTGTCTAGTTGGTCTCAGCTGACTCTTGGAACTTCATGGCTTGTATCCTTTAAAATAGCCAAGCCTAGCCTTAATTCACCTGAGAAATAAAAACTTAGCAAAACACAGGGTAAGTGCACCAACTGAATTGTATTTTTAGAAGCAAAAGCCATTTTCCCCAAAGTATATGTCCAGGTTCACGAGTTCCATGAGCTGCTCATGAGGTCTTAGTCTTTTGTCAAGTTTCTTGGAACTTATTCTTACATATTCCATCTAAAAAAAAAAATGGATGTGATAATCATATGGACATTTTATTATTATTTTGGTACTCTGCTTTGGTACATGGTAGGATTGAATTGAGTTTAGTCATGGCCACGTGACTTGACTTGGTTAATAAAACATGGGCACAAGTCTTTAAGAGCTCCTGCACCAATTGCCACATTTATTTCTTCCTGCCATAATAGTTTCAGGTGGCGGAGTTGTGTCAGACTGTGTCTCTTCGCGATGCCGCTAAGGAACAGAGCTTCACGGGCCGATGCATAAGGGACGTGTAACATGAGAAAGAATGATTTCTTCTAGCCCTGGACACTGGGGAGTGGTTTCTTACTGTAGCATCATTTAGCTTATTCTGACTGATACAGAAATTGCTGCCAGGAGTGGGGCGCTAACATAGCTACAAAATTGTAATTTGTCGTTGGCTTGAACAGCAAGGTATAGACAGTGAAGAAACTGTTTGTTTTAAAGTCCGGCAAGATGACAACCCATGTTACGGAGTGGCAGAAAATGTGGTGAAACTATTGTCCAGCTAACTCGGAAGGCTGATTATATGCCTAATGAACTTGTAGTTCTAGAGAACAGGCAGGAAAACAGAATATTAATGATGTGTGTTGTCTTCCGTTGGCTGCCTTTGACAACGTATTACAGGAGACAAGGTCAGAGAAGAATCAGCTGGATTTTAGTCAGGAGTTCAAGGGAAATTTGAGGCTTTGCAATGTTGGAAAGACGGACTCCAAATAGCAGAAAATAAAATTGAGAGAGCCTTTGCTAATAGAAAAATGTTAAATCTGAGTCTTGCAGCAAAGGCCATGACCTCTTTGCCTCCTGTTAAAAACCATTCAGCTGATTATATTTCCTTGGCCATCACTACATTATTAAAACCTCTGCATTATTAAAACCCCTTTACTAGAGTAAAGATCCAAATAAGATCTGTTTTTCAGGTAACTATGGGCATGACTGTTGGCAGATGGAAGTTTTCTGGAATCAAAGAGATAAGAGGCTGATGTAATTGCAGAAGCTGTCCTTCCAAAAGGATCACCAGGTTGAACTACAGGAGACTGTAACAGCTAATGACCGAAAATGATCCTCGGGCCCCAAATATTTAAGGCAGGAAGCGGGCAGACCAAGCTTAGCCCTCAAGCTAAGCAGATTCCCTAATGCCTGCTTCAGAAGTCTCAAAGAGCGTGATAGCATGTTGTGAAAGGAAACCAGAGGCCACGGAGGATTATGGATAATGGGGCTGCTCGCAGAGAGCGTATTTAGGGACTAATATTCCTCACGCCCACGGTAGGCCTCAAGGTATTTGTTTGGGGGGTTTCAGAATTGCTGAAGACCATTGTCTCCGTGTCTCTTTCCAGACAGACAACAGAATTATCTGCTCCTTGTTTCGTCTTTGTAGGTTAAGTATGAGAGATGGACAACTTGTTTTTCATTTCATAAGTCTCTGGAGCGAGAAGAGCCACATCCGAGGACAGTTGAGTCACTGTGTATCACCCCCTGTTAGGGACCAAATTGTGTCCCCCACAGTCGAATGTTGAAGCTTTAGCCCCCCGCGAGACTATACTTGGAGACAGGGCCTTTAAAGAGGTGATTAAGGATAACTGAGATCCTAAGGGTGGGGCCCCCAGTCCAATGGGCTGGGCCTCAGGAGAAACCAGTCCCGCTGGGCCTTGGCCTTGGCCTTCTAGCCTCCAGAGCCGTGCAGAACAAATTTTGGTTGTTTAAGCCCCGCAGTCTGTGGTATTTTGTTATGCCAGCTCGAGCTGACTAATCCAACTCCTGAGGAAGGGCCTGCCATGCGTCACCCACAGACACTTGATCCACGGGATGGGACTTCGGAGTTGTCTCTCCTGGGGAGGCAATAAGGGAATTGTGTTAAAGGGAAGAAAACTGAGCTCTTTAGCGACCAGAGAAGTGGACTGCAGTTATCATGAGGACTCCTCAGCCTCGAGGATTGTGTTTCCAGGACCCCTTGAAGATAGGCTTTGTCACGTGGCTCACTTGGCCAATGAAATGTGACCAGAAGCGACAGGTGTTTCGTCTAGGGAGACTCCCTTAAGAACTGATGTACAGTCTGCCACCCCCCCGCCCCCGCTTCCCTCTGCCACAGCATCTGTGATGCTCCAGATGGTAGAATGTTTGTCAACCTGTGTCCCTGAATGCAGATGACATGGAGCAGAGTCCCAGCCAGTCGGCAGTAGTCACGAGCAAGGGCGAGAAATAATGTTTACAGCTGTTGAGATGTGGGGATTGTTTATTACGGTGGCATGGCCTATAGTCTGTCTCGACCGATTTAATCAATAATAAGAGAAGGAAAATTTCCAAAATTTTCGCGAATTTGTGTAATATGATCCGTCTATTGGAGTTTGTGCTTCATTAGGTAGAGAAGTAGAGCTGACATCAGGGCGCCCATCAGTCACTGAGCTGTCCTTTGTTGTCAAAGGTGATGCTCTTGAATCAGCCTGGGAAGAATATGCTTGGAGCTAATTTGTCAGTAGTGGTCGTGGATTCTCTTAAAACCATTCACTCTTCTCCACTCGGCTGCCTCTCGTAAGGCAAGGGTGATATGTAGTCATTGATCAGAGCAAGCCTGGGCCTCCAACCTACACCGTCAGTCCCATTCACTTTGAGTTGCATGAACCATTAGTTGACAAGCAAGAAGGCAGAGTCCTCAATGAATCTTCAGATCATGTTTAGCCTCCTCGTGAACCACAAACCAGGAACAAGGAATGGCGACTCTCAAATTGCTGACATTTATAAAATCAGGGTATAATGATGGCGGAATAGCCATTGTATACCTTTCCGCGTGATGAGATTTACAAGGACTTTAACCCTGTCTAATTCCAGTAGCTCACTGATAAAGCTCTATGAACGTAGTCTGGTATGTTGTTATAATAGGAAGTTGAGACTAGCTTAAAACATCCTGTAGAATAGAATGCACTCATCTGTCGTGTGGTTGATGTTTGTCCTCCAACAATACTTCCCAAAGCAGAGACTCTCAGGGGCGTGTGTGAGGTATATGTGGTGGGGGAGCCATGTTGGATCAGGGCCCACCCTAACCTCATCTTAACTTGATCATATCTGCAAAGACCCTGTTTCCAAATAAGGTCTCATTTACAAAGGTTGAGGTTAGGACTTGGAGGTATCCTTCGAGGGGACATAATTCAACCCATAACACCTTGTGATATGTCTTTTTCCTGAAGCTTCTTGGAAGTGACTTCTGTCTCTTGCAATGTCACTTGGAGAAGCAGAGAAGGCCCCTGAGGCAGAACTCGGGGGCCTAAAACAGAATGAGGGGGTGAGGGGAGGAGCACCGATGTGAGTTGTGGGGAGGAATATTTGATCGGTGCTGGGAGGACTATTTGACTAGGAGCTGAGTTATCAGAATGGCTGGGAGGAGAGGCACGCACAGCCTGCAGAACCCACAGACGGGATGAGAGCTCTTAGGGTCCTTGTCTTTGGAAGACAGAGACCCAGCTCAAAACTGCCTACGTGAGAAAAGGATTACTGACTCATGTAGCTGGGAAGATGGGAGGGACTACACATAAAGTGATAACCATTGATCATTACATGAAAATATCAGAGAGAGCAAGGACATTTCTCAGTAGTACTGTCTAGAAATTAATAGCAGTAATAATACTTAAAAAAAACCCAAGCACCCAAATATATTTGAATATATTGGTGAATGGCCAGTTTTTAAACTTAGGTGACACTAATTACTTAAATTATATGCAGTATGACAGGGGTCTAAAGAAGGAAGCAAGAACTTTTTGCTGGAATATGAAAGGTTTCAGGGAAGAGTTAAAATCTCAGCTACGTTTGTCTGATGAATCAGGTAAGATGTTTATCATAGGTCTGGGACGTGAATAATGACTTGAAGCTGTGTTTGGGCTCATGATGTTGAACTCAAATTTCAATAGTGTTATTGGGATTCCGGTAGTCACCATTCAATGGAGGGCATCCATTCGGACACCCTGTTTCTAGACAAGGGCAGGAGTGGTGAGAAACTGAAAGAATGTGGATTTTCTTCCTGAGTTGTCAAGTTGTCCCCTTTTTGTTTATTCTTTTTCAGAGAGAAGATATGGAACAGTCAAATCAATCTCTAGAATTTATTACCCAAAAGACAGTAGGCACTTTAGCTCAATAAGATCAAGTGCAGGGATTTGCAATTTAAGTAATTCTTTATTAGAATAAGATAAGGAAGCACATAAATCTCCATCCAGTTTCTACTTCATCTTCAGGGTTTGGGGAACAAGATACTATCAATGAATATAGGAAGCTCATCTCCAAAAAGGCAAATAGACAGTATTCCAAAGTACTCTAGCAAGAAGGAAAGTTCCCTATCTCTAATTCATTTTACATTTCAGGAAGAAATAAAGAACAGAAAGAGAGGAAAAGGGAAGAAGGCATGGTGTCCTCCCGCCATTTTGTAAGGATTATGTAATCTTACTAACCACTATTAAGTAGCATCTTTAACACACTCGGGGCAGTGAAGGTTGGGGGGGGGGGGATGCAAATGGCAGTCCCAGCTGGAAGCCGCTGAGTGGGTGGTCCTCGCGAGCTTAGCGAGAGGGTGGCGGTTCCCAGCAATCTCTGCAGCTCTCACCAAGGATCTCTGGGTGCAGTGCCACGTGGGTGGTCCTCAGGAGCTTGCCTGGGCCACCAGTCTCCCACTTTCCAGCGTGTCCCTCATCTGCAAGGGCTTCTCCCTGGAGGACTAACTCAGGACCACCCTGGGAAGGGGGTGCTGGGGAGGGAGCCCCCCTACTTTTCTTCTAATGATGCCCGGGTGGGTGCTGGCGGCGAAGAGCTAACAACACACAATGCAGAGCAAGTAACGTCGGGTTGGGTCGGCGGGCACGTGAACTTGAAATCTTAATTGCTGCTGCCTGATTGCTGCTCAGAGAGGTCTTACCGATTTACCTCCCCAGCCTTGAGACGTTGGTTAGGTTCCCTCCTTCCTTACATTCGTGATAGCACAGTGGATGAAACAAAAACTTTACCTTTGCTAAACTGATCATGGAAATGGATATCCTCTTGTAGTTTCCAGTTTGTATTTTGAAATAAAATGGAGGCTTTTTCATACTTTGGAAAAACCGTTTTTTTTCCCTATGACTTGTCAATTTGTGTCCTTTGCCCATTTTTATATTACGTTGCTGCACTTTTCCTCATTGATTTATACATAAGGCGCCCTTTGTCAGAGTGCTGCAAACTTAGACCAGGGCTGGCGTTTTTCTTTTGCCATGCAGAAAATTTTAATGTTGTTTACTCAGATTTAAAGCATCTTTTATTTATAGCTTTTGAATTCTGTGTCATGCATAAAAAGGTCTTCCCTACTTGGAGAGCATCAGGGAATTCTCCTGTGTTTTCTCCAACAATATTTATGGATTTTTAAAAATTTACATCTTTGACCCATTTGTAATTTATTTTGGTATGATGAGTGCGATAGGTATCCAACTTAATCTTTCCCCCGCATGAATTAAAGGGAAACAGAGGGTTCAGGTTAAACTGTATTCTCTCTAATGCTTTCTAGAAGTTCTCAATTCCAGACATCCCACCTAGGGGTTTGGGCAGCCCCAGATCAGGTTGGGCAGGTGGAGGACTGGGGAAGACTTTCCAGGTTGGGGCGGTGCTGGAGGCAGCTGTGAGCTTGGGCATCTTCACGGCAGGGAGTAAGACCGGCTGCCAAGGAGAGGTTGATGATGTGGAGCAGAGGGAGAAATGAGATCAGTCCGGTAGGAGGGAGTCCTATGGAAGCTTCTTGATATCAGGCCAAGGTGGTGAAGAATAGGGATTTGAGCAGAGAACTGTAATCATTGTGTTTTGGGAAGTTTGGCCTGGTGGTGGATTGGGGAAGGCAGACGACAGAGTTGGGGAACCTGAGTGGAGGCCATTATCACAACCGCAGGCTGGGCTGAGCTCAGGGCTCCTTCCTTGAGGCCGGCGCGGGGTGGGAGGGTGGCAGTGTGACTGCCTGCAGACCAGCGACAGGTGTCAGCCCAGGACTCTCAATAGCGTCCCTGGACTTAGAACAGGACCTCCCTGGGAGATCTGGGGACCAGGTGCTCCACTTCTGCTCCTGAGTTGACCCCTGAGAACCTCACATCAGACTACGTGTCCTTGTGGGATCCATGGCTCAGTGATGAAACTTAACGTTTGTTGAGTTGACAACGTGCCTTGTTGTGGGTGAGTTTTACATGTAGATCTCATGGAATCCTCACCCGCTCTCACCCCCATTTTGTAGATTAGGAAATTGAGGCTCATAGAAATTAGCTAGCTTACTCGGGGTCACAGGGACTGAGAACGGTAGAACTGGCTTGGGAAGGGGGTCTGTCCCCAGAGCTGGAGCACGTAACCACTCGCGATCTATGCCTCTGTGACTCAGGCTCAGCCACCTTCCCTCTGCTGGGGCTTACGAGCCAAGGGCGAAGATTTATGTGCGTATATAAACTATCCACTTACAGTTAAAGATGTACCCAGGCGTGGGGATCTACAAACAAGGGATTCTAGGGGCCCCCGGGTTGCTCTGCTGGTGAAGACCTAGGATCTCGGGGTCCTGGGATGGAGCCCCACGTCGGGCTCCCTGCTCAGTGGGGAGTCTGCTTCTCACTCTCCCTCTGCCCCTCCCCCTGCTCGTGTGCACGCTCTCTCTCTCTCAAATAAATAAAATATTTAAAATAAGTGATTCTGAATTGTTGACATACATCCTAGTCTAAGCAGGTCACTGCCTACAGAGAAAGATTCTAAGAGCTTCTTTGGGAAAAACGCTCTCTGTCTCCCAAAATACCTCTCCCAGCTTCTCACAGATGCCCAGGATTCCTTTAAGGGAGACAGAGGCTTTCTTTAGAGATAAGGTTTAAAACTAAAGGCTGGGGCCACTGTTTGTTCCCCTTCGTCCTTCCCGTTCTCTGCAGGGCACATGCAGCAGATATTTGATGATTTTTTTCTAGACCACAGCAGGAGAAAAGGTGGCCTCTTTTAGAAATGTTTACCCTTCCCATTCACGTGCTGTTTTTGTGCGATTATTTGATAAGAAAACCCAGGTTGTAGAGCTGGCTGGCCGTGTTTATCCGAAAGGCAGGGAGCCCACAGTCTGTAAGCACTTTCTCAGCGGCTGTTACTCCCTTCACCAGCAGTGGTCTTCCCCCGGGGTCTGGAAATCGGGACTGGCTACCTGGGCTCGCCCCCGGGCGGTCACACGGGGTCCCGCGCTTCGGAGGGCTCTTTGCTTGCTTTAACGCGCTGCTGTCGCTCGCTGTCCTCAAACCCTTCATGGTTTTTTAACAAGGAACGTTGCCTCTTCATTTGGCCCCGAGTCCCACAGATTCCATAGCTGTCCCAGCCTGAGATAACGCGGCAAGCGACACTTGCACAGACTCGGGATAGGACGCTGTTGACCTCCAGTTACACGCCTGCGTGTAAGGCGCGGTGATGAAGTACCGGAAGCCGAGGGGCGAGGAGCAGATTTGGATAAGGTGTTATAGAGGTTGCCACCCTTCATCTTTCTACAGGCACCTCCCTGACCTCTCGGCTCTCTTCCTTGCTGGAACCATCCACAACCCGTAATTAAAGCAGCAGCGTTGTTACTGAGAGAAAGGGGAGAACTAAGCTTGCAGCGAGAGCCTTGGCTCCAGATTCGCCGTTGTTTATCCTCCAAGATTCTGTGAGCCTGGGGCTCTCAGGGTCTTGTCCTACACGGCACCTGCTCAGTGACATCGGTTGGAGGGTCCATGGGTGGGTCCCGTTTCTCCTGACAGCCTGGCACTGAAGACAGTACTTACATGAGTGGGTTTCGAACTAGGCTCACATGAAATCATTTGCAGAAGTCTGGGAGACAAAACAAACTTGTACTCAAAGCAGAGGGGTCTCATCCACTGCACCCCCTTCCCTCCTACCCACTCTCCCTCTGACGTCTGGGGCCATAGGGTGCAAAGTTTGAAAACTCCTGGCTTAGGTCCATGTATGGTCCTCCTGGTGGTCGTCCAACTCTAAGCTTCCTTAAATCCGAAGCATTCTAGCTCAAAGAGAATTGAGAGGGGAGGCCAGAGCAGGCTGGCTGTGTCCCTTTGGCTTAGATACCTGCCATTGATTCCTCTGTTCTTGAGTACTTACCTTTCTAGTCCTGTTATGGTAGCTTCCTTCTAGTCTTGCAACAAACCCACAATGTGGAGCACTGGGTGGGTTGATCACACGAATGGCCCACCGAATGGCCCCGCCTGCCCCCCGTAACTTTTTAGCTTCCTCCCACTCTGAGGCTGGGCTTGGTCGTTGACTTGTTTTGACCGATGGGATGGAGAAGATGGGAGGTCAGCAGAACCTTGCAAGTGTTTTGCTTGTGGCTTTAGTCAGGGTTCTCCAGAGAAGTAGAATCAAGTAGGACATATAGAGATATAGAAGAGGAAATTTCTTATGGGGATTGGCTCACATTTTTGGAGGCTGAGAAGTCCCACAATCTGCCATCAGCGGGCTGGAGAACCAGGAAGGCCAGCGGTGTAATTCTGTTGAAGTCAGAGGGCCTGAGCGTGGTGGGGGTTGTGATGGTGTAAGTCCCAATCTGAGTCTGAAAGGCCAAGAACCAAGAGTACCGTTGTCCAGGGGCAGGGGAACATGGATGTCTTAGGTCACAGAGAATGAATTCATCCTTCCTCTGCCTTTTTGTTCCAATCAGGCTCTCAACAGATTGGGTGATGGCCACGGGCCATGGTGGCGATGATCTTTCCTCAGCCGACTGATTCAAATGCTAATCTCTTCCGGAGACATCCTCACAGAAACCTAGAAATGTTTTTCTAGCTATCTGGTTAACCATCTAGTTATCTAGTTAACCATCTAGCTATCTAGTTAACCATCACAATCGCTAATGGAAAAGAGCATCCCTTTCCCTATCCTTTCCTACCCCCATTGGCAGATGCTGTCCACTTTTTTCTTTTTTTGCTGTTTTCTTATGTTTCTTACCTCCATAATTCTAAAGATAATGCTTATACTGCTATTTCTTGACTTCTAATTTTGAGTACGGTTTTCTTACTGTTGAATTTATATTAAGAAAACTCAGAATTAAGCTTTGTTACGCTATCACATAATCCTCCTGGGTACGTATTTCCCTTCCCCACCTTCAGGGTTGGAGAGGTTAGATAGTGTTTTCATTAGCTGTGTCGATCTTGTTTACAGATGAGCCAAATTATATCTTAGTGATTCTCTTTCCTTTCCTGTGCATTTTTGGTTCCTTCTGTTGGGAGCTGCAATTTTTCTTCTCCCTTTTCTGTCTTCCTTCATCTCTCTGGCATTATCTTTCTACGCACTCAACCAGCTCTTTCCTCCAAACTTTATTCCAACTTTCCTCAAGGTGAGACCTCTCAGATGTTAGTCGTACTCATTTTTCTTACTTATTTTTGCTTTTTTGCTTTTGTAGCTTGTGATCTTGGTGTCATATCAAAGAATCATTGCCAAGACCAACATCAATGGATTTTCTCTTATGTTTTCTTCTAGATTTACAGTTTCAGTTCTTGTGTTCAGATCTTTAATCCATTTTTTAAAAGATTTTATTTATTTATTTGACAGAGAGAAGGAGATCACAAGTAGGCAGAGAGGCAGGCAGAGAGAGAGGGGGAAGCAGGCTCCCTGCTGAGCAGAGAGCCCGATGTGGGGCTCGATCCCAGGACCCTGAGATCATGACTTGAGCCAAAGGGAGAAGCTTTAACCCACTGAGCCACCCAGGTGCCCCTCTCTAATCCATTTTGAGTAATTTTTGTGAGTGATGTAAGATGGGATTATCCAGTTTTCTCAGTACCATTTATTGAAGAGATTATTCTTTCCCCATTGAGTATTCTTGGCTTCCTTGTCAAATATTAGTTGACTAAATACCTGTGGGTTTATTTCTGGGCTGTGGATTCTGTTCCATTGGTCGATATGTGTATTTTTATGCCAGTAATGAAACATATTTTTTTTTTTACCATATTGTTTTGATTACTATAACCTTATAATAAAGTTGGAAATCAGGAGGTATGGTGTTGCTGGCATTGTTCTTCTTTCTCAAGATTGCTTTGGCTATTCAGGGTGTTTTGTGGTTTCTTTCTTTCTTTTTTTTTTTTTAACTTAAATTCAATTAGCCAAAGGAGGGAAATCCTCTATGGTTTCATATGAATTTTAGGATTTTTTTTTTTCTATTTCTGTGAAAAATCTCATTGGAATTTTGATGGAGATTGCATTGAATCTGTGAATCACTATGGGCAGTATGGATATTTTAACAATATTAATTCTTCCAATCCATGAACACAGGGTATCTCCCATTTATTTGTGTCTTCTTCAGTTTCTTTAATCAAAGTCTTATAGTTTTCAGTGTACAGATCTCTACCTCCTTGGCTAAGCTTATTCCTAGGTACTTTATTGTTTTTGATGCTCTTGTAAATGGAATTATTTTATTTTTCAAATATTTTGTTTTTAGTGTATAGAAATGCAACTGATTTCTATATGTTGATTTTGTATCCTGCAACTTTACTGAATTTATTAGTTCTCCCAGTTTTTTGGTGGAGTCTTTAGGATTACCTGTGTATGAGATCATATCATCTGCAAACAGCAGTAGCTGAGTCATAAAGAGGCTTTTCTCATGTGTCCAGAGATCCTGGGTTGGTGGTTAATTTTTAAGGATGGGACACTTAAGAGGGGATCAGGGCTCTGGGCGTTGAAGGGCTCTGTGTCATCTGCTGACCGGATGGTTGGTGAAGGTGCAGGGATACTGCCGTTTTGTGGAGAGCCCGTAGATCCTGCCATGTGCCACCACTTTTCCTGGGACACACTAATCTTTTTGCCGGAGTTTAGGAACCTTACTTCCAAGAATATCATGGATGTCTTCTGATTGTATCCTCACATGGGAGAGCGAAAGAGAGCGTTGGGAGTAGGGTAGAGAGAGGGGAAGCTCCATGTCTCTTCTTGTAAGGGCGCTAATCCCATTCCTGCGGGCTCCACCCTCATGACCAAATCTCCTCTCAAAGGTCCCACCTCCTAATACCTATTCTAATACCATCACAGTGGGTGTGAGGAGTCAACATGTGAACTTGGGGGGACACAGTTCATAATACACCATGAGATGAAGGGTCAGATGTGGACACTTGCTGAACCCCAAGAGCGCTATGCTAGCTCACCTCCCCTACTAGTCAGTAAGAGCTTTCCTCTGCTCCCTGCATTTTCTTCCTTCCCGCTTGTCCTGCAAGGGTCAGAAGTGGGGATAGAAACCCAAGCCTGGAGAGAGGCCAGAGGCCGAGGTAGCCCCTCTCCTAACTACAGTGCACAGCCTCACCTGTGGGGGAAACAGAAACCGCAGCTTGGAGCAGTGGTTTGAATTTCGACACTTACGCGGAAACAGATATTTAAAATGTGGAATTGATCTTTTGTGATTTAGCCCTTTTTAGATTTTTGTAATCTGACTATGACCAGGACATTGATGGGGCTGAGTTTTTGTCCAGGAGTAGAAGAGGAACTTGTCCACTGGCAGTTTCAAAGCAAAAATGAGATGAAAATGGATGTTAGTAAGTTTCCATTGCTTTATGAGTCTATCCCGGATTTGGGGTAGTTCATCCTAAAGGTTACATTTCTCTGACAAGATGTATATTTTGCTTTTACTTTTGAGGGGATAAAATTCTTGGCTATTTGTTTTTTAGATCATTTCAATGATGTTATTCCATTGTCTCCCTACATCGAATGCTGTTGGAGAGAAGTCTGTGTTGTCGTAAATAGCATTTGTGTTTCTGAATGTTGTGCAAAGGAGGCACTGACAGCCCTTGTCTGGGACTGTCCTTTCTATGGAGGTTTTTAGAGCAAACAGCCTGGGAAGGTAGAGGTGATATTTCCTTCTGGAGCAAGCAGTAGCTTTGCTCTGCAGAGTGGAGGAGAGAGATGTGCCTCCCTTGGGGTTTTTAGCATTCTGTCCTCTGAGCACTGAGATTGCTTTTGCTGTTTGTAGTGGGAGGTGTTTGGAGGCCCAGCTTTCTCTTTTTTGGCTTGGAACACTGGAAGTACCATTTAGACAGGAAGTTGAGCAAATTCAAGCAAATCATCATTTCATGAACTCCTCTTGAGTATTGAACCTCTCTTACATGGTAATGTGAATAATCCTGGGGTCACACTTATTCCCACAGCAGTGTGCTGTTGATAATTCTCATTCACAACCCTGAGTTTGATTTTAGCTGACATCGTTTATACTTGTCTCCTCCACATTTATTTCAGAGTACTTATTCTTTTTTGTTTGTTTTTAAACATAACTCATCCAGCCTTCCCTTGTTGTACACTCTCTTGGGATTTTCAGATCAGAGGCGTTGCTATTCCTAAAATTTCACAGTGATCCCAGTCCCATTTAATGCTCCACACACTTCCCTTTTCCCCTTGTTCATGCTCGATGTGCTACATTTTCCATTTTATGACTTTTCACTTCTTCAAACTGCCCTTTATTGCTGAAAGTTCCACACTGTAATTTGAAAAGTAGAGCACTAAAATATCCATTTCTGAGTGATCTGCTAACTCCCGGGCTGTAATTGTATTCCAAATTGATAGTTCAGCCCAAACTTTAACTATTTTATTCAACTTGAGAGGTATGTTTGTAGCCGATTATTCTTGCTTATGGCTTTACCTAGAGCTTTTATATCACAGTTATATTTTGTAGCATGTTAGATATTTTTCCATCTATTTGCCCAAAGCTAGATAAAAAATGTTAACAAAGACATAAAAGTCCTATGTTAAACCAAGAATACTGTTGGAATCATAAGTGATACACTGCAGCATCTTACTTTTATTTTTTTTCCGAGATTTGTTGCAATGGAGAAGATTCAACCCAAGAATGCTATAGCTGATACAGGTGTATGAAAATTTCAAACCTCTTCGATTATGGAGCTAAAACTCTCTCCTACTCTGGCTGGAAATGAAAAGGACTCCCATGTTCGGATAAATGACCTGAGGCAGAAAAATAAATACCAACTATAAAGATGAGACATGTCTTGCTTGTTGTGGGTGCCGGGTTGGGTATTCTCCTAGTGAGGGCTGGCCCACCATTTCAGTTCCTCTTCCTCCAGTGATTTCCCACAGTACACTTTAATCTAAGGGAGGTTGGGAAACTCTGGGTATCATGACAGAGAATTACTGCACCTCTGCCTTTTCCCTACAGTGGGAGGGCAGGGCTTCTTAATCTTGGATCCATGGAACCCCCAGGGGTTCCAGACAGGCTTTGCGTTCAGGGTGGGGCATAGGTTGTGGTGTATTGATGTGAAGTACGTCCACATCTTTCATCACATCCTCAGAGGGGCCCATGATCTTCCAAATGCCAAGAACAGCATGCAACAACGTCTCTCTTTTGACTGTGACTAACGGGTTTAGTAGCACTTATGTGTGAGGTCTAAGAACTTAGTTGCAGATTATTAGGGATGGTTTCAAATGCGCACAAAGTAGGGAGAACAATAAAAAGCTCCTCCCTGTACTTACCCAGCTTCAGCAGTCCTCAGCATTTTGCGAATTGCTTTTAGCCATTGAAATGCATGGCCCGAGGTCATTGTCCTAACTCCCTTGAGAGGAGGGTCCGGTGAATAATCCTGTTCCCGATGAGGGTACTGAGGCTTGCAGGGGCTCAGCCACCTGCCGATGGGTGCACAGCTAGCGAATGGTTGAGCGGGGACCTGGGATTTGAACCTGGCGACGGCCAGCTCCGCATGCCCTCCCAGGCATATGGCATTAGGCTGTCTCTTCTGGAGAATCTTCGGTCTGCGCTGTGTCCCTACTCCTGAGTGCTGTGGCTGCCTTCCCTGGACATGCTTTCATTTTGGAAGAAGCTGCCATTTACAGAGGGCCTCCTCTGCTTTACACGTGGTTTTATTGTATATATATATATTTTTGCCTGTTTAAAAAAAAAATTATTCTGCTTGCTTTTGTTCTAATGAGGACTCTCAGAGAGAAGTATTTTTAGTCCCATTTTACAGGTGAGGGAGCCTCACATGTTAGCAACTTGATCAAAGTTATGCCTAATAAGTAACGAAGTTGGCACGGGAATCCAGACACTCAGTATCCTTGCCTGTCCGGCCCAGACTGGGCTCGAGGCTCAGTTAGACGCATGAGCTTGTGTAGAGTGTATTTTCTCAAAGAGGGTTCATATTCTCACGGTCAGTTAATGGTTACTAGAATTGGCCACGTGGCTGGACATTGTAGCTATTTCAGCAAAGGGGAGAGCGCGAGGCTTAGCGAGGGAGCATCTTGCCTGCCCTTGGGCCACAGGGGTGTTCTTTTTTTTTTTTAAAGATTTTATTTATTTATTTGACAGAGAGGAGAGAGATTACAAGTAGGCAGAGAGGCAGGCAGAGAGAGAGGGGGGAAGCAGGCTCCCTGCTGAGCAGAGAGCCTGATGTGGGGCTCAATCCCAGGACCCTGAGATCATGACCTGAGCCAAAGGCAGAGGCCCTAACCCACTGAGCCACCCAGGCGCCCTCCATAGGGTTGCTGTGATCAGCTTCTCAATACCCACTGTGGGCTCTCGAGTCTCAGTGCCAGGCTGGGCCCTTGGGCACCAGAGCGTGTGCTCCCACGGCTTTGCGAACTTTTTAATAGGGGAAAGAGAGACTTGTTGGAATTTGGGCGTTTTACGGCTTTCGGTCACCCCCTTAGCCATATCTGTTTTCTGGAACCAGGAGTGCCCTCAGCCATCCTCAACCAGAAGGTACGGTGACTGTCCTCCTGTGAAGGAAAGCATCCAGGGGAGTGACATCCCAGCATTGAGAAGACATTCCTGTCCTCCCGGGAGCAACTGGCCCAGCTTAATCCGTGTCACCTAACCCCTTCATCCAACCATATTACCTTTATGCACAGAGATGAGGGAACAGGGAGAATTCTGCCCCACATGGGGGTTGGTAGGAAAGAAAAAAACTATAGGGAAAATATCAGAAGCCAGAACATTATTGTGAAAAACTGACCTACTCTTAAATATATAATAAATGATTAGTTTGCCTTTTTGGTATCTTATCAGCGCAAATTACTGCTGGAACATTAAGACACAATGATGGCTTGGCTACGTGGTTGATTAGAAATCATCTAATCTAATAATAATCTAGGAATAATCTAATATATATACCTATAGACTTATACAGGTATAGAAATCTCTATGGGATACACAACCCCCTATTACCTGAGTTTTTTCTGTGAGGGAGGGACAGATTTTGGGTGCTTTCCAATTTCTGCCTCACTCACTTTTTAAAAATTTGTAATGAGTGTGCAATATTTCCTGTCATCAGAAAAAAACAAAATTACGAAGCACGGATTTGGGGTGCGATTTCACTTTCTATCGCTGGAGCTCACCCGGGAGGTGGTTGCTGTCCGAATCCCCTGGGGAGTGTTTCAGCGAGGGCAGGCCTGTCTCTGCCCTCACCACAGGCCCTGTGTGGCTGCTCGTGTAGTCCCGGAAGGTTCGGAAGCCTTGCTGGGCCTGGCAGCCACCTTCTGCCCGTCTCTGACGGGAGCTCTGTAGAGACCTTGCTGGGGATGGTGACGACACTGGAGGAGACCAGAGCACCAAATCCGTCTGGGAGGGGACATCAGAGCAGTCTAGGGAGAAGCAAAATTGGTCTTGCTTCAGGGAAGAGAGCCGTTTATGGAATTAAGCACCTCTGTTTGTACTCCCAGGAGGGAAAGAGTGTTGGACGTGGCTTCCTAAAGTTTCAGGACACTTCTGGAAAATTAGGATGGATCGCTGTCCTCGAACCAGAACATTTCTGAAGACAGGATACTTAAGGGATGCTCCAGAACCACGGGGACGGGTCTGGGGGACCCATGTGTCCCCATCTTCCATGTCTAAGGAAAGTTGGAATAGGCAGGTTGCTTAGCTTCCCTGTGCCTCGGTTCCCTCGTATGGAAAAGGATAATAATGATGGTTGTGATGATGACCTCCATGAACACGCGTGTGCGCGGGCATCTACTAAGTGTCCTCCGTGTTTTTCCTTATGCTCCACGTGTAAGTGAAACCATATGATAACTGACTCTCTCTGCTTGACTTATTTCACTCAGCATAATCTCCTCAATTGCTTTTTCTAAACAAAGTTTGTAAAACTTCGTGTAGGTTTTTGTCTCTTAATTTTTTACTTCAAAACAAAAGTAACAGAAAAGCAATGCCTTTTTCAGGCTCTCAAATATTAGCCCTATGTTTTCCTTCAGCTTCTTCATAGTAGAACTGCGCTTCCTGACAACGTCTGGTTTTCTGCATTGCTCCCCTCACTTCCCGCCTTGAGAGCTGGGTTCTGCGGGTGTTTGGACAGAGGCCTGGCTCCCGCAGGCTCCGGCGGACGGGGGACAGTTCTTGGCTCCCCGTGTTACCGCTCAGACTATTAACAGTTCCTTCAGCAGACGGACCGAGCCTCAGCTCTCAAGTCACCCCTGGACTCCTCAGGTTTGTCGGCCACAGCTGGCGATGCTTCTAGCACTTCCTAAAGCTCTCAGAACCTTGGTCCACATTTAGCTGCTTCTCCTGAAAATCCTGTATCGGTTAGGGGAAAAAAAAAAAGCAACAAAAAACAACTTCTAACTAGTTCTGGGATCAAGACATTGGAAAGGAACGTCTACTGTTTACCATTACCAGTTCTTTCTTGTGAGCCACTTTGGGGCCCAAGTTGCCTGAGTTCGAGATCCATGAAGGGTGAGCTATGAGAGGGAGCGAGGTAGAGGTAGACCCACCACATAGCGTGCGATTCACCGCCGATTGGCTCCGTCTCGGGACCGGGTGTCTCCGGTACCTCCTCCCAAGGCCGACATGGTCAACCACCTGCTTCCAAGCAATACATTGTCGCTGGATGCTGGCGAAGCTTGGCTGGGGTGGCAGGCTGCTGCTGGGCTTTCTGCAGCACGTCGGACGCAGGACCCCCATCCCCCAGCCCCATCAGAGGCAGACGCCAGTGCGGCCAGGGCCCCACCTTTCCGAAGATGGGAGATCGGACACGGGCTGAGCTCCGGGGGTGTGACTCCACCTTTCTGACCCGGCTTGGTCTGCGAGTGTACCCCGAGCCCACCGAGAGCCTGGCCGTTCCCGCCTGGGGAGGCGCTCTCCCTTGTGGGGCCTTAGGTGTGACGGAGGTCCCCTGGGAAGGCTCAGCTCCCAGGGGATTCCAAAAGCTGAACCGCTGGGTGGCCCAGGTGTGACCCGAAGACATTTGATAACATGGGTGTGAGTGGAAAGCCACGCTTAGCTTCTCAGTTTAGCTTTCTGTTTCTAGTTGTTTTACAGAATACATTTTAAATCATGGTAATTGCTGAATTTCCTAGATCCTAAGAGGTTACCGATTGCAAAACACACGATTGATTTAGTAATAGTACTTGCGTGTGCGTGTGCGACGATGAGAGTGAAATACCAGTTAAAATAGACAATTTGACCGCAGAACATTCCAGATTTCAGAAATGATCAAATGTGATGGAATGGCAGAATGTTTTAGCTCAAAGAAATACGTTAGAAAAGATTTCCTTCTCCAGACTGGAGCAGGACCTGCTCGGTGGGGAGCTGGGGAGGCCTTTTTTCTCGCAGTGGTTTTGAGTCTGCGATTATAGGAGGCAGCACAAGCCAGTGGCCCTAGCCCCCAGACTCCCACAGGGCAATTTGTGGCTGTAATTTCCTGCTGTTGTCCATTCAGCCGCCCATCGAGCTTGCACTAAACCTACCGTGAGCCAGCAGACCCCCAAGGAGTGAATTTGCAGGAAGATCAATTCCTCTGTCCCTGCCCACATTTGACTGCTGTTATGGAAGCTGAATAGAATACAGATCACCCCCAAATTGAATTCTGTGTACCTGCCCTGCTAAGTAGAAAATTGCATATCATGTACGGTTCCTAGACAGGGCTCTGTCTAGACACAAAACCTGCTTACAGTTTCTAATGTTCTTGGTCATTCAGGCATAGGAAACCTGTTTGCCCCAGTCATTTCCGGACCTCAGGCATTTTAGTTGGGAGGACGTTTTTACTGCCACCTGCCAATCCCGTCTCTGTCGCACCCCGATCCTCGAAGAGGCCGTAGTTGCCTCTGGTTCTGCATCCCGACTTGGGACTGCGTGGGCCAACGGATGGGGTCTCATCTTTGCCGCAGGGTTTAGCAAGGGCGCTGGCATGTAGCTGGTTCAGTGCGTGAGCGCGGGGGGATCTGGCCGGCAGGAAGGCCTCTAGAGATCCTTCTGCTGTGGTCTTGACCCTGGAAAGGAGCCTGTCTCCCCCTTATTGTATGTAGGGCATGTGGCCCAGATGTTAATAAGTGTCGCATTGGCGTTTGAGCCCTATTTCCTCTTGGATGTAATTCCTCGTTAGGCCCTTTGCCTCTGTCTCCTCCAAGGCCTGCTTCAGGCTGTGGCCCTCGGAGCCCGGAGAGGCTGGGGTGCCGTTGTGGCTGTGGCTGTTCGGCCGAGCAGGAAGGGCGAGGCTGATCACCATGCGGAGATGCAGGGACGCGAGCGGTCCACCCACGAGCACCCCCGTTGCTGGCCCAGTGGGCGGCGCCAGGCCCCGGATTACCTGGGGAGCGTCAGGGGGACCAAAGATGGTTCCCCCGCTGGTGTAACTGCACATCCGTTTTCACCACTAGTGCTTCGCTCCTTTGAGACTGAAGCCTTTTATTTTCACGAGTCCTAAGTCAATAAAATTCCCTGACGGGGCCCCTGTGGGGGAGGGCCTAAACTGAGTGTCAAAGAAATGAAAACCCAAAATCTAAATTTTGTCCCGAGATAGCTTTGCCAAGAGGGGCCTTTTGCTTGCGTCCTGAGACATCTGAAAATCTCCCCTGGTCAAGGGCCTGGGGGTGTGGCCTGAGCTGTGTGACTGGCAGGGGACGGAACCCCACCTAAGAGGCCCTACCCTTTGATTTTCTCTCTGGGCCTCATGGTTCAGTTGTCACTATCAATACTGCTTCTGCTAGGGGTGGTATTTCCCTGGGCTGCTACATCAGGGAAATCGGAGGGGGCATTTTTGGTCGTGACAGTGCCTGGGGGGCTCTGCTAGCATTGAGTGACTAAGGTCTAGCAGCACTTAGCATCCGGGGCTCCTGGGGAGTTCAGCTGGTTAAGTGTTTGCCTTCAGCTCAGGTCATAATCTCAGGGTCCTGGGATTGAGCCTCGTGTTGGACTCCCCCCTCAGTGGGGAGTCTGCTTCTCCCTCTGCTCCCCACCCCCACCTGGCAGAGCTCTCTCTCTCGAATAAATAAATAAGATTAAAAACAAACAAACAAACAGACAGAGGAGCACTTAGCATCCTGCCATGTGTGGTCCAGTACTGCCCACCTGCTGTGTCCCGTCGGTCTTTCCGATGTCCCATGGGACCCTCACATGGTGAAAACACTCTGTTTTCCATATGCGCCGGTGTGATGTGCCCTAAATTTTCCAGGAAGGCAGCCACCATGTAAATCATTTTGCCTGCCTCTTTGCTGGGAGTTACCTCTGTCCAGCTGCCTCTGTGGCTATTGTGTCCTCGAAGAGCTAAGGATAGCAGCAAGCACTGACTCCCATTACACCCCCTAGGGTTGTGTTCTATGAACATAGCTGAAGTATATGGACATTTGTCACAAATTTATTTTCTCCCCCTTTTTCACCATTAGGACATTGTGTTGAGTATTTTAAAAATTGTTTGTGTTAGGTTACACACACACACACACATTTTAGCCATCTTAACCATTTTATTTTTATTTTTTTTCAAAGATTTTATGTATTTATTTGAGAGAGAGAGTAGGGGAGGAGCAAAGGGAGAGGGACAAGCAGACTCCATGCTGAGTGTGGAGCCCGATGCAGGGCTCGATCCCACAACCCTGAGATCATGACCTGACCTGAAAGTTCCATATTTAATTTTTTAGGAACCTCCATACTGTTTTCCTCAGCGGCTGCGTGATCGTATATTCTCACCAGCAGTGCAGGAGGGTTGCGGTTTCTCCATATCCTCGCCAACACTTGTTATTTTCTTTTTCTTTTCTTTTTTCGATAGTAGTTATCCTGATGAGTGTTGTTTTAGGTTATATGTTGCATGAACTCTATTTCTAACTCTATCTCCGGATATAAAGGGGTAGACATAAAATATTTGTGTCTTTATGGTCTTAACAGCCATGTCAACATACTATCTTTTTTTAAATTATATTTTATTATCTTTTTATTGAAATATAGTTGACATACAATGTTGCATTAGTTTTGAGTGTACTCCACAGTGATTTGACAAGTCTGTACATCATGCTATGTTCACAAGCATAGCTACCATCTGTCACCATACAACACAATTATAATACCATTGACTATATTCCCTGTGCCGTACCTTTTATTCCCATGACTTATTCATCCCGTAACTGGAAACCTATATCTCCCACTCTCCTTCACCCATTTTGTTCATTCCTTTCTCTCCTCCCCTCTGGCAACCGTTAGTTTTCTGCATTTATGGTCTGTTTCTGCTTTTTTGTTTGTTTGTTTTGTTTTTTAGTTTCCACATACAGATGAAATCATGTTGTTTATCTTTCTCTGTCTGACTTACTTCACTTAGCGTAAGACCCTCTAGGTCCATCCATTTGTCACAAATGACAAGATCTCATTCTTTTTTATGGCTGAGTAATAGTCCACGGTATATGTGTGTGTGTTTGTACACATACCACCTCTTCTTTATCCATTTGTCTATCAATGGACACTTGGGTTGCTTTCATATCTTTACTATTGTAAATAATGCTGCAGTAAACATATGGATACATATCTTTTTGATTTAGTGTTTTTGTTTTCTTTGGGTAAATACCCAGAAGTGGAATTACTGGATCATATTTTATTTCTGTTTTTTAATGTTTTGAGGACCCTCCATGCTGTTTCCACAGTGGCTGCACCAAATTTACATTCCCACCAACAGTGCTCAGGGCTCCCTTTCCTCCACATCCTCGCCAACACTTGTTATTGCTTGTCTTTTTGATACTGGCCATTCTGACTAGTGTGAGGTGGTTTCTCATTGTGGTTTTGATTTGCATTTCCCTGTTGATTAATGATGTTGAACATCTTTTCATGTGCCTGTCGGCCATCCATAGTCTTCTTCATCAACATATTATTTTTAGAAAGTTGTTAGAAAGCAACCTCTCCCTTCTTTCTCTTTAGCAATGCTCTGCTTTTCCCATACCTGGTCCTTGGAGCCAGCTTTATTTACCCAGTCCAGCCTCCATAGTTTTCCTTTGTTCTGCGTGGACTTTTCTTTTTTTAGTATATATTTTTTCCCTTTGCAGTAATTAGTGATCTCTTTCTATTCAGCAGGAGACTAGAACAGCTGTTTTGGCATCGAGCACATGAACATTATATATATAATGAGTGTTAATGAGTAATAGTTCCATGACTGAGCTAGAGGGAATTTCCCGGTGGACAGGAATAAATCTGGACCCTTTGAAACCACGGTTGGGGTTCTGGGGCTTTTACCTGTTGTGGGTTTGTTGGCCATATAAGTTATGACAGAACAACACCAACACAGGGCTTTCTGCAAATGTCTAAAGGAATGCCATCATTTGGTGAGTTAAGAAGGAGGAGCATTGTTGGGTCACCTGGCTGGCTCTGTCGTTGGAGCTTGTGGCTCTTGATCTTGGGGTTGTGGGTTTGAGCTCCATGTTGAACGTGGAGATTACTTAAAAAAAAATCTTAAAAAAAAAAAGGTAGAGCATTGTGGCTGAGGATGGAAAGTGAAAAGACTTTCTGTTGTTGGACAGACGTAGAAGCCAGCCTGCTTGACGCGTGTGTCCCAGGACTGCTGTCCTGGGGTGCACCCAGGGAAATCCCTTTTGCGTCAGCCGTGGGCTCGTTCTGAAGTTTTCTCTTCTCCCCTTGTATGTCTCCTCTGTGTGCTCAAACATGGAAAGCCATTACAGGAAACCGACCTGGGACGCATTTAGTAGCTGATGTTTCCTTTATAACCTTCAGTATTGGTCCCCCAAAGAAATTTTTCTTTAACGTGCCAGGGACCAAAAATATATATAAAAGAAAATCATTACAGTATTTCACTTGAGATTGTGCAGATAATGACAAGTTCCCCCTCCCTTTTTTTAGTAGTATTTATAGCTATTCAATTAAACTGCCACCAAACAACAGTGAACCCACCGCCATTTCCGAGCACGCTATCTCGGAGTTTGTAGCTCACCATATGTTTGAAGTATGACATAATCCTTATGGAGCACATTCAATTTGTTGCTTCCCAACTTCAATGGAAGCAGTTTAGTCTGTCTCCTTTTAGACAAATTGTTAATGAAACGGTAGCTGAACAATCATTTTCTTGTGATACGCAATTCCGTCTCCTTAAATACAGGAGCCTGACAGACCCATTCAGCAGTTAGTACTTTCTCTATACAACTGAACTCTCTCTGACCCTCTGAAACTAACAATCGGAGTAAAAAAGAGAGAAAGAGGGGGGAAAGGCAGCTAAAAATAAATACCTGTAATACGTATAATCCTAAAAATCGAGTGGACGGTATATTTTACTTTATTGTTTTCAGATAATGTATGAATAATTGCCTTCTGCTGCCAAGTTCATTTTTATTGATTTTAAAGTGATGTTGGTGCAATGTTTGGAAAATGGTGGGACTGTCTGAGACATTCAGAATTTAGAGTCCTGAGCTTTCCTCTCTTTTAGCAGTGAGTCGATGCTGCTGCTGCTGAGGGCACAGACATGCCATGGCTCCCTTCTTCCCAGAGAGCAACGAAGGGGAAAACAAAAGGACTGGCCATTTGTCCAAGCTAGCACATGTTTTTATCTTATTTTATAATTGATTTTATTTTTTTATGAATTCCCCAAGAATTCCTTAAATAGAATGGAAACAAAGACAGCACACATCTCATTTCTAAATATAAATGAAATACCCTGGCAGTGGTCATGGGGCATAGGGCAGAACAGTAATGGCTGTGTCTTTTGAGTCTTCACTCTATACTATCCGATATCCAGATTATGTGTGTACCGCACCACTGGAGGGGGGATGGGGTAGGACGATCACTCCCATTTGATAGATGTGGAAATTTGGGTCGGAGAGGTTAATTAACTTGCCTAAAATCACCCAGTAATTTTGTGACAGAGCCAACTTTCGCACTCAGGAAAGCACACTCTGGAGTCAAGATGTTTAACTCCTACACGATTCCGCATGTCAGCTGAAGATTGCTTTTTACAGTAAAGCCTCATCAATTCAGACTAATTTGGGGATTTGGGGGAGGAGCAGTCTGAATGACAGGATGTTTGAAAAAAAATGCAATCTTATACCTCCAGAGAGATGGTGGATCGAGTAAATTAAATGAGGGTTTTAAAATTAGGGACACAGTCTTGAAGATCTCATTTTACAATAAAGGAAAATGGTCTTTAAAATAATAGAGTATTTCAGGGGGTGCCTAGGTGGTGCAGTTGGTTAAGCGTCCGACTCTAGATTTCAGCTCAGGTCATGATCTCAGTCAGGGTTGTGAGATGGAGCCCCGGGACGGGCTCTGCGTTCAGTGTGGTCTGCTTGAGATTCTCTCCCTCCTTTCCTCTCCCTGCTCCTGCTCTCTTTTTTTCACATAAATAGATAAAGCTTTAAAAAAAAGTAATAAAGTATTTTAAGGTCTTGCATTCATGATTCCAATCCCTATTTTTTCATACTACAAACGTAAACTATTTATGAATTGATTAAACAAACATCTGCAGTGCAGGCCATGTCAGTGCCTTGGGCAAGTGGCAACTCTGAGAGTGTAGACTCCAAGCTCAGGGCTGGGTCCACAGGCCTACTCCATTGCTGGATAACTGTTTGGCCTTGGGCAGATTTCTTTATTCCTCGAGCCTCTGTCCCCCATCTATAAACGAATCTGATGACGGAACCAACTCTCTAGAGCTGAGGACTAGATACACTGGATGTGGATTAGATGGACAGACAGGTACTCAGACCTTCGCTCAGTGCGTGGAGCAGAGAAGGGGCTCAGCTGGTGCGAACTGCCATCACTAGCACACAGAAATGAGGGCCCGGAACTTACGGAACAGGCGGGAGACAAAGATGCGTCGACTACTTTTCCCGGCGAATCAAATGTGTGATGCTGTGGGACTCGGGAGCCCGGAAGGGTGGAGTGTAGCCAATCCCAGATAGCCTCATGAAAGCGTGGGCTCCACTGTGTTGGCAGTAGGGAATACCGAAGATTCTTGAAGCTGGGGAGATCAGGTAGGATTTAGGGAGTGCGATTTGGTGGAGAGAGACCTTGGCAGGTGGGGAACAAAGGGAAAGGAGATAGAAGGAGATAGGAAAGGCTCACTGGGCCTCGTCCAGCATGCCAGGTGGGGGTCTCGTGGACCCCCAGCCTGTTCCCACTACATCAGGAGACCTCGGAGCTCATGAGGGCTGCCTCCCTGTCTCCAGGCAACAACGTCCTGCTAAGTTTCTCCCACCTTACTCAGGGAGAATGCAAAGGCCTCACCAAACAAGAGCTTCAGGCTACATGACATTAGCATTTCTCATTGTGAATTGGAAAGTCTGGATCTAGTTTTTTTTTTTTTTAATGTGACTAAATGGCTTTATTGATTTATCAACCCGTGTTCCCCTTTTTAAGTTCCCTTATTATTATATTTAATTATTACTATGTTTGGTTAGCCGACATATATCGTTGCCTTGTTAGCAAGGGTCAGCATCGCAGCTCCACACCCTCTGACATTCTGCGCAGACAAGGCTCTGGGCGGCCCGGCCCGAGGCCAGCCCAGACCACGGGGAATTCACCAGGGTGGGTGAAGGCTTTCCTGCTGGCCAGGCTGGCCTTCCCTCGGTCATGCCCCATTGTGTCCAGCATGCCTTTTCTTCAAGTCCTGTGCAAGTTACCGAAGGCATCCCTGTGTCTCAGACTTTTCTCTGGGATTTCAGTCTCCTGTTTCCACTTGCCCTTCAGTTGAGTTCATTCTACTCACAGCCTCTTTGAAAAAGCAAACCTCAGGTCCTTCCCCCCCGTGCGACAGGCCCCGGCACCTCCTCTCTTCACTCGTGGCCTTTGGGGAAGGCCTGTGGCCATGATGTGTTCCCTGGCTATAGTCCTTTGTCAGTAACACTTGACTCTCTTTGGCTTTACGTCCCGGCTTTCCTTAAGATCTCTACCCTGGTCTCCCTCCTTGGGGTCTCTGCTTTGGCATTCTCTGGCAAGGTCATACCCCAGGGCTGTGTTCTCCCCACCCCTTCCCTGGGACCCATGCCGATTCCACACCTGCAGCCTTGTCTGCCTCAGTTTGACCTTGGGAGCTTTCCAGTGGATGCTCAAAGTCATGTTTAAAATTTATTTCAGGTCATGTTCAAAGTCATGTTTAAAAATTATTCTGACCCCTCTCCCTCCCACCCCAATTCTGTTTTTCTTTGACATTCTCAAAGTTTAAAAAAACGGCATAGTCTTTTGTCTCTTGGTTCAAGGTCAAAACCTCGTGGGCATTTGTTTCTCTCGTCTTCCTCACATTTAGATGCCAAGCCCTTGGTGAGTCCTCTCCTTAAATGTCGCCCAAAGCTAGCCACTGATCTCTGTCAGTGCCTTCATTCAGAACTTGGGGTGTGTGCCTCAGTACCGTGATAGACTTTTAGCTGATCTCCTTGCCTCTACTCTTTTTTTGCCTCTTTTCTTTCTTCCTGTAAAGAAACAAGAGCAACAACCAACCAGCCAACAAAACCAATACGACCTCTTTGGTGGCCCTCAGTTGCTTGCAGGATGACCTCTTGGCTTCACATTAAAGAACGTTCATCATCTGGGCCTTCGCTTTTCAGCTTCTTGCCCTGCCTCACCGTTCAACCACACCAGCTGTCGCCGTGCCCCTGTTTCCTAGGAAAGTCGCGTCTTTGTGTTTTGTTTTCAAATGCACTTCCGTACTTTTACACCAATTGGAGATGCCGTTTCTCACGCCCCATCCCAGTGTTTGCCCACTGAACTCACATTCACAAAGCTGTGGTTTCCGTGGGTGATGGGACACGTTCCATTCCCTGTGTGCTCATGGCGACTGGAACGCACCAGGATTCACTCTGTACTGTGCTTGTTTGTCTTCCCATCAGCCTAAGTAAGGTAGGCTCTGCGCTGCTGGAGGGTAGGGCCTGTGCATTCCTGTCTTTGCACCGGTGCTCGGGGTTGTGCGCGGCCCCTGCAGCTCTTTGTGTGTGTGTGAGCAAGGAGTGGGGAAGGAAGGAAGGGAGGGAGGCAGGAAGGAGGAAGGAAGGAAGAAGCAGTGTCACGGGAATGGAATGGGTGGCAGTATACCGTGGCTGGGGGCATTAAGAAATTGAAAGAATAGCTCCAATCAATGAGCTGTAGGAGCTCAGAACTTTGTATTCGACTTTTATGTGCCGTAGAACTCTGCCCTGTTGCCAGCAATTTTTGGAGACGCCACAGCGCTAATGCTTAAACACACTGCTGTAATTCGACTCTCCATAAAGTGGGAATTGTGCCTCAGTGACGTGCTTAACTGTATGGCCGCAGCGGAACAGGAATCTAGACCTATTTGTATGCAAATACAATGCTTCAAGTTCATTACTGTTATTAGGGAATGGAAATGCAGCCAGCGCAGAAATAACAGTATATTTTCCTCTGCCTATGCTGTGTTTTTGTCAATGGGGCTTCTGAAGGACTATGCATTTACTCACACATTAGAATGAGCGATTTTATGTCCTAATGTAAAATTAAAGGAATTTAAGGATCTGCCTAGAAGATACACTTGTTTAAACCGGTATTAATGTCTCTATTGGTTATGTTGGCTAGGTTGGTGGTATATTATTAGAAAAGAAAATGTCCCAGCCATGTGTATACTTTCTAAATCTCAATGTACTTATTTTCTGACAAGTAATAGCACTGATTTTCTTCTTTCCCATCCAAAATATAAGACATGGGGACAACATAACTACTCTTAAATGCAAAGCATACCATCAATCCTTTGTTTTTTGAAAAAGAATCTCATTCCTATTATTTCATTCTGCCTTTTCCTTCTGATGTACATTCTTGGCTTCTCCTAGCTCTCAGGTTTGAGGCCATTAATTTTTTAAAAAATTTTTTACTAAGTTCTTAATTTTAATTCCAGTGTAGTTAACATTAGTTTCAGGTGTAGAATATAGTGATTCATCAATTCTGTACATTACTCAGTGCTCATCATGGTAAGTGTGCTGTTAATCTCCATCACCTGTTTCACCCCACCTCCCTGCTGGTAACCATCAATGTGTTCTCTATAGTTAAGAGTCTGCTTCTTGGTTTTTTTCTCTCTCTCTTTTTACCTTTGTTTATTTGTCTTGTTAAACTCCACATATGAGTGAAATCATACGTTATTTGTCTTTCTCTGATTGACTTATTTCACTTAGCATTATACTCTCTAGCTCCATCCATGTCATTGCAAATGGCAAGATTTCATTCTTTTTTGTGGTTAATATTCTATTGTGTGTGTATGTGTATATATATATATATATATATATATATATATATGTGGTATATATACCACATTTTCTTTTTTAAAAAGATTAATGAATTTATTTGAGAGGGAGAGAGAACGAGAGCGATAGCACAAGCGAGGAGAGGGAGAAGCAGACTCCCCGCTGAGCAGAGAACCCGACATGGGGCTTGATCCCAGAACCCTGGGATCATGACCTGAGCGGAAGGCAGATGCTTAGCTGACTGAGCCACACAGGTGCCCCTCCACCACATCTCCTTTATCCACTCCTCAGTCAGTAGACACTTGGGCTACTTCCATTGTTTGGTTATTGCAATAAATATAGCGGCACATGTATCCTTTTGAATTAGTGTTTTTATATTCTTTGGGTAAAGGTCCAGAAGTGCAATTATGGGATCGTATGGTAATTCTATTTTCACCTTCTTGAGGAACCTCCACAGTGGCTCTGCCAGTTTGCATTCCCACTAATGGTGCCTGAGAAAGCCCATTAATTTATTTTCCGCATTCCCACGGTATTTGCAGTGGTACTTACTAGGGTTTCCCCTAGGTTGTGTGGGACCCCAGGCAAATATTCCTTCATGGCCCCTGTCCATATTACCCATGTGATTGAAAAATGTGTTATAAAATGTATGGGCCCATTGAGGTGTATTGATTTATCAGTGAAGATTTAGAATAATGGGTAGAAAAGAGATATTCGCACACTTATTTCCCGGTCAGCGTACCTAATGGTTCTTCCCTCCAGGCACCATCTCTCCCTGATCGTCTTTATTGCCAAAGGCACCCGTCCCTGAAAATCCCAGGCCCCCCGCCCCGTTACTCATAATGGCTCTTCGGAACTGGTGCGTGTTGAACTGATGCCTCTGCCGTTGCCCAGTCCCAGACCGCAGGCTAGCTCACTGTTCCTCACGATGCTGTTTTGTCGATAATGCCGTCCAGGACCGCTGTCTTCCAGGGACCCTCTTACAAAGGTGGTCATCGTGCTTCGTCGGTGATGACCGCAGATACGAACCTTACCCAGAAGATGCAGTAAAACTTGAATGGTCATTTGCTTCTGGTCATATTCAGTGTACGAATCTTCTAGCAGGCAGATAGAGTAGCATGTCTTCCAGCCACGTCCAGAACTCTGCAGACACTCATCACCGCACTCCTAGCATGGGGTCTCTCCGTGTCCGTTATACCTGGGGGCTGGGTGGGAAGAGCGGCCCATTGATCAAAGAGCGGCCCATTGATACATCCTGCGGGGCTTACACGGATGCAGGAAAGTAGAGCTCTCGAGGATTCTCCCTCTATTGACTGTCACTTCCGTAAAAATGTCAATCTCAAGTTTTGCAGATCTCCTCCTCGAGTTATCCGAGACAACCCAGTAGGTGTTCTCAGAGAACTGAGAACCTTGACAAATCCTGAATTCCCCAAGCACCTAATAGTTTGTAAAAATAGCATACGTGTGTCCCAGCCGTGGTGCGTGTGCATCTATGTGTGTGTGAATTATTGTAAGCGCTTGGCTCTTCTCGTGATTTTCTGCACCCATTGATGAAGTGTATCTTGCTGTTGATTTTATTTTTCCTTCGTGAAAAAATACTGATAAGAGACTTACACATTTTAAAAAGGGATGTTGATGATGGGGAAGCCGCGCGTGTATGGGAACTATGGGATTGCTCCGCACTTGCTGCTCAGTTTTGCTGTGAACCCGAAAGTGCTCCAAAAAACTTACTTAACAGAAAAAAAAAAAAATAAAGAAAAGAGACCGCCCCGGAAGAGTACTATGTCACCACACTGATTGGAGGTGGGAGGGGACAGTGACAAGCTCTGTGGTGTTATGGGGCAACAGCCTGGACGGCCCTGGGAGGAGATGGGGATAGCTAGCCCTTAGGACAGCCTGACTTGTCATGGAGCCCGCAGAGGAGTTGGTGTGGCCCTCCTCCATGCCAGGGCAAAGGGCACCTGCCTCCACCCCAGCTGCCCCCGGGTGGTGTGGACTAGAGGCTGCACTGTGGTGGGAACACAGATGGGTAAAAGTCAATTCACAGACTTGCACAGTCAGGTCAAGTTCAGATAGACAACGTTAAAGTTGCTGCTTTCTTTATGACTCTGTTGTACTTGTTTCTGAGACTCAGGCAGGGTTCACGCGTGCATTCTGAAGGTGGGCCCTGCTCCAGTGGGCAGCTAGAGAGCAGCGTGCAGGGGGCAGGCCTGCTGTACATGCTCCCAGCGTGGAGTCTTTCAGACCACAGAGTCTATGAAAAGGATGTGTTTGCTTGTGCCTCCGCTTCGCTTCACTCTTCACCAGCAGTTAAAATGCCAGAGGCTGATACTAGCACCGTTCGGTCTATCCAGAGGTCCCTTCTTACCCTTGGATCCCGCTTTTCTGATTGGCCTGGCTTCTGTTGCTCCTCTGGCCTCATCATGAACACAGAACTGCTCTGTACAGTTGTGCAGGTTGTGCATTGCACAAGGGTAGCCTTTCCCAGGGGGCATTACTCACATCACAGACATTGCAGATTTGTGTATTTTACTAAAGTTTTCCAGCAGGTGGCAGTAAATGTCTTATTCTAACAAAGATTGGTATATTATGATTTTTTTTTTTAATGAAAGTCTCGAAGAAGGGGTCCCTTTGAATAATTTGCAGGAAATTGCCATATGGGGCTAGCAATGCCTTGAACTACAACTGCCCACTGTCTCTGCTGACCAACCTTTGGAGGCATCCTCATTTTTCTTCACTTAATTTTGGAGACAATGATAGTCCCTTCTTCATCAGTGTGTTATGAGGCTGAGATTCACATGGGGACAGTGCCTGGCACAGAGCAAACACTCTGTGTAGTGGGCTGAATGGGGCCCCCCAAAAGATATGTCCATATTGTAACCCCAGGAACATGTGAATATGACATTATTTGCAAAAGGGTCCTCACAGATCTTATCAAGTTGAAGATCTTGAGATGAGATCATCTTGGGTGATCCCGATGAGTCCTAAATTCAGTGCCCCTGTAAGAGACAGAAGAGGAAAAACTAGACACACAGAGAAGAAGGCGGTGAGAAGACAAAGCAGAGTTTGGAGTGATGTGGCCAGAAGCTAGGGCTCGCAGGGAGCCCCAGGAAGCTGGGGTTCGGGGGACAGGAAGGACCCTCCCCTAGAGGAGGGAGCATGGCCCTGCCAACAGTTTGATTTCAGCCTTCTGGCCTCCAGAGCTGGGAGAGAAGAAATTCCTGTCGCTGTAAGCCGCCCCATGCGTGGTAATTAGTTCCGGCGGCCCGAGGAGAGGGTACACTCGTGCACGCGATCTCGTTACTACTGATGTAACCATCTCACCATCCCCGGAGAGGGAGGTGAGCAGCCACGGCGCGGAGGAGACCAGAGGTGCTGTGATGGGCGGACAGTGTCCGAGATAGTCCAGGCCGGGGTAGGCAACACGTTCTGTAAAGGGCCCGAGAGGAAATGCTTGTCTCGACTACTCAGCTCTGGGGTCCACGAGAGCGGCCGTGGGGGACCCTCGGGCGAGGGGATGGTGGGCCTGGCTGCCCTGGGTCTGGGACAGCACCTGCCCAAGGGCATCAGAACTATTTGTTACACTTTCTGCGGTGAGATAGATAAGCACAGAACCAGGAGTGTTTAGCAACTTTTACGGCCATTTGATAGAGTAATGTTATGTCTATGGAGGCTGATCATAAAAAATTTAGGTGTGTATTTTGCATGTCTTTCTTTCCCTTTCACTTTTCTAGGAATTTATTGTTGTTAATTTCGTGCAAGTGTCCCAGTGTGGCAGATTAGACGTAAACACCTGGATTGAGAAAGCTTGGATGTGTGCAGGACACTCTCCTATGTAAGAAGGCATTGCTTACCCACACGGTGCCTGGAAAACCAAGCAGCTCTGGGGGCACTCAGCCCTGTGGGCGGCCCAGGAAGTGGAAAGGCCATTCTCTGCAGTGTCTCTGGCCTCGGGACGTGGAGGCCTCATCCACAGACCCTGGCCAGGGAAGTTGCCGTGTCACACCAAGGAGGTATATTGCTTGACCGAATCCACCACGCAGAGCAGGGCAGAGGGGTGACCAGCTTGGGCACCTTGAACAGGACGTGGGGACTGGCCGTGTGGGGGGGAGTGTTGGGGTTCCCCCCCCCGCTGTATTCACCCTGTCCCAGCCCTTTCTCTGCCTGTGTGAGGCTTCGATGAGGCTCGTGCTGTAACTGCCTTCCCCAGGGGCCTTCACGACTGTGGCTCTTGAGAGCAGGGACATGGGTGCCTCACCGTCCTTGGGGCTGGGGCGCCCGCACTCCCTTGGCTCACAGCAGGTGCTCAATAAATGATCACAGGAGAAGGACCTGGAGAGCAATGCGGCAAGACAAAGAAATAAAAGGCCTCCAAATTGTAAAGGAAGAAGTAATAAAACTGTTACTATTTGTAGATGACATGAGATAGAAAATCCTACGATTCCACCAAAAAACTGTTAGAACGGATAAAGTTCTAACTATCCCCTAAAGTCGTGGGATATAGAATCAATATGCAGAAGTTAAAAAAAAAAAAAAAAAAGAATGATTGCACAAACCGATCTCCTTTGCAGCGATGTGTCTCTGGCCTGAGTTTAGGACATCGGGTCCCGTGGACGGGGAGGGAGGGGTGGGGGAGGGCTGAGAACACAGGCCCTGGGCTGGGGCAGAGCCACCACCTGCCACCGAGAGCAGGAGAGGTCCTGGAGGCACCGCGTGTCTGTCATCTGGGTCTCCCCGGGTTTGGGGCTGCAGGTGTCCCTCAGAACAGAGCCGGGGACTCAGGGCCAGCTGGCAAGAGAGTGCGGGAGGGACGGGAGTGGCCGTCACACACGCAGGTGGTCAGAGCGAAGCCGGGCTGTGCGGTCGTTGCAGGAATTGGGCTGGAAGCTTAGCTCAGCTGATCGGTAGCAGCAGCCTCATAGTTTGCTGGTGCACGTGGGCACTTGCGAGTGTTCAGAGAGGGAGGGGCCTGAGCACGGCTGTGCTTTATAGGAGCGAGGAAACCGGACTGAAGAAAGACCCGTACCGCTGACGTTCCCTGCACCGAATCAGGCCACGTAGCTGCGGGGGGCCTTCTCTGCCTCGCTCTCTCCCCGTGGAGGTCCCCCCGACACTTCATCCTGGTCTCCCGCCCTCCCCGGCCCATTGGAGATCCCTCAGGTCTAGGCAGCTCCTGCAGCCCAGGGGAGGGTCCGGGTGGGGCTGGCGGGAGGGTGCCCTCCCCCCTCCATGAGCCCCGGGGCCGGGTGAACCCTGAGACCACGGGCCGGCCGGGACTATGGGGCGGCTGTGGGTTTGTGACTTCAAATAAAACCAGAGAGAGATTGCAGATTGGGGCAGAGGGACTGGATGCAGATCCCACCAGACCTGGAAGATGGATCTCCGTGGAGCGTTCAGATCAAAACAGAACACAGGGTCGGACAAGTTCTCTTTCTTAGAACTATCCCCTCTTCTGAGTGCGATCTTTTTGGTGTCCTTGTTGTTTACCTTCTCAGGGCAGCTTTAGCTCATGTACCAAGTAAAAAGCCATGTTTCAATGGCCGGACCTGGTGGTAGTTGCATTCTGTGCGAGTCCAGGGAAGACAGTCCTGGCCGCCCTGCCGGGCAAGGCTCACCTGGTGACTCGGGGACCCCAGCTCCTTCCTTCCGGGGGGAGTCCGGGCCCACGGCTACCTTTGCATCCAGACGGGGTAGGGACGGCAAAAGGGTGAGTGGGCCTCTTACCTCCTGTGTGGTTGGCGAAAATTAGGCCCCTGCCGTCAGCCTCCCCAGAGCTCCAGCGGGGGGGGGTGCCAGGGGCCCGCCAGCCTCTGGGTTCGGTGTCTCAGCGCGGCTGCACAAGGGAGGCAGCCGGTGGGAGAGGCGCTTCTCCAGCAGGAGACCCGGCGTCTGCTAGAAAGAGGGGGATGATGCTTAGCTGGTTCCCGTGACCCATGTCTGTCACAAGGGCCCTGGCCAGTGAGTCCCTATGGAAGGGGGCGGATGGTACAGCCCCGGAGTCAGGGGTGGGGGTTTGGCTTCCCTGGCAAGGCAGAGCCGTAGGGATACCATGGAGGAGACCGGGGCAGCCGGGGGGTTCACACCTGGGCCCTGGAGACACCAGGGATGGCCTTGTCTCCCAGGGAAGTTTGGAGAATGTTCTGGAAGGACCTGCCCGGAACACGCAGGGTCGTGTAGCGTTAGCTCCTGGGTCGTATTGAAGACAGAGGCTGCTGGCAGCCCTTACCCAGCTCCTGTTCTGTCCCTCACGGAGGGTTTCTGGAGTCGGATGGACAGGCCCTCGCAAGAAGCACTTGCTCTGCTCCCCGGGGCGCAGATGGCACAGGGGGGCTCGCCCCTGGTCTCGTGGTTGGAGATACCCATCGCGAGAAAGGCCCTGCCCTGGCCGTTCAGGGAGCCCGGTGACCGGCTGGCCCCGAGGCCCTTATTCCCACTGGGCAGAGCTGGCGGGTGCCCGGCCTCGGGGCGAGGGACACTGCGTGCCCACCCAGCGCTTCCCGCAGCTCCTCCCGGTGGCTCTGAGTGCGGGGCTGCTCCGTCACCTGGCTACAGACGTGGAAACCGCTTCACAGAGTGATTTAAACCCCAGGCCTAAGAATGTTCCGGCAAAGCCGGCGGAGGATGTCTTTCCATCTGGTTTATGGCTTCCCTCACCGAGCGGTGTTTCCTCTGCCCTTGGCCTTGCCGAGATTTTATAACCCGCACTCAATTCTGGGTCAGGCAAGGCCCTCTCGGCCTCATAGGAGAGAGGACACCGGCCCCGCTCTCCGCGTGTGCTGGGTCCTTTTGTGCTCTCCTGCCTACAACGGTCATAAGCAAAGACTTGGTAAATAAATAGTTCAGTTCCCACCGAAATTGCCAATGCTGGAATTTCTGCCTTTAAAAAAAACATGAATAATGACTGGGACAGAGCATTCTTTTATTTGAACCCAGATGAGTTTAACACAGATAGGAGAAATGGGAGAAAGCCCCAGCTAAGTGTATTCTCTGGGTTATAAATTCCTTTTCTCTCTAATGCCTCTGCCTTATCTGGAGATTCTCTTGGCTGCACTCTCTTCTTTCATTTCTGTCTTCTTTATTCACTGTGTTCCTTCTCTTCTCGGATTTTACTAGCTCAGCAGCTGCAGGTGAATTGAGCCAAGATGACTTGCTCTGGGGTGGCGAAGAAACGCGCTTTGCCTCCGTGGTCCTGCTCCCTCCGAGCACACTGGTCCCCTTATGTAACTCTGTCCTTTTCAGAATCCGCTCTGTCACAGCTTGGTTAACAAAAAGGCAGTGCATGACGATTTCAAATGACAAGGCTCCTTGGCTTTCCTTGGCTCCCCTTGAAACTGAGCACCTTTCCCAGCTTACCCTCAATGTGTGTTCTTTGGCTGTATCTGCAGGATACTTCAAAACTTATTATTATTATTATTATTTTCAACAAAAGAGCTGTGTGACTGGAACTTGTCCTTGAAAGAAGGGTGTGATATGTGTGCTTCGGGGAGAGCTATGGCTTTCTTCGTATGACCCAAACCAAGCCTGGACATTGTAATTGAACTTGAAAACCCCCAACCGAGCCTGTGGTGTCAGCAGTGCAGAGGAGTGAATAGAGGTCCGATTCGGGGAAGATAGATAGGGTCAAGAGGAACCTAGAGAAAGAGGGTGAGGAGGAAAAATAATTCTAATGGCAGAGATAAGCCCAGATTTATCAGTTGTGATGATATAAAAATGAAATGAAATCAGGTGGAGACAAAATGACTCTGAAAGTTTTAAAATTAATTAAAAAGTGTAACAATATACATACATAAATTAGAACTCAAGATGGAAGGTATTGAGAAGGACAGAGACAGACATTTCATGTTAGTAAAAGTGAAAAGGCACCAAGGAGAAAGCATCGTTTGGGCACCGTAGACACTTACTGCCACATCCTTGTGATATGTAGAGCAAAATTTCCTTGAATTATAAGGAGAAATTGACAAACCCTGAATGGAAGAGATTTTAAACCCCCCCCGCCCCCCCGTAGTGAGCAGAATGGTAGCCCTGAAGATATGTTCATGTTCCAGTCCCCAGATGCCTGAATATTACTTTATTAGGAAAAAGTCTTCCCAGATGTAATTTGTTTGGAGTCTTGAGGTGAAGTCATCCTGGATCATCAGGTGAGCCTGACATCACAAGTGTCCTTAGAGGAGAGAAGCAGAGGGAGACCCGACGTGTGGAGAAGGTGACATGGAGCCCGAGGGAGGGATGGGAGTGATGTGGCCACGAGCCCGAAATGGGGCCACCGCCAATACCAGAGGTGGCGCTGGATGGATCTCTCCCAGGGTCTCAGGAAGGAGTGTGGCCCTGCCGACACCTTGACTTTGGGCTTCTGGCCTCCAGAACCTTGAGAGAAGAAATTCCTCTTGGTGTGGGCCCCTACGTTTGTAGTGATTTGTGATGGCAGCCCCAGGAAATAAACATAGTTCTCAAGAATGAGATCAAGTAAAAGAATAACTAATAAAAATATCAGGGATTCGAGTGTACTCATTCTTTTTAAATACATAGGAAAATGTATAAAAATTAACCACGTCCTAGGCAACAAAGAAAAATACACAGTTTTCCAAGACTGGAGTCATTGAGTCCTATCCTTTCGGGGCAATGCAATGAAGATAGTAATTACCAACAAAAGGACAGGCAGAACATTCCCCACATATATTGGGAGATTAAAAAATATCTTCTAAGTAATTCATGTTTTAACAAGAAAACAGTTGGGGAGATGAAGCCAAAGGGGTCCTCACAGGGGAATTTACAGCCAGAAGTACATATATTAGAAAACAAGAAAGACTGAAAAGAAATTAGCTAAGCTTTCATTTTGAGAAACTATCAAAAAGAACAACAAAACACATCTAAAGAAGGTAGAAGGAAGGAAATAAGGTAAGAGCAGAAATTAGTGAGCCAGAAAGCCAGAAATCCCCCCAAAGTTCATCAAAACCAAAAACAAGTTCTTTGAACTGATTAATGAAATTGACAAACTTTTGGCAGTTATAATCAATAAGAGTAACCATAAATAAATATCAAAAGGAAACAGAAAAGGTCTATAGATACATTGACCCTTAAAAACTGTATAAGAATTGAATATTTTTATAGTAATACATTAAGAAAGTAGTTGATATTGAGAACTTCTTAATATAAATAATCAAGTTTGACCCCAAAACAAGTAGAAAACTTGAATAGAGAGACAATTGTAAAATAAATGGAAATGATGGACAAAGATCGATAAGCAAGAAGCCCCACGTCAATATAGTTCAGTAGGTGAATGGTACAAAATAATTCAAGGAACGAGTAACCCAGATCTGGTGAAACTGTTCCAGAGTGAAGAAAAATATGAAAAATGAACCAACCCATTTTATGAAGTTAGTAAAAACCTATTATCGAACTCCACAAGGAGAGAAGAAGAAAAAAACCAAAGACTCATTACACTGACGAATACCCATGCAAAAACCATAATGAAAATATTAGCAAATTGAATCCTGCAGTTTATTAATGGAATAATACATCTCGAGTCAGTAGGGTTGGTTCAGAAAAGAATAATTACCAGTGTAGCTAACTGTCTTAAATGAAGGAAAAAAAATCCATGATTTTCACCATAGATACTGCCCACCCCCACCTCATCCACCATATAAACTACCAGAAAATGAATCAAAGGGAGCCCTCTGAACTGATAAAAAATATATACTGACAACTGGAGGAGCCACCATTTTTAATGATAAAACAAGATTAAAATCAAGTTACTGCTGCTCTATTATATATCTTAGCCAAATTTCAAGAAAAGAAATACAAATTGGAAAGGAAGAAACAATGGTCAGATGTTATAATTATTAAATTTGAAATACCAGTGAATCACCTGATAAATGATTAGAGTCCATATGTTAGTAGGAATGCTGAATCTAAGTTGAACATATAAAGATTAGTAATTTTCCTTATGCTAATAATAACTAATTAGAAATTATAATAGAAAAAGTGATCCCATCCGTAATAACAATGAAATCTGTTATGTGCCTGAGAATGGACCTGTGGCTACCATGCCAGGGGCATAGTTACTGTCCTTCCTTCTTTTTTTAAAAAATTTTATTATTTTTTAATTAACATATAATGTATTATTTGTTTCAGAGGTACAGGTCTGTGATTCATCAGTCTTACACAATTCACAGCACTCACCACAGTGCATACCCTCCCCAATGTCCATCATCTTCCCACCCTATCCCTCCCACCCCACTCCCCTCCAGCAACCCTCAGCTTGTTTCCTGAGATTAAGAGTCTCTTATTTTTTGTCTCCCTCTGTGGTTTCATCCCATTTCAATTTTTCCTCTTTCCCCATGATCCTCTTCCTTGTTTCTCAAATTCCACATATCAGTGAGATCATATGATAATTGTCTTTCTCTGATTAACTTATTTTGCTTAGCACAGTACCCTCTAGTTCCATCACATCGTTGCAAATAACAAGATTTCATTTTTTTGATGGCTGCATAGTATTACATTGTATATATGTACCACATCTTCTTTATCCATTCATCTGCCGATGGATGTCTAGGCTCTTTCCATAGTTTGGCTATTGTGGACATTGCTGCTATAAACATTCGGGTGCACGTGCCCCTTCGGATCACTACATTTGTATCTTTAGGGTAAATACCCAGTAGTGCGATTGCTGGGTCATAGTGTAGCTCTATTTTCAACTTTTTGAGGAACCTCCACACTGTTTTCCAGAGTGGCTGCACCAGCTTGCATTCCCACCAACAGTGTTAGGAGGGTTCCCCTTTCTCTGCATCCTCGCCAGCACCTGTTGTTTCCTCATTGGTTAATTTTAGCCATTCTGACTGGTGTGAGGTAGTATCTCACTGTGGTTTTGATTTGTATTTACCTGATGCCAAGTGATGTTGAGCGCTTTTTCATGTGTCTGTTGGTCATTTCTGTATCTTCTTTGCAGAAATGTCTGTTCATGTCTTCTGCCCATTTCTTGATTGGATTATTTGTTCTTTGGGTGTTGAGTTTGATAAGTTCTTTATAGATTTTGGATACTAACCCTTTATCTGATATGTCGTTTGCAAATATCTTCTCCCATTCTGTCTGTTATCTTTCGGTTTTGTTGACTGTTTCCTTTGCTGTGCAAAAGCTTTTCATCTTGATTAAGTCCCAATAGTTAATTTTTGCTTTTGCTTCCCTTTCCTTTGGCGATGTGTCTGGGAAGAAGTTGCTGCGGCCAAGGTCGAAGAGGTTGCGGCCTGTGTTCTCCTCAAGGATTTTGATGAATCCCTATCTCACATTCAGGTTTTTCATCCATTTTGAGTCTATTTTTATTTCTGGTATAAGGAAATGTCCTTCCTTCTTTACTCTTAAAACTTAAATTCATTTGGGTGGGCAATGTCCTCACATAAAAATACTTGATGTCCCAGCGTCCTTTGCAACTCAGGCCGGCTACATGATGAAGGTCACACACTCAAAGCAACAGGCAGGATTCTGGTGGGAGGGCATTCCTCAACTGATAAGAAGACAATGCCACTTCTTCCTGGTTGGAATACAGATGAGATGCTGGGAGGTGCAGCAGCCTTTTTGTGATCAAAGTGTGCAAGCTTCCTGCTGGGAATGGTGGAAGAAGAAACAGAAGATGCTCTGTTCCTTGGTGATCTCCTGGGGTAAAGCTCTGGCCCTGACTCACCTTACCTCGGCTTCTTAGGCAGAGTCGGGGCAGGAGCAAGGAGGCCACACTCTGGCTGGGAGCAGTGAAACTCACATTCCATACATTTCCTTCCTGGGCTCCTTTTTCTTACTCCTGCCATTGACTGAATTGTGCTGGAGAGATCCCTTCATCAGAATCCTGTGTATGGGGTGCCTGGGTGGCTCAGTCGGTTGAGAGTCTGCCTTTGGCTCAGGTTATGATCTTGGGGTCCTGGGCTTGAGCCCCACATCGGGCTCCTTGCTCAGCAGGGAGCCTGCTTCTCCCTCTCCCTCTGCCACTTCCCCTGCTTGTGCTCTCTGTCTATCTCTGTCTGTCAAATACATGAATAAAAAAAAGAAATCTTGAGAATCACCAGGGTAGGGGACTGGTTGACCACGAACAAACCAGATGCCATCCAGGCCCATTGAATCAGAACCTTTTGAGGGGGGTGTCAAGGAATATGCATTTTGACTCCCCCTCTCCCACACACTACTTTAGATTCTGGGTGCACCTAGCTGAGGAAATAGTTTCTGGATAAAGATGCTGCTCTAGACCCACTCAGGGCCTGCCTGGAAGAGTTTCAGAGGGACAGGTGTGTTAGTCCCCTTGGGCGGTCATGACAGCAGACAACTGAGTGGCCGGCTTGAACAACAGAACTGTTCTCACGGCTCTGGAGGCTGGAAGTCTAGTGGATTTGCTTCCCTGCGAGGGCTCACTTCTCGACTTTCTCTCACTGTGCCCTCATTTGGCTTTCTTCTGTGAGCATGCGTGGGGACAGAGAGCAAGTGAACTCTGCAGTCTTCTCCCATACGGACACTGATCCCATTGGATCCGGGCCCCACCCTGATGACCTTGTTTAACCTTCATTAGTTCCTTAGAGGCCCCCTCTCCAAAGACAGCCACGCTGGGGTCGGGGCTTCAACATATGCATCTTGGGTGGGGACACACACATTCAGTTCATAACAGCAGTCCTGGTTGCCGTCCTTATCGGCAGAGTGACAGGTGGGCAGCTGCATTTTGCTTAGTTTGCTGTGATGCTCTTGGGAACCAAAGAATAGGTCAGTGACAACCTGGCCACCCAGGCTAGCCACTGGGCACTCTCCATAATAACTCTGTGACCCTCCATTCTCTGTATGGCAGGCGTCACTGACATTTTCTTAAGTCTTCTTGTGCATTATGTATCTTGTGGCTTAGGAAAATCTCCTTGATGAATAGAAAGTACCTAGCAATGACTAACCGAGTAATGGATAGTTAACATTTTCTGCTTTGAGGTCGGTGTGTTAGTTTCCCAGGGTTGTAACAAAGTCCTGTAAAGCTGGGAAGGTGCGGCTTAAACAATAGAAAGTTATCGTCTCACGGTTCTGGAGCCCAGAAGTCCAAGATCACTGTGTCGGCAGGGCCGTGCACCTGCTGAGACTCAGGCAGCATCCCTCCTTGTCTCTTCCAGCTTCTGCTGGTGGCCAGCAAGGCTTGGTGTCCCTTGGCTTGCAGCTGCACCATGCCAACCTCCGCCCTTGTCATCACGGGCCTTCCTCACATCGTCTTCCCTCTGTGCATATCTATGTCTCTGTCCAGATTTCCCCTTCGATAAGGACACAGTCCTACTGGATTAGGGCCTACCCTAATGACCTCATCTTCACTTAATCACCTGTAAGGACCTTATTTTCAAACCAGATCGCATTCACGGGTGCGGGGAGGGGGCAGGGATTAGGACCTGAACGTATCTTTCGTGAAGGATGCAATTCAGCCCACCACAGGATGGAGTCTTGAGATTACAAGTTACTTCTGTCTTTTTGAGTGAATTGCGGCCAGTTTGCGGCTGGTCTTTCCAGCCAGCTTCGTGATGTTCTGCTGTCTCAGCGGCAGCGTGTCCCCTGGTGGGCTGGGAGCCTGGGGGGACCGTGTCGCACTCTCTTCTGCAGCTGGCTGGTTGTACCACGGGCCGCTCTCCACGGATCTGTCGAGGACTGAACCAAAGGCACTGGGCTGTATCCTGGCACCAGGAGTCTGCCCAAGGGACGAGCTCGAAGTGGAGCCTGAAATGAAGGAATGCCAACTTTGGGCCACATCCTCTGATTCTGTAGGTGCCTATCCCTGATAATACATAAAAGTGAGGGAAGGTTGGGTCGATTTTTGAGTACTACTGAAAAAAATTCCCATTGTTTACTGGCCGCTGGGGCCACGTTCATGATATGTAATGGATTTTGGTTCAAAAGGAAATTGCCAATTTACCCTACAGGAACTCTGAAAGTTTTATTAAAAAAATACTCCAAGCAAGCGTAGCCTCTGGGGTGCGTGTGTGTGGTGGGGAAGGTGAGCCCTGTGACAGAAGAGAAAGAGAGGAAGTTAGGTGGAAAGCAGCAAGTGAGCTGCCAGAGGGAAAATTCTGGAAGGCCTTGGCTCCCCCTTCATGCTGAGAGAAAGGAGGAGGCAGCAACTCCTAGCAGGTTTGTTAATAAGAAGTCGGACACGGTTGGAAGCCTGTGTGCTTAAAACTCATTTTATTTGACAGGAAATAAGATGCCGAGAGTCTTAACTTTAGTAAATTTGTCAAGGATTTTTAAAAAATTCGATCTTGGCGTATTTGTATTTATTTATTTATTTTAAAGATTTTATTTTTGAGTAATCTCCACACCCAGCGTGGGGCTGGAACTCACAACCCCGAGATCAAGAGTCGCACGCTCCATGGACTGAGCCAACCAGCTTTGTTAATCTACTTTCACTTGTACTCGAAGAGCACCTTTTTCTTTTAAATCACTTAATCATATGAAGAAGGAATCATCATGTTGAATGGATAAGCATCACGTTAATGGATAAGTTTGGCAAAGATTCATAAAAATCCCACTTTATAGTAAATTCCAGAAATTGGGTTCATGACTTTGATGCACTTCATTTTTTCAAAATCCCACCCACCAGTTATGCAATTTAAAACATAGGGGATCAAAATCCACTGCAAATACTCTTTTCAACAGATGAGGAAATTCTGTGTTAAGTGGACACGGAGGACATGGCTTGTGTCGGGTGGCTAAGTCGTGTCGTACCGGGAAGCATTTCCGTGTGTCTTGTTTGGAAGCTTCCTGTATAACATCACTCTCTGGCATTCTCACATGAAATGTGACTCTAACTTTGAAGGGACAGATGGAGCGTCTGTTTTTTTCCAAAAATTTGTACGATCGATGAATACTTAACTAGTTATCTTAAAGAAGTCAAGCCAGTTTGGAAACCTTATTATTTTGGTACCAGTTAAGTGTAACTGACCTTTTGTATATACTTGACAACTGTTGTAAGTACCTCGCCTTCACTCATAAATCTCGGCAAGGCAACAGAATGAGCCGTGGTCTCCCATTTCATTACGTCCGTATGCTCTCGAGGAGTAGAATCTGTCCCTGTCTGCGATGGGCAGATGGGACCGTGATACGCCACCAGAGCCTGAACACGAACCCTCCCTGGTGTGGGGACCCCCCTCCCCAGACGACCTTGTGACTGGTCACACGGACCGGTGTCACACGGTTGTCACACAGACCGGTGGGCCACCAGTGTTCATCTGTATTTCAAACACAGGCTGTGTGGCCTCGAGCAAGTCCCTTATTTCCGGGCCTCAGTTCAGTGACATGAGGATGGTCGCAGCCACAGTGCCTCAGGGGGCCGCTGAGTGGATAAAACGGAGTCTGCAAGGAGAGAACGCATCGTAAGCACATCCTGAATGTGGGAGATGAGAGAATGGAGGTGAGACAGTGGCAGAGACAGTGCAGAGAGCTGGGGAGCCCAGGGGAGGGGCAGTCAATCCTGGGCTGGGTGAGGGGGACCCTTTTGCCTCTCGGTGATGTGGTGTTCGACTGGGTCCTAGAGGTGGGACCCTTTAGTAGGTGGGCATTGAGGGCAGGTGGGCTTCCTAGAGGTGGAGGCCTGGGGGAAGAAGGAATCTGAGTGGAGGATGCAGGCTGGCTTGGGGCAGCAGGGGAGGTTGACAGAGCAGGGGTGGGTAGAGTGGGCGAGGCTGTGGTCACTCAGCAGAGGCTGCAATCCCGGGGAAGTCATAGTCCCTGGGCGACCCCAGGCCCTTCTTTCTCCCACAGTATCCCTGGGGCCTCATGCATTTTGGCAGGTGGATTGAAGTCATCTATGTCCACAGGTAGGGGGGGATCCGCTCTCCCCCTCCCTCTCTCCGTCCCCGGTCACCTTTGGCCCTGCCCTTGTGCTAGTTTGATTTGTCTATAAGGGCTTGATTACTGAGAAAGGGATGCTGAATAATGATCTTTGAATTATTAATGATTTCAGCATTTTGTAATTAAAATGCTCATTTTCTCCGTGAATTTTAAGCACACATATATCACAAATACAGACAGAATCTATTTTAATGAATAACATTAAAACACTCAGTTCCAAGTAATGAGGTTATTTCCACATCTTGGCTGATAGTCCATATTTGATTCATTCATTTATTTATCCATTCACTTACTAAATATTTTTGTCCCCCCCCCCACTATGGGGAAAGTATTAATACAGCTTTGCAAATGTGGCTTCCATAAATTATGATGAAACAAATTCTCTATGCCTGAGTAGCACCCAATCCATCTTACGGAAAATACTCTTGGCTGAGTATTTCATGAAAATACCTCGATTGGGGCACACCTGCTTACTGTGAAATAGCGCTGACGATTGCGGAAAACATTCTGGTGGGAAAGGGGAGGTTTCCCAGGGCAGGGCCAGGAGGATCAAAGGCAACAATGAGTTTCTTTGTAGAATCAAGTTATTTGATTTTGAGTTTTCCCAGGGCCTGAAAGGATGGCCGAGAGGTGACAGGAAATGTGAGGAAGTCTCAGGGCAATCGGTGTTTCCCAAAGATGGGCCCCCATAGCATCTCCCATTGCCCCTGCTCTATTGTCGAGAGGTGAATCTGTTTCCTTCCTCTGGGCCCTGGGTGGACCTCTGTGGCCCTGGGACCTGGGTGATTGCCTCAAAGCTGCTAGAAACATCCAGATGCAGGTCTTTGCATGGCTGTCAGTTTTCAGCTTCTTTGGGTAAATACCAAGGGGCATGGTTACTGGATCTCATGGCAAAAGTATGTTTAATTTTATAAGAAATCGCCCAGCTGTCTTTCAAAAATGCTGTCCCATTTTGCATTCCCGCCGGCAATGAAGGGAGGGGTCCCTGTTGCTCCGTGTCCTTGCCAGCGTTTGGCATCCTCCGTGTTCCCGATTCGTGCCATTCCGATAGTTGTATAGTAGAAACTGTTTTTTACTACTTAGTTGCTGGTGATTTGTGAGTGGCAGTAGTGAGGGGAGGGGGGAGCGGGGAAGCTGGGGAAGGGTGTGTTAGTGAGCAGGACCCCCCTGTAGGCAGCTGGAGGGGAGTCCCACAGGGCTTCTCTGGGAGGCCAAGTGTCATTCCCCCTCGGGGCCGGGGGTGGGGGACAGGGAGAGACACTGTGCATGTGTCTCCTGTTCCCATTCCTATTGGGGGGGGGGCCTCATGTCGGGAGGGTCCCCTGTGCTCTGAGCGAGCTCTCCAGCAGCCAGAGAGAAGCCTGGTCATGGGGGATGTGGCGCTGGAGGCAGCAGCGGTGGCTTGTAGGGGACTGTCTCCTGGAAGGGCAGCGGGCTTGGAGTGGGAAGCAACTCCATTTCTTGCCGGGCTGCAGGAGCCTGGTCTCGAGTCCCGGCCTGTCCCCCCCACGCCCATGATGCCGGGCATACTACTCAAGCTCCGTGTACTGGTTAGAGTCCCCACGGGCAGCAAATGGCATGTTCTGTTAGGATAAATGGAGGAGGTTTATTTATAAGGAACCTGTTACAGAGGCACGGCGGGTTTCGGGGAAACCATGGTGTGATGCAGGGACCAGGGCTCGCAGCAGTGGGAAAATGGCCATTCCAGGATGAGGGAAGGGGGAGGTCACTGAAACCCAGAGGGAGGGATTCCAGTTGAAGCAAGCCACCTTGAGAGGAACATTCTGTGCCGTTCTGTGGAATGGACTGCCTTCCCAGTCCAAGGTGTCCTCGGTGAGGAACCAGAGAATAAACACCCGATTCACTTCCGCCTTCTCCTGCTGGGGTTCTCACTGGCTGGACCCAACCGGAAGCCAGACTTCCCGGGGCACCTGTTCTAGAGTTTCATCAGTCCAGCGTCCTGGGGCAGAGACCAGGGTGGAGAAGGGTGGAGACAGACCCAGAAGAGCAAATGGAAGGATCTGGGCCCAGCATCCATTCCTCTCCTGCTGGGTGAAGAGCTGCCCTCCTCAGCAGAGGGAACGTGTGAAGTCCCACCGGCTACTCTCATGCAAGGTCATGTTAATTTGCTGCATATTTCCATGTGAAACCGACATTGTTAGCCAGGCCTGTGTGCTTCATATAAGCAAAATAGAAATGGGGGCGGTCATAAAGAACTGGGACAGTAAACCCAGCTGCTGTGGCCCCCAACTTAGCAGCCGCTCAGGGGGCCTGGAGAGGCTGCTTTTCCCACCGCCCAGTCTTTGATGCCCGCTGCCATGAGCCAGCCCTGCCCTGGATGGTTCTTCACCTGGGGAGGTGACCCCACCTTCGTTCCTGCAGGATACGAGATCTTGGTTTTCACGTAGTTCTCTCGAAACTACAAGGTCTGCAGCAGTCTCATGCTGACCAGGAATGTGGGGCAAGGGAGAAAGAAGGGATACCCCAACAAATCCTCTAGGCTTCAAAGTCCTTCTTCAAACTGCTCCCCCCTCATTTTCCACTCTGGACCCCGACTCTGGCTCTTGGCTCATTGGCATGAGGAGGCCGAAAAAGACTCATAGGGAGTCTCAGCTTCCTGTTGATCCATGACCGTTTCCTGCTTTGGTCATGGTTGTGATCATAAGCCAAGGTTATGGGCACGGGAAGCTAAATTCCAGTGTGTGACAAGCTAGCATAGAAAGAGGGGCCACTGCTACCTCCACCCCGTTTCCCAGGCCTGTGCTCCTGGCTATGGGGGAAGATCACACCATACGTTGATCACTGGCCGAATCCTTCAACTTTAAGGCAGACATGTACCCTATAACCTTACAGAGGTTTGCTTCCAGCGGGTGCTGTAATTGGTCTTTCAGCGCACCGTTCCATCATTGTGTCAAGCCAGCTGCTTCTGGGCAGCGGGCATGTGCTAGACGCAGGGAATGCTATAGGCACGAGACCATCAAATCACTTCCCTTATTGAAAATGTCCCTTAGTTGATGTTTTGTGGGAGACCAGGGTGCTGGCTCAGGCAGTCTGACATTCTGTAAATCCACGACTTACAGACACGTAAGTCTGACACAAGTGCTGGCGGCAGGGGTAGGAATTCACACTTGGAATCTGTGGTACCCTCTGAGGACGAGGCATTGTCCCCCCCATAAAAGGAGGAGTCCAAGGTCGTGAGCCTGCCAGCAGGGAGCCAGCTGGTCCCCCTCCCCCCCGGGGATGGTTCCGTCTGGGAAGCTCAGTTCTGTCCTCTGCTGTTCCAGGCGGGGCACTCAGCAGTGGTGGTCGCCATATTTCTCTGGGTGAGGGCAGCCATGCTGTTGGGTTGATGCGTGGCGTCCATCTTGACCCCGTGTCGGGTCTTCCTGTCCACCTGTTACAGAACGCCTTCCACTTGCCCACAAGATTGCCCATGTGGAGGGCATGCTGGAGTTGGAAAATTATCATCTCGTAGCCATTAAAGATCAGTTCAGGCAAAAGGCATCCCTGGGGGCTCCCCCGAGGGGGCAGCTTTGAAGAGCAAGGTGTCTGCATGGTCTCACGGTGTCGCCCTACAGACTGCTTGGAATTACAAGGGGGAAAAGAGCACTGTGCAAGGGAGAAACTGGACACTGCTTGGAGGAGCAGACCGGACCTCACGGTCTTCCAGGTGTGATGCCCCGAGGAGGGCGGAGCATCATGCATGGCATTTTTTTGTCCTGGAATGGAGTAACCTGAATCCAACCACGAGGGACCATGGGACAAACCCAACATGAGGAAGAGTCTATTTAAAAAAAGATTATGTATTTGAGAGAGGGGGGAGGAGAACGTGAGTGGGAAGGGGCAGAGGGGGAGAGAGGGGGAGAGAGAGCATTCTTAAGCAGACTCCCCTCTGAGCGTGGAGCCTGATTCGGGGCTCGATCTCATGACTCGGATATCATGATCTGAGCCAAAATCAAGAGTTGGGGGCTTACCAAACTGAGTCACCCAGCTGCCCCAGGAAGAGTCTATTAAAAACAAATTGTATTTTTTAATAGTATGTCTTAGTCCGTTTGTGCTGCTATAAAAAAATACCATAAACTGAGTGGTTTAATAAATTTTGCATTCAAATGAGCCACACTGGGTCTGTGGGATGCAGTATGGGTATTGGAAGGCCTTCTTTCTTTTGGAGCCTTTTATTTTAACCAAAATTCTGACCCAAACTCTCCCATATAACTACATCTCCCTTTGGGCCAACTGGCAAGTCAGCTAGTGGGTTTTAAGTGCTATGTCTGTACATAGACTCACGTTCCACAGCTCCCCAGAATGCTTCAAGTGTCCTTTACCGCGACTCTTCCTAGAGCTGTCCTGTGGGCATTGCTATATCAAAATATTTTCTTTCAGATGGAAAATCCCAGTAGCTCCAAATCATCATGCACTGAAGAAGGAGAAAATCTGATTTAATATCCATCTCCGCAAACCGAACACTTAGGTGAGGAAGGCAGGGGCTGAGGAATTCCTTCAGGATGGAGAAGGAAGCCGGCGAGCTCAGGCAGCCATTCATCCGTGGACAGCAAGGGAGGGAGGAAAGGTCTGGCAAAGGCCAGGATGTCACATGGGGTTTTGGGGAAGTGCTCCTCGGGGGCTCTGACCAGCTTAGGAAATGAAGTTATAGAAACCCGACTCACCCTTCCGTCAATCCCAATTCCAACTCTTTTTTTTCCTACCCCTCACCTTCCCCTCTGTACTGGGTTGAATAGCATCCTCCCAACGTCCTTTCTACCTGGAGCCTCAGAAAGTGACCTTCTTTGGAAAGAGTGTTTGCAGACATATTTCCTAGCGTTGAGGTCACACAGTGGGCGGGCTCCAACCCAACGGCTGGCGTCCTGATAAGAGGGGAGAACAGGGACACAGACGCGGAAGGGCCTCGTGGTGACGGAAGCAGAGGCTGGAGGGGTTGGCCCTGTAAGCCAGGCGACACTAGGGGTTGCTTGGCGAACCAGCAGATGCTAGAGGGGGCAAAAAAGACTTCTTTCCAGAGCCTCCAGGGGGCATATGACCCTGCCTACACCTTAACCTTGCACTTCTGGCCTCCAGGACTGTGAGAAGAAAAAGTTACTGTTGTTTTAAGCAACTCCTTTGGTCATTTGTTTTGGCAGCCCTAGAAGATAACACACCCTCTTAGAAGAAAAGGTGTAACTCTTTGGGGGCCATTTGAAAGACCAGAAACTTCTTTATCGTCTCGGGTGGCCCGGGGTCTCTCAGCTTGGCCGAGCTGGCGCTCACCGGCGAGTTCAGAAGCTGAACACAGCCTAGTTTGGGGCTTGAAGCTGTTGACCTGTCAGGATTATTTCAGAAATGGTGGCCTGTTATGACTTTTCTGTTGTCTGGGGGCTCGCCGGAGCGGAGTCTCTCCTGGTCTTTGAGTCCCATGAGAGGAAGCCAACTCAAGTTCTTCGCTCCGTGTCTGGTGCTGCGGGGGCTCCCTCCCCTCAGGATGAGGCGGGTTTGGACGCTCGGAGGTGTATGAAGCGCACAAAGCAAAGAGTGGGGTGTCAGGGTGAGCCGGGCGTTCTCGATGTTGGTGGAGGGGAGATCACATTGGGACAGGTTAAGGGGTGGAGAGCCTGGGCGGCCGTTGTGGGACACGCTGGAAGAGGTATCTAAGACTGCTGTCTTCGTTCGACTTTGCAGGAGGGGTCAGGTGAGGGGGAAGCCTGCAGGTAGGGAAGAGGAGAAATCCATCTGGACTGCTTCTTTTCTGGGGTTCTGTGCTGGGACCGACTCTGCCAGCTGCAGAAAGCATCGCCACCAAGACAGCCCTCGCTGGTGAGACGCGAACGGGGCCCAGGACCTCGCAGCCCATGGCCTTGAGTCCTAATTCTTTTTTTTTTTTTTTTTTTTTTTTAAGATGTTATTTATTTATTTGACAGAGAGAGAGACAGCGAGAGAGAGAACACAAGAAGGGGTGGTGGGAGAGGGAGAAGCAGGCTTCCCGCCGAGCAGGGAGCCTGACGTGGGGCTTGATCCCAGGACTCTGGGATCATGACCTGAACCTAAGGTGGACGCTTAACGACTGAGCCACCCACGCGCCCCGAGTCCTAATTCTTGATCCCTCACTTCAGCGAGTCCTGATGACCATTTTGTGCCTTCGTTTTCTACCCCAAAATACCAAATCACCTGCTATCGTGCCCAGTTTCAAATGGCACATAAATGATTGTAAAGTGGGAAATATGAATGATCCAGAAACGAGAAACGGTGCTTCCCAGGATCATGCCAGTCTGGCATCAGCTTTGTGCTGCAAAGCGTCTGACTCTCTTTACTTTCCACTGGCCTCTGAGTATTTGATGTGAGTAGGTTTTGCTGTTTTTTTTTGTTTTTTTTTTTTTTGTTGTTGTTATAAACACACGCATGATGTGCTCTGTGTGGAAGTAAGCATCCTGGTTTATTTTTCCCTTGCATTTCCTTCCTAGCTCTTTCTTTGAGGACAGATGTCCTACATCTAGTAGCCTCGTGGACGTGATTAGGAGCGTAGCAATGGCAGGATGCACGCACCCTGTGATATTTTGCAGAAATCGAGCTCTGTAGAGCTTCTGTAGTCGAGGGAAGGCGTCAAGGTGTGGAGGAGGGGACTTGAGATCCATAGAGCTGGGTCCTGCTTGCGGGTCAATTACTATTTGATGGTAAATTACTATTACTGTTACAAATAGTAATAAATTACTATTACTATTACAAATTACTATTTGATGCTCAGGGCCAGGTGCCTCATGAAATTTCCTTGCTGTTTTTTTACAATTCTTTTCTTTTTTCTTTTTAAAATTGACATGAAATTCATGTAATGAAATTGACCATTTTAAAAGGAAGAATTCGGTGGCCTTTAGTATATTTACAATGTTGTGCAACCGCCACCTCCATCTGGTTCCAAGACATTTCAGTTCCCCAAAAGGAAACCCTTTGCATGAAGCTGTGACTCCTGTTACCCCTCCCACACCCCCAAGCATCCACCGATCTGCTTTCCTTCTCTGTGGATTTACCTGTTCTGGACGTTTTGTATAAATGGAATCATACAACCTCTTGGTTCAGGCTTCTTCCATTCACCGTAACGTTCTGGACGTTCATCCGTGTTGTAACATGTCAGCACATCTTTCCCGTGGATGGCTGATACCCTGCACTGCACGGCTGTGCCGTATCTTATTTCTGCATCCATCTACTGATGGACATTTGAGCTTTTGTCCGCCTCTGGCTGTAGTGAGTAGTGTTACCGTGACTATGCGTGTACATACATGCGTTTATTTGAGTACCAGTTTTCCATTTTGGGGGGTATATCCCTAGAAGTGGAATTGCTGGGTCATATGATAATTTTATGTTTAACTCTTCCCACAGCGGCTGCCCCATTGTATGTTCCCACCAGCAATGTATGAAGGTGCCCACTTTTTACATTAAAAAAAAAGTTTTTTATTGAAGTATAATTAACATATAGTGTTACATTAGTTTCATGTGTACAATATAGTGATTCAGCAATTCCGTAGATTTCTCAGTGCTCATCAGGATAAGTGGACTCCTAATCCCCTTCATCCGTCTCACCCAAACCCTCCCCCCCCGCCCTGCAACCACCTGTTTATTCTCTGTATTTGCTTGTTTTTTGCTTTATCTTTTTCATTTTATTTGTTTTGTTTCTTAAATTCTACATGTGCGTGAAATCATATGGTATTTGTCCTTTTCTGACTTATGTCACTTAGCATTATACTCTCCAGATGCATCCCTCCATGTTGTTGCTAATGGCCAGATTCTGTTCTTTTTATGGCGATATAGAAATATATATCACATCTTCTTACTTCATTTGTCTATGGATGGACACTTGGGCTGCTTCCTTATCTCGGCTATTGTAACCAGTGCTGCCATAAACGGGTGCAGATAGCTTTTCAAATGAGTGCTTTTGCTTTCTTTGGGTCAATACCCAGTTGTGGAATTCCTGGATGATGTGGTAATTCTATGTTTCATTTTTTAAGGAACCTCCATACTGCTTTGCACAATGATTGCACAGTTTACACGCCCACCCACAGTGCAGGGGTGGGGATCCCTTTTCTCCACATCCTCACAACACTTGTTATTTCTTACCTTTTTGATTCTGGCCATTCTGACTGGTGCGAGGTCCTATCTTATTGCGGTTTTGCTTTGTATTTTTCTGATGATTGATGGTGGTCAGCAGCGTGCAACTTTAAGGAGGCACTTAACTCTCAAGGGTCACACGAGTGCCGACCGTGCATTTGAAAGACCCCTGGCGTGTGTGCCTCCTTAAATGTGCTGCCCTGGGGCCCCAGGCTCCTGCTGTTGGTCGGGCCTGTTCTCTGCATCAACCTTCTTTTGCTGCCGTCCTAGGGTAAGGAGCCCCCTCCGGCAGCTCGTGCCTCCCTCGTCCTGTGTCTGTCCTTCTGGGATCGGGCTCAGATCTGCCCAACCCGGGTTAGGTGCCCACTCTGTACTAGTCCACACGGACAGGGTGGGGTCTATAGGCAAGGGACATCTGCCATTGGAAACCCATGCTTCGAGTGAGTGGGGAAACAGTTTTCTGAATGAGGGAAGAACTTTTGTCCCTGGAAGCAGGGAGGATTGATGAGAAGATTGTCTCTCAAATGGGGAGCAGGTCTCTTCCTGCAGCTCCAGGCGTTGGACAATCTAAGGCAGGAGAGTTTTATTAGCATACTTACTGCAAGGAGAAAAATAGGAAATCTGAATGAATATTGAGAATGTCTCAAGCTGGACAATTTGCTTAGCAGCATTTCTGTTTTCTGTAAAATTGACAAGGTAATTTCCTTGGCTTATGTTATACTGTACTTCGTTAGCTTTTTCCACATCGTGGCGTGTACAGAAAATGGCAGCCTAAGTGGGGTAAGTGGGGTAAGTGGAGACAGCTGCCCGTGGCCGGGGCGGAGGGTCTGGGCTCTGGATATTCTGGGTCTGAGGGTGTCCCACACCACAACCACCCTTAACCTATTTGCCAGATGCCACTGAGTCATGGCACCCCGCTTGGGAGGCTCTCTTCTAGG
>CM052895.1:127438410-127454422 GCA_028534135.1 Potos flavus
TGGGGGGAGTACTTGGAGTATGGTCAGGGCTCAAGAAGCGTTTGCTGGATGAATAAACGAATGAACCCAAGCATTTCTCTGCACCCCTTGTCCATATCCTGGGAAAACATCCCCCATAACAGAGGGCAAATATCAGATTTTTGTTACAGGAGTAAAATGTGGTGTTAGAATGTGAAATGTTTTGAAAATTGAGAGGAAGGCACAGAGATGAAAGGTACAGCAGAGGGAATATTGTCAATAGTATTATAATAGCGCCGTATGGTGACAGGTGGCATCTACACTTGTGAGCACACTGTAACATACGGAATTGTTGAATCACTTTGTTGTACACCTGAAATTCATGTAACGTTTTGTGTCAGCCATATTTTAAAAAATCGAGTAGAAGAAATGTCTAAAACAAGAGTAATCTAAAAATTACTCGGTGATGTAGTAGAATGAGCACCAGGTTGGGAATTAGGAAACCTGACTTCTATACTATGTGTTTTTCAATTTGATACACACCCCTACGAAGCCCTTTCCATCAGGAGGGAAGAGAAAGACTATTCAGGGCTGGCGTGGGAACCCTTGGTAAGAAAATAGGAAAAAAATATGATTGTAGGACATCAAATCATACCATATGACTGAATAAATTCTGGATGTATTAAAAAGTTAAATGAAAGAATGATAAAAGTGGTCAGAGGTGAGAACACAGAATTGTGTACTTATGGAGCTCTTGATGGGAGGAAATGCTTGTTCAAACTTTTTTTGGGTTAGTTTGGGTTTTAAGAGCTCTAGAACATTATTTTCTTGTTTTTGTTCAAACTTGTTTTGGATTTGTGAGGGAATTATATTTATAAGACAAACCGGAAAATACACAGGCAATGCACAGACGAATGCCTGCCATGACTGTGACTGTGACCAGAGCTTCCCAATTCCCCTGCCAGGGAGCCACCAGGAGGTCCCTTTTCAGATTCTCCTGATATAAAAGGTATCGCACCGTATAAATTACTCCGAGACTTGTAGTTTTCATTCAGCGTTGTGCTTTGGAGAACTATCCATTTTAGTACATGTTGATCTGCTTTTTTTTTTTTTTTTTTTTAAGTGCTCAATGCAGGATATGAAGACAAATAGGGCAGTGCCTGGAAAATCCTGGGGGAATATGACTTCGTACTAGAATGACACTAGAATTCTATGCCCAAAATATCCATCAAGTTGGAGGGACACTTAGAGACATTTTCAGCTGGGCGAGAACACAGTTGACTCTACTGTGTTAGGAAATTACTGGGCTCCAAGGGCAAGGAGCAAGATGTCAACCCGGTGGCTGGGAGGTACAGACTACAGACTGTGGAGCCACGTGGGGCTGGAGCTTGCCTAGTCCTGGGTTTATGCTACCGCTGCTCTGTCTCTCTGTCTCCATCTCCATCTCTTTCTGTCTCTCTGTCTCCCTCCACTTCTCCTATTTCCTGCTTTCCTTCTTCCTCAGGACTCTCACACCTCCTCTGGGGGTCCTTGCAAAGTCCCCCCCCCCCCCCACTTTATTACACAAAGCAATCCAGTCCTCTTTTTGTGCCCCTGGCCCACCCTGGTTCTTGACTTCCCTAAACAGTCATGTCTCTCTGTGTGGAATTTCCGCTCCCCCCCCCCGCGCTGCTGGGCCATTTCCCATCCAGCAGGCGTCGAAATCCAATAAAAAGTCACTCAGTCAAAAGAAACTCTTGTGTGGGCAAAACTTGCTTTCAGATTTATTTTTTCTACTACTTTTCTCTCTTCGAACTTACGAAGTCCTGCCTTTTTCTTTCATAATACTTCATGTGGCTCTCCTTGACTTTCCTTTGTGTCCTCCCAATGTTTTCAGTGGGGTTCTTCTTTCATTTTCTGTTCATTCTTTGTTTTTCTTCTCTTTTTAGTCAATAGAACTGAAGTATTTTCTGCTGAGCTTTTCTTAGCTCTCTCCTGTGGATTCTTACTGTGCATTTCATGACAGTTTCTAGAAATTATGTATTTATTTGTCCATTTTCTTTAACTCAGGGAAAATGTAAGAGCATTTCCCTCCGTCCCAGGTGGCTGGGTCTTTTGTGTTTTAATTTGATTTTCAGTTTCTAGTTTTATTGCATTGTGATATAGAAAGTTTTCCGCCCTGTCCTTACTTTCTGGAGATTTTCTTGTTGGGTCTCACTGAGTCTAGTTTCTATGATACTTTCATGGGCACTTGAACTGAAGATATTTTCTCTGTTTTTAGGGTGTGTGTGAATGTATGCATGGGTCTTTTTCTGCGCGTATAAAAAGACCTACTTTTTAATTATGCTACTCAGGTCATCTGTAATTTATTTTATGTCTACTTTATGTATCAAGGAGAGAGGGAAGTGCACAGAAATGCAGAGCTGTTATCTTTGTTATGAGATTATATCCTTTAACTTCATAGAGTGCCCATTTTTGTCTTTATTGTTAATGCGTTGTGGTCTGTAGTCTATCTTCAGTGATATTAGGATCACAACTCTTGCTCTTTTTTGTTTGTGCTTGAGTTTTGAAAGCCTTTTATTCATAAAGACCAGGAAGTCTTTATGAAATGTGTTGGTTTTGGAGTGGCTCTTGCATATAGCTTGTGGCTGGGTTTGCTTTCTTCCCTAGTCTCTTCCCTCACTCCCTTCCTTCTTCTCATCCTTCCACCATAGAGGAGTTGAGCTCATTTACTTCTATTAATGGTAGATGGGATCGATTTTTAGTTTTTCATATTGTTTTACATTATGATTTTAATTTTTATGCTTTTATATAAAGTCATTTACTAGGTGGTCTATTGTCTTTGAAAATCTTTCTGAAGTTTAGGAAGGTTTGCATTATTATTCTAATGGTAGCTTCTATAATTTCCTTCAAAATTGGCACCCTGGGTCCTCTATTTTTTACACAGTATGTTCCCCTCAACAGAGTAATGATAAAAATCACCGTGTGTGCTTCCCTCCCATACACCCAGTTTTAGTCAATAGTACCCATCTGTTTTAGCAGCATCCTTGTAAGGTAGACATATTTATACTTCTACCCCATGATTTGTCAGCTATTAATGTCTTGTTGCTTTTCAGTTCTTACAAATGAGGCAATCGACAAACGTACTGTGTCTTTCACCCTCATATCCCCTTCTTCTGCCCAGTTTTATTATATCATTTCTACATTGTCACGGCCCGTGCTCCGTGACTCTGGTCCACGCGTTTGTTTTGGTCTTACTTCTCAATCAGACATATCCGGTGCTCACTACTAGGTTCTTTCCCTATGGTTTTCCCAATCATCTTCTGCTTGGCTGAAGTGTGTTCTCTTATAGCTTTCTCAAGAAGGACTCCTGATAACAATGCTTCCTAACTTCTTGCAGTTAAAGAAAAAAGTACGCTCTATACTTGAAGGACAGGCCGTACTTTTCCCATCTGTACCTCTTAGATGCTGCTCCATTATACTTTGGTGATTAATGGTCGATAAATCTGAGGCCAGATTGAGTTCTTTGTCTAGAATTTTTTTTTTCTTTTTTTAAAATCCGGAAACCTTACTATGATTAAGTCTTAGTGTTAACCATTCTAGGTCAACTTTTTGTCCTGTACACAGTATAATCTTTCAATTGTCCGGATTGCATTCTGCTTTTTTTTTTTTAATTTCTTGAAAATTTTCAAGAATCGTTTCCTTAAATATTTGCTTTGTTACCCTGCTTTGTGTTTCTTCAGGGATTCCAGTGATGCAGGAGTTGAATCTCCTTTACCTATCTTCCAGATGTATCATTTTCTAAGGAAAAAAATCCTTTCTTTAATTTTGTTTTATAATGCTCAAATTTCTTATTATTATTCTCTCTGCTTCTTGATGAACTTCCAGAGTATCTAGACTCATTTTTTAAAAAAGATTTTTAAAATTTTATTTATTTTTCAGAGAGAGAGAGCACAAGCAGGCAGAGAGGCAGGCAGAGGCAGAGGGAGAAGCAGGCTTCCCACTGAGCAAGGAGCCCGATGTGGGACTCGATCCCAGGACCCTGGGATCATGACCTGGGCCGAAGGCAGCCGTTTAACTGACTGAGCCACCCAGGCGCCCCTCTAGACTCATTTTTGCTGCTTCTAATATTTATTAATTTATTTTTTCTTGGAGTACAGCTGCTCATGTTTTATTTCTTTCTGATAAATAATTGTATCTTTCCTATGTTCCTGTGTTTCTGATTGTCCTTTATAGAGATAATGGCCACACTGAATATTTTCACATTCATGGTGAAATACTTAGTTAAAATTTTTATCTGCTCTGTGGCAATGTTTTTCTGGTGAGTATTCTTCGTCTTTGATATATTTTGTTGCTCTGTCCACCAGTATTTCCTAGATCATCTTGGTATTAATGCTGTGCTAATTCCCTTTTTATCACTGTTCACTGAATGATCATATTCTCCTTAGTCTGTAAGTGGTTTCCAGTTGGAGGACAGGGTATATTGGGGCAGGGGTATATTGCAGAGGCAGGCTGCTTCTTGAAAATATGGCTTCTAGTGTGATTTTAAAAAAAGATTCTATTTATTTTGGCATGCATGAGCAGGAGGGGCAGAGGGAGAGACAGGCTCCCCGCTGAGCAAGGAGCCCAATGCAGGACTCGATCCCAGCACCCTGGGATCATGACCTGAGCCAAAGGCAGCCGCCTAACCGACTGAGCCACCCAGGCGTCCCCTCAGTCTTTACATAGGTCTTCAATCCACCGATTATACTTTACTCCAAGTCTCACCGAGAATGCGGTTTCTGTGTTGTGTTCGCGGCGCCCTTGTTGCTTGTATCCTCAGGGGGGCAAGGAGAGACACGTACACTTCAATAGCCATGTTCACACTTGAAGTCCATTTCTGCTTCCTTAAGCAATCTTTATGACTTCATTTTTGATATATAATGAAGCCTTGAGGCATTTACATTTTTGTAAAATATGAGCTTGAGGTCTAATACATATTTTTTCTAGTTCGAGTATTTTTTTTTTTTTTAATTTTATTTATTTATTTGAGAGAGAGAGAGATCACAAGTAGGCAGAGAGGCAGGTAGAGGGAGAGGGGAAGCAGGCTCCCTGCTGAGCAGAGAGCCCGATGCGGGGCTCGATCCCAGGACCCTGAGATCATGACCTGAGCCGAAGGCAGAGGCTTTAACCCACTGAGCCACCCAGGCGCCTTGTTCGAGTATCTTTTATTGAATAACCTGATCTTTGTTTCTTGTTTTGAAATGGCATATTTGTCATACAGTACCATCCTGTATTTACTCTTTTTGGAAGTTTTTTTTATGCCTGTTCCTTCAGTTACGATTACTGCAGTATTTTAATACTGAATATTTATAATGTGCTTTTCTATCTTTTTTTTTTCAGAATTTATTTGCTATTTTTGCTATTCTTCTAGATTTAATACAGTGAAGTATATTTCGAATCTCCAGAATGGGGATAGGACATGTATTATTTTCTGTGTTTGTTGAAATATGGAATTCTTTCAATAGAATAAGAATTTCTCTCTTTTGAAGTGTTTCTGTAAAGCAGTTTGAGAAATGCCACTCTCATGTTTCAGCGGTAAACACTATGCTTACTGTTGACGTCAAGAAGACATCATGGGCACTTGGGTGGCTCAGTCGGTTGAGCATCTACCTTCGGCTCAGGTCATGATCTTGGGGTCCTGGGATCAAGCCCCCTGTTGGGCTCCCTGCTCAGTGGGGAGCCTGCTTCTCCCTCTCCCTCTGCCTCTCCCTGTCAGCTCCTGCTCTCTCTCTCACTTGCTCTCTCTCTCTCAAATAAATAAGTAAAGTCTTAAAAAAAACAAAAAACAAAAAACAAAAAAGAAGGCATCTGACATGTTATATTGGTCTATTCCTTTCTTTCTTTCTTTTTTTTTGAGAGAGAGCACGAGGAGGCAGAGGGAGAAGGAGAGAGAGAGAATCTCAAGCAGACCTGACATGGGGCTCGATCGATCTCACGACTCAGAGATCATGACCTGAGCTGAAACCAAGAGTCCAATGCTTAACTGACTGAGCCACCCAGGCGCCCTTATTTTTCTAAAATTTTAAACAGTCAGAAAGGAGATTAAATTTTGCATCCGTTGAGAAGAATCCTTTCCCTCCCTTGACCTGTTAATATAACGTATTATGTCCAGAATTTAATTCTCACTGGGAGCCATCTCTACATTTCTATGATAAACCATGTATGTTCAGGGCACATTATTATTTTAATGTATTTCTAGACTTGATAGAATAAGATATTTGCATCTACCCTTGTGAGGTTTAGTTAGTAGTTAACCTTGTCACATTTTGATTTTAGGTGGTTCAAGCTTAGAATGGAACACTTCTTTTTTTCCTCCTAGGCAGTGGAATTCTGTAGAAATGATGAGTCGCTCAGAAGTTGGAAGCAGCCCGCTGAGGAGGCCAGGGTGCCCTCCTGTCCCCTTAGGGGCTGTTCTTTGGCGCATTGTCATTTTCTCCTGCAGTGTGGAATAATGGACTGCCCGGGTCAGAGTGTGCCTATTGCGGTCACTAGAGTGTCAGGGGCTTCCTAGCCTCTTTAAACTTCTATGTCTTTATCTGAACAAACATGCATAATAACAGGACCTAAATCACAAGGTTGCTGGGCAGGTGAATGGAGACGATGCAAGGAGAGCATTTAGCCGAAGAGTCCTTGACACTAGCAAATGCTGGGTACACACTGGCCATTTTCTTATTCTTGATCCATTCAGATTTGCTCCCCTTGCAAGAGTCAATTTTAATAAATAGAATACGTCTAGATAATTAGCCATTTCACTGAGAGTTAACCTTTTATTACCATCCAGTTGTTCCTAGTATTTGCTGATAATTAAAAAAAAAAAAAAAAGAAAACATTTTCTGCATCCGTGGCTCTGATCCTTTCTAATTTTCAATAATGGATATCGGTGGGTTTTTCCCCCCTCATTTTTTTCATTAGCGTTGTTTTGGGTTTATTTTATTGGTCTTTTCAAATATTGGATTTCTTTATCAATGCTATTGTTTTTCTGCCTTCTTTTTCATTAATTTCTGTTTTTGGCTTCATTATATTTTTATTCTTGTTTCCTCTGCTTTGCCGTTGTTGACGTTTTTCTAGCTTCTAGAGCACAGTCCTTGGTTCATTGATTTCTATTTCTTCTTATTTAGTAATAAAGATATGTAAAGTTAGGGATTTCTCTTTAGGTGCTTAACATTTAATTAATATAAAGCAAGAGTTGGCAAGCCAAGGCTGTGGATCAAATTCAGCCTGCTGTCTGCTTTTATAAATAAAGTTTTATTGGAACACCTGCCCAGCCAGTCATTTATGTGCTGTGTATGGCTGCTTTCACTCCACCATGGCAGAACTGATCAATGGCAATAGAGACCTATGGCCCACATAGCCTGCAATATTTACTGGGAGGGGCTTCTCAGAAAACGTTTGCTGATCCCTAACAGGAAGTGTTCCATAGTTGTTGGTATATTTTTAAGAATTTTCTGAATAGTCTGTAATTATATATTCCACAGGTTATCTTGGAAAGCATTTTAATTTCTTTGTGGTTTGAATTTTCTCGTTTGTAGTTTCTTTAATTTTTAGTTTCATTGCATTTGGCCAGAAAATATTGCCTATACAATCCCTTTCCTTTCCTTTTCTCTTCCTTTCCTTTCCTTTTCTTTTGATTTACTGAAATGTTCTTTTATGGCCTAAAAGTATGACCCATTTTTGTAAATGTTCCAAAGGCATTGAGAAAGAATGCATATTTTCTATAGAAAACAAAAATTTGATACTTATAGACTTTATTCATTATATTATTTGAATCCTAATTCTTCATTTGCTTCGTATCTATATAAATTGAGGGCTCAAGATCAAGCTATGGTGGTGTTCTTTGTTTCTGCTTATATCTCTGACAGCTCTGGTCTGGCTTATTTTGATGCTCCGTTGCTTACCAGCATTCCTGGGTGCAAGCACGGCAGAAGGACAGCCTGGAAAGCACCTGCTCACTGGGGCTTTCCTTGTGCTGCTCGGGGAACCCGTGCCACCACTGCCACAGAGACGGGCCCCAGGCCAGCCTGCCAGATGAGGAGATACACGTGGCACAGTTTCTCCCGTTGCCCCTGTCGGTCCTGCCTGCAGTCAGCCACCCCGAGTTGTAGACCTCAACAGCCGATCATAAATCAGGATCGAGCTCAGCTGAGACCCTCAGCAGAGCTGCCCAGTTGAGCCCAGCCCAGACTGCCAGCCCGAAGAATAGTGTGCTAAAGAAACAGTTGTTGCTTTAGGCTCCTTCAAAGCTCTGGTGTGGTTGGCCATGAAGCAAAGGCTGACATGTTCATTGTGAATTTTGCCTTTTGTCAATATCAACGAACACTCTGTGTCCAGTGGTAAACCTTCCCATGTATTGTATTGTAACCATACTACCTGCTTACTTTCTTATTTATATATTTTTCTCTATATTTAAGGTATACAACATGATGATTTGTTCTACATATGCACAGTGAAATGATTACTACAGTCAAGCTCATTATCATGTCATGTCTTTACATAGTTATCTGTGTGTGTGTAATGAGTGCGTCTGAAATCTACAGGGGATAGTCTCTGGGAGCTGAGATTCTCTGTCCTATGACCATAAGCAAACTGAATTCTGACAACAGCCAATGAGTTTGGGAGAAAATCCAAGCTTGAGATGGAATCACAGTCCTGGCTGACACCTTGGTTTAGCCTGATGTGACTCTGAGCAGAGGACCCAGCTAAGCCATGCCAACACTCCTGACCCATAGAAGTTATAAGATAGTACGTGTGTGTTGTTTCAAGCAACTAGGTTTGTGGTATTTGTTACACAGCAATAGGAAACAGTTACATCTTCTTAAAATAATATGCTTATGTTGCTATTTATGGAATTATTAGTTTTAGGCATCATGGATGGCTTCTTTCTCTGATGGGTGAAGAGTTCATTCACTACAATACCTGGTCTCCTCTCCCCATTTCTACTCCTTTAGAGTTTTAACAATGGACTGACCAGGCTACTTGATTTCATCTTTGCCCCAAGGATGAGCTCTGTAGCTCAAGGCCTTCTCAGTTTTATCTCTTACCAGTTGGAGATGAGAAACAGTTCCATTTTCTAACCCTCAAATCCTGGAATTTATGGCCTCTCCAAACAGTCTTTCAATCCTGCTTGTAAAATGGCCATTTCTCCTATGAGCTTATTTCTCTCTTATGGTGCCTTGTCAAAAACAGCCATTAGCAAATATCCAATTTTACCAATATTCTGCTTTCCCACTTTGCTAAAGCCACAAATTCATTAGTTACACTCTCAGCCTTCTAGGTTCTCACAGGTGATCGCTCTATCAAATGCTTCATCGCTGCGTAAAAAGCCTTTACTGGCAGTTTTGTTGCCACTTGCCACTCTGCCCTAAGAGCCACGCACATATTGGGGTATTATTACGGTAGCACCTCACCACTGGTGTCAGTCTTTGAATTGTTCAGCTCTCCGACCGTGACAACCAACACCACTAAATGCGCGGCTTGTAGTGACCAAGGTTTATTTCTGCTGGTTGTGGGTCTGCAATGTGAATGTCTTCATGCCAGGATCCAGGCCAAAAAGGCAGCCCCTCTCTGGAGAGTAAAGTACATGGTGGTTTCATACAATGAATCTTAAGACTTTTGCTTGGAAAGGTCACATGTCCCTTCTGCTTGCATTTTATTGGGCAAAAGAAGTCATGTGGCCAAGCTTGTTATCAATGGGTCAGGCCTGTGTAACCCCGCCTTGGGGAGGGGCAACAAGTATCTGCTCCAACACCATAGCCACTGCTAATGGATTGGGAGATGATTTTTTAAAAAGATTTATTTATTTATTTGAGAGAGAGAGAGTGCGAGTGAACATGTGAATGAGGGGAGGGGCAGAGGGAGACAAGCAGACTCCCTGCTGAGCTGGGAGCCCCACCTGGGGCTCCATCCCAGGACCCTGAGATCATGACTTGAGCCAAAATCAAGAATCAGACTCTTAAGTGACTGAGCCACCCCAGGCACCCCAGGGAGATGATATTTTTAAGACACACAACCAAGGAAAGGTTAGATTCTAGAGTATTTAAGGAGCACCTGTAAATCAACAAAAAAAGGGCAGGAAACCAATAGAAATATGGCCCAGGGGAATAAATAAGGAGCTCACAGAGGGGAACGCTAATGTTTGTAAGCATGTGGAGAGATGCTCAGTCTCATTAGCAATCAGAGATATGCAAATTAAACCAAGATAGCCGTGCAACTGTCAAAGACTGTGAAGTTGGAAGATATCAAGTGTGGACTTGAATGTGGGGAACTCTTTTTGTCCTGCTGGTGAGCCTATGGACTGGAGTGGCTGTTTTGGTGAGTAATTTGGGAGGAACATGTGAAATGGCATGGACAGGGTGAAATGAGGAATGCATTTTGGGTTGGAAAGATCTGTCTTTGTGAGATTATTGTCCCATCATCTTTCCAGTTCCACGCCTCCTTCCTCATTCAGTACTTGAGTGTGAGCAGTCCCATCAGACTGCAAGATCTGAGAGGGTGGGACCGTGTCTGATTTGCTCCTTTGCGTCCCCTGCACCTTACACAGTGCTTGGCACAGGTAGACATGTACTATGTGTTTGGTAAATAGATGCATGTTTTAAAAAATTCATTAAAGTGAGTGACTTGCCTCCTTGAGGCAGGAAGATATGGATTCGCTGGTATATACTTGTATCGCCTGAGTTGGTCCTCCTTTGGGATCTGTTTTGGACTGAATTGTGACCCTCCTCCCTGTTCTTCCAATTGCTGCGTTAAAGCTCTCATCCCTGATGTGACTGTATTGGGAGATGGGGCTTTGGGGGAGGCAGTTAAGGTTAAATGAGGTCGTAAGGGTGAGCCCCTAATCGAATAGGGCTGGGGTCCTTATAAGAAGAGGAAAAGAAGCGATCCCTCTCTCCACGCACCTGCAGAGAAGAGACCAGGGGAAGGCATGACGAGAAGGTGACGTCTGTAAGCCAGGAAGAAAAATCTCACCAGAAACCAACCCTGAGGGCACCTTATTCTTGGATTTCTAGCCTCTAGAACTGTGAGAAAATAAATTTCTATTGTTTAAGCCCCCCATTCTGTGGCAATCTCTCAGGGCAGCCCAGGCCAACTAATACAGAATCCAATTTATCATTTGATATAAACCTGCATCATTTGGTTTAATTTGCACTTCTCTATAGTGAGTGATTCATACAAGGGCAGAAAAATATCAAGCTATTCATGTCTCCCCTATTGATCATAATTTGCTAAAATAGAAATGTATTTTGGGAAGCTTTCTATTTGAGGTGGCTGGGAACTTTGATAATACAAAGTTCACCAAGGAACCTTAAGCAAGAATTTGAAATGGTTGAATAATTGTAGGGCACGTCGTTCCTTCTGAGTTGATAGGGAGTTTTCAGATCCCCTACTGTTTGTTGGTTTGAGACCTGGTATAGGAGTTGGGTTGTCACGGTGGGAAAACCAGGTTCAGAATGGAGGGTCCACCCAGATAGACGGAACCAAGATGCAGGAAGAGGAAATAATGGCCTTGTCCAGGTTGGGAGGCACCTTTCCAGTCTTTCCAATGCTTTTATAAACACGGTTTCAGTTGATCTTCCCAACATGCTAGTAAAGTCGCTGGGACAGGTGGTATTGACCCTGTACCGGTTAGCCTTTGCTTTATAGTAACCCACTCTGAGTTCTTTATTCTCACAGATGGCTCAGCTGGGGGGCTTTGCTCGTCTCAGGAGTGTTTGCGCGTGTAGCGTGGGAGTCGGTTTGACTTGGCTGGAAAGACTTGGCTGGGACGCTTGGCTCTGCTCCACGCGTCCCTCATCCTCTTCAGGGGGCTTGCCCAGGCATGTCCTTCCCATGGTGACGGCAAAAGCTTAAGAAAACAAGTGGAAGTGTTCAAGGTCTCTTGGCATAGACCTGGCACCGAGGAACTATTATTTCTGTTGTATTCTATTGACCGGAGTCACATGGCTGAGTCTAGAGTCAACGTGGGAGAGGGTCACCAAGTTACTTGGCAAAAGGTAAGGATACAAGAGAGGTGAGGAATTGGGCCATTAATATAGCAACTACCGCACTGCACTTTACAAGTACCGAAACAAAGGCTTCGAGACGAAGTGACATTTTCGGGGACTGCAGCTGCTTGGTGGTCAACCTAGGACAAAACCCCATCTACCCAGCCATCTGATGTGTTCTTAAGTGACAAATATGACCCACAGGGGAGCAGCGGGTTGGTTATAGTTCTGTTATGGTCCCTGGTGGCAGGGAACACTTGAATGAATCTCTGGAAAATAGACCCAAATTTTTAAAAAGCCTTGGCTGTCAAAATCTGATTTCCTGATTGAATGAAATGGCTTTGTTGTTCAGATCCTTTGAGTCTAAATTTATTTTACATGAATTTACTTAAGAAATTGATTATAATTCCTTCTCCATTTGGTGCCGTGGGGGGTATAATTGGAAGTTTAGAGAGAAAAGACAGAAACAGCTTTAAACTATTCATATACCACCTAAATTTGCAGAAAGGTAAAAGATATAGGAGACTTTGAGGAAACTAGGCTGCATTAGACTCTCTTTGGGTTTAACCAACCTCGGTCTCGTCTAACATCAGTGCTCATTGGGAATTTTATCTGTGCATTTTGGAAAATAGGCACAGAAGGTCTTAGCTACTTGTTACTCTTCCCCCCCTTTACCGTTTTTAGCACACATCGCTGCAGGAGAAACCCTAGGCCATGCACTGTCTTTGCCACATGCCCTTCAAGATGAAGTCTGTGTGTCTCTGTGTCTCTTGCCGTCAGTGCCGGGGATATGGATACGGTCAAGTTTCAGTTTGTTGTTGAATGTTTGTCACTCGCTAAAAGCCTATTTGAATCTCTACTGCAGAGGAATGGCTTTGGGGATTTGGGTTAAATCTTTGGCACCAAAACATCCTGGGCGCACGGGATCTTACCTGAGGTAAGCACTCCATTTACAGCCAAGAAAACATTTGGAAATTGTAACTTGAAAGTGAATCTTAACTGTTTCGAGGCTCGACCAGGCTGGGGGGAAACGTCTGGTGATAAGGACATCTGTGATGCTCAGAGGTTTGTGGGGTTGAGGCCCCTGGAGGAGGTGGCTTTTTTATAGAAGGCATCGCAGGACAGCCGTGACAACATTGTTGGCTCCTGGATGGCGGGCGTCCCTGTTGTGTTGGAGAAGTGAGTTCTTTCCCTGGTCAAAGTTCTTTAGTACCAACCACGGCCAGTCACCAACATTAGGTTCTAGCGGCCTGTGGTTCTTCTTGTCCATCTGTTCGTCCATCTGTACATCACCCCTGGTCCTCTCGTAAACTCACCGTGAATATGAATGCACGCTTTCAGACTTGTTTCTAGACTTTCCCTCGGGCTTAATGGTTGGCCCGTTTTCCTGACCATGACCTTGCCCCCTCTTGGTAATGACTGTGACCACCCGTACTTAACCTCTGCTGCCTTTAGATTCCTTGCTTATATACCTTCACTTCAACCAGCCAGGGGACCCTCCCGATTCCAGGGAGGCGTCCTCATGAGACCCTCCTGCGCCCGGGCCTGCCGAGGATTAACTGGGTCCCTCCGATCGTTCTTCCGTCCCAAAGTGTTCTTGTCGAGGAGCCTGGAACTCCAGCACGCATGCCCATTATCTGTCTGCCCGAGGTCCCGAACGTCTTGACCACACTGCTTTGTGGTGACGTGTCTTCACCACTAGGCGTAAGCTGCTCGATGGTAACAGCTGTCACTTACTGAGTCCGTGTCCTTAATGGGCTGTGATGGCTAATTTTATGTGTCAGCGTGGCTGGGCTATGGTACCCTGGTATTCGGTCAAACACATCTAGATGTTGCTATGAAAGTATGTTTTAAGTGAGATTAACATTTAAGTTAGGAGGCTTTGAGTAAAGCAAACTACATTCCATAACTTCCAGAATACGGGTGGGCCTCGTCCAGTCAGGCAAAGAGGCCTTAAGAGGATAAAGACTGATCTCTGCCGTGGAAGGGGGAGTTTTGCCAGCAGATCGCCTTTGGGCTCAAGCTGCGCCAGCTCTTCTCTGGGTCTTGAGAGAAGGCCTGTCAGCCGACCCTGCAGAGTTTGGCCTTGTCAGCCCCCACAGTCACATGAGCTGATTCCTTGAAACGAAGCGGGCGCTCCCCCTCCACCCCCGCCAGCCCACACCCTGTCGATTATGTTTCTTTGGAGGACGCTAATACAGGGACCAAGCACTACACTAAGGGCCAACGTGTATGATCTCATTGAACACTCGCAAACAGCCTTTTTAGGTGGGTATTACCATTCCCATTTGCAAAGGGGATCAAGAGAGTCACGGAGAAGGCAGGGAACTTGTCCAAGGTCACAGAGCACGTGGCAGAGAAGGAAAGCAGACTGGCACTTGCTTCATGCTAAGGCCAATGAGCTTCCCATGACCGCTTCTCTTTGTCTTGGAATCATCATGGCTTATCCAGCGGCTGACCCCTAGTAGGAGCCTGGTAAAAATTTTTTTAGTGGCTTAAAGCAACACAAATTTATTATTGTACAGTTTTTGTGGGTCAGGAGTCTGGAGACAGGCGAGCCAGGTCCTATCTTCATGTTTCATGGCGCTGGCCACAGCTGCCGTATTCTCTGAGGCTCAGGATTCTCTCCCAGCCTCCCTAGCTGTTGGCAGAATCTAGTCCCTTGTGGTTGTAGGACTCAAATCCCCATGGCTTTGCAGGCCCTTGTTGGACGCTGCTCTCCGAGCACCCTTGCTGGCTCACTGGCCCGCACACAGCAGAGCAGTTTACTTTTCCCTTGAGGCCGACAGGGCAGCCTCTCCCATACTTCACCTTCACCTGAAGGGTTCCCCTGATGAAGTCAGGCCCACCCAGCGTAATCTGCCTTTTGATTCCTTCAAACTCAACTGACCAGTGACCTTAATTACATCCACAGAGTCCCTTCTTCCGCAAAATGTATCACGATGATGGGCATGCTATCCCTTCATACTCACTCAAGGGGAGGGGAGTGTGCAGGCCACATGCACCAAGGTGGGGAACCTGGGGGCCATCTTTGAATTCTGCCGACCACAGTTACAGACACGAGAACCAGATATAGGAGTGTCTCCCAGCAGAAGAGCCTTTCCAAGTTCCTTCAGTCTTTTTGTTTTAGTAACTTGTTAAAAACATGACCCCGAAATGAGGTGAGGGGGAGTTCTGGCTTCCCCCCTTTCCGTGTATCAACTCCAACTTCCTGGTTTCCCGTGGCAGCATGAGGCTGAGTGGGCTTGCTGGGGCACTGCACCAGCGTGGGCAGAAACGGTGGCCCCCGTGGCCGGGGTGCACTCCGGGGCTCTCCCTGCTGCCTGTGTCATGTGGGGGGTCAACTTCCTCCAGTTCCTTAGGACTTCCCATTTGTATTTTCAGACACTTAAAAATTATTCCATGAATATATGCACACTATAGAAAAAATAAATAGGCATAAGAAGAATAATTAGCATAAAGAAGCATAAAGAAAATGAAAATCACCCTCAACCAGGCCACCCGATTGTTAATATTTTGCTTTAGAGATTCTCAGATTCTTTTCATGCATATTTTAATATATGCACTCTTTTATTTATTTTTTTGTTCGTTTCAGAGGTCGAATTTAGTGGTTGATCAGTTGCATATGACACCCACTGCTCATTCCATCACGTGCCCTCCTTAATGCCCATCACCCATTTATCCCGTCCCCCCCCAACCTCCCCTCCAGCAACCCTCAGTTCGTTTCCTGGAGTTAAGAGTCTCTTAAAGGAGCCTGGCAAATATTTAAGCAAAGGAATGAAGCCACAGATTCCTTTTTTTTTTTTTTTTTAACATATAATGTATTATTTGTTTCAGGGGTACAGGTGTGTGATTCATCAGTCTTACACAATTCACAGCACTCACCATAGCACACACCCTCCCCAATGTCCATCACCCAGCCACCCTATCCCTCCCCCCCTCCAGCAAGCCTCAGTTTGTTTCCTGAGATTAAGAGTCTCTTATGGTTTGTCTCCCTCCTGATGCCATCTTGTTTCATTTTTCCCTCCCCCAACCCCCAATGACTCCCTGCCCTG
>CM052895.1:127454522-127490742 GCA_028534135.1 Potos flavus
AATGGCAAGATTTCACTTTTTGATGGCTGTATAGTCTTCGATTGCGTATATATACCACATCTTCTTTATCCATTCATCTGCTGATGGACATCTAGGCTCTTTCCATAGTTTGGCTATTGTGGACATTGCTGCTATAAACATTCGGGTGCACGTGCCCCTTCGGATCACTACATTTGTATCTTTGGGGTAAATACCCACTAGTGCAATTGCTGGATCATAGTGTAGCTCTATTTTCAACTTTGTGAGGAAACTCCACACTGTTTTCCAGAGTTGCTGCACCAGGTTGCATTCCCACCAACAGTGTAGGAGGGTTCCCCTTTCTCCGCATCCTCGCCAACACCTGTCATTTCCTGACTGGTTAATTTTAGCCATTCTGACTAGTGTGAGGTGGTATCTCGCTGTGGTTTTGATTTGTATTTCTCTGATGCCGAGTGATGTTGAGCACTTTTTCATGTGTCTGTTAAGCCGCAGATTTCACTCTATTTTTGTTACCTCTTTCTCTTACAGAAAAAAAAAAAAAATTCAGGTAGTATTACATACCTAAGACTTCGTAGTACATGCGGACCTATAAAATCTTGATCTCCAAATTGTTGTGTCTTCATCTGGATAAACATGTGATAAGAAATTGGTTGGAGAAGTCATGTGTCATAATTTAGCTGGGATTTGTTAGCCAGCATGCTCTGTGACTGTCTTTAGGATCCTGGCGAGGATTTTACTGGCACCTTCCATCCCACCCGTGGTGGATACAGTGGACTGGCCCCCAGCATCGATTCCAGCTTCTTTCTGGAATGCACCTTCTAGTACTGCAGGCTGGGCGGCTCTAGGCCACATTCCCAGCCTCCCTTGCACCTCTGAACATGAGTTGGATTCTCGTCCTCAGAGCCTGCTCACTGAGGCTCGGAGGGCGCCAGTGCAGAGGGCCCTTCATTCTGGGGGTCCTGGGATGGTGGGCTTGGCCGCAGGAGTGTTTCAGGTGCTTCGCTGGCCTCTCGGGGGTGGAGTGGCGTGGCGTGAACCTCCCAGCAGTATTGGCGGCTGGCTCAGTATTCCGGCCTCCCTCGTTTTGAAGGTGGGGGATCTCAGTGTTGTAGCCTGTGCCCCGTGTTGGGAGCAGGAGGAGACACAGCTCCCTGTAGCGCGGTGAGGTGGCCTGGGACAGCCTTGCAGCCCCGTCTCTACCTGCTGCCCGGGGAGCGGCTCCCATGGGGGCCAGTTCGGCGGCCCGTCGTGGGAATTTCTGCTGGAGGCCTCACTCCATCGTCCAACCCTTCTGATGATTTTATAGAAATCGAGTTCCCTGCATTAAGTCACGCTCTGCTTAAAATGGCTACAGTGGATTCTGTTGCCTGTAAAGGAGGGCTGGCTCATGTGGCAGCCTCAGCGAGCATGGGAAGGTCTCGCCGATCCATTTACTGGCTCATTAGCGGGTTTTCCGCTTTGAGCTTCAGCACACAGCTAGAGTCTGTCTGCGGTGATCGGCCACGTTCATTGGAAAGAACGGGTAAGGGAAGGGAGCCCATGAAGAGGACTTGTACTGAAGTGACCTGAGTTGGAACTGACCTCATCAGAGAGAAAACTGTACCGCATGCTTTCTGGGGCGTTCTCTCTGACTCGTACTGCTGTTGATTCCTTCTGTCTTGAAATCTTCTTTTCCTTCTGCTGCCCCTTTTAGTCCCTAAATGTCGACATATTTTCTTGTAAGCCAGTTAATCAGGCCCCCTGATTAACTACGTGAATATTTCTACGTAAGCCCCCCCGGTGCTCACTTCTGGATACAGAAGAATTACCCCAATGCCCAAATGTGTATCTTTGTCTTGTGCCATTTCATTCCAGGGCAGTGTACGTGGAATTTTGCCAACTTTACTCTTGTCTCTTGTCAGTTAAAGGAGTAGAAAAATCATTTGAGGATTAAAGAATGATGTCATAGGTTAGACTCAAAACTGCGAAATTTTCTTTCTCGTAGGGGCCTTGGTCATCATGTGGCATCTTTCTCCTCACTTTGAGATGAGTCAACTGAAGGTCAGAGAGATGCAGAGGGAGATGCTCCCAAGCTCACAGGGTGACCGGTGGCAGAACCGGGCTCAGATCATGGGGTTACAACTGTGGGGAATGTTCTTCCTGCCCCATCGCGTGGCTGAACTCACAAAAAAGGCTTTGGTTTAACCTGTTTATTATGTATGTGAACGTGAGCACATAATAAGGGAAAGATGCATTTTTTTTTTACTATCTGTTTTTGCTACATGTACATGTATTAATGGAGATGATTTTCTAAATAGAATCATGTTTTTGTCTTTATAGGAAGTAGCATGTTGGGGTTCTTTTTACACCGGACTGCTACAATGCTAAACACATTTAGTACATAAACATTTGCTAAATATTTAATATAAATGGTTAATTTGTAACCATCGATTTTTGGGGGGCTGATATTAATTATCATTATTTATTTAGAGAGCATTAGAGACATCTAGGATAGTTGAAGAGATATCAGATGTCATTATAAAAGGTCAAGGAGAAGTTGGCTCCATTTCCTCTGATTACATTCTGAATGTGCCAGAAGGTATGTGAGGCTCTGCTATCCAGAGAAAGTATCGTTCCAAGGGAGTGACCACTGAACCCATAGCAAGCTGCCCATGGTTCAGCTGACTTTGTTGAATTTTTAGAAAATGAGAATTTAATGAATTCCAGATGGGGAGATGATTAGTTCCGCAATGTTTTAAACCTTCTTTACGGGTAGAACCACACCGTTGGGGTTCTTCGGAGAAACAGAACCAAGAGGATGTGTGTATACATCGAAAGAGATTTATTGTCAGGAATTGGCTCATGAGATTACAGAGCAGTTCCAGGATCTGTAGTCAGCAAGCTGGAGACCCGGGAGAACCTCTGGGGTAGTTCTAGTCTGAAGGTTGGCACACTTGAGACCTGAAGAGAAAGGATGTCTTGGTTCAAGTCCAAAGGCAGGAAAAGACTGATGTCCTCTGAAGGCAGTCAAACAGGAAAAGTTTCCCTTATTTGAGGGAGGGTCAGCTTTTTTGCTGTATTCAGGCCTTCAACGGATTGGGTGAGACCCACTCCAGTAGGGAGGGCAATCTGCTTTAGTCAGTCTACCCATTCAGATGTTAGTTTCACTCAGTAACATTCTCAGAGACATCCAGAGTGATGTTTGACCCAATGTCTGCTTACCCTACAGCCCATTCAAGCTGTCACATACAATTACCCATCGTAAGCACCGTGTACAGTTGAGAGTTCAGGAAAGGCTTTTGGAGAGTACTGTATTTTCCAATGCTGAAATGTTTGGGTAGGTAGGACAACGTTAAAATGGAGTGTCCGAATTCTGTCTGCTGATAAGAATGGTGATCTTGGCTTTCTACTCCTTTCCACTGACGGGCACGTAGGCCAATTCCTTTTGTTACATTCAGTCCTGGGCAACGTGCTGTGAGGGATGGCAGAGGACAGGGCCCCGCTTCCAATGACTTTTCAGTCCTTTGGGCTGACCATACTACTACACGTGACCCAGACAAAGAAGAAGGAAGTGATTACAAGTGGCAGTGAAGGTGTTTTGAGAAGGGAGAGCGGCCAGCACGGGTCAGTGGTTCTCAAGTCTCATGCCACAATGTCTCGAGACATTTGTGATCTTCACAAATGGGTAGGGGTGTTTCTGGTCTTTAAGGATGCCGTTAGACACTCTGTGATGCACCGGACAGCCCTCCACAACAAGGAATTGTCTGGCTCAAAATAGTAATAGCACAAGTTGGAGAAACCCTGATTTCGGCTGGAGCAATGAGGTCAGGCTTAACGGAGGTGGTGAGATTTAATTTACTTTTTGATTCATTCATTCCCATACTTGTAGAATATTTATCTAGTGCCTACCATTCTCCACGGTCTCTTTTGTCTTGAGGCTGTGGGAGGGAGCAAAGCAGTTCTGGGGGTACGTGTCGTACCATTTCATGGGAAAAAAGAACATTTAAAAAAAAAACTCAAAATCAAGTATAATGAGTATTAGGCTGCCAAAGGAACACATCACAACCAGACCCATCGTAGTCAGAATCTCAGGAAAATCCTGCCAAAGGGAAATGTCCTTGAAAATACAGCTCTGAGGGTAAGTGGGAGCTGGCCAGAGGCGTGAGGTGTGAGTGGGTGTGTGTAGGAGCTGGAGTGCAGGGAGGGGGCACCGTTTGAAGCCGGCAGAGCAGCTTCTGTACAGGATGGGAGGCGAGGGGGAGGGAGAGGGGAGCCTCTACAAAGGGGAGGGCGGAGAGCCGAGGCTTGAGAGGAGGCACAGCCGGCGTCTGGGAGCCCCTTGAGTCATGCCAAGAGTTCAGGTTGCATCCTAAAGACAATAGGACATATTTAAGACTTTCACAGTTTTAAAGCAATGAAGTGCCAGGATGAGATTTAAGTTCTGGCAGGTTGCCTCCTGCTACATTGGGGTGATGAGAGGGGAGGAGAGCAAGGGTGCCCACAAGGCAGGTGGGCTGGGTGGGGCCAGACAGGAGGGCGGCTGGTAGGGTAGGCTTGGCAAAAGCAGACAGACTTGACCGCTACTGAGGAGATAGGCGGAAAGGTAGAAGTGAGAGAAGGGCCTTAAGGAAGACATCCCCGTTTGTGATCGGGACGAGCGCGTATTTTGGGGTGCCATTTCTGGGGTGCACTGGAAAGGGGGCGCGCTTCTCTGGGAGTCGTTGGAGTCCTGTGCGTCACAACATGGAACGGTGTTGAGTTCAGCTCTGGATACAGAGAGTTTGCGCGTCCGGAGAGGTGTTGTGCTGGAGGGGCCGATTAGCCCCGAGAGCTGGGGCCCGAGACAGTCATCTGAGCGTCGTCTGGTGGGTGAGGCTGTAGAGTGAGGACATGAGAACAGTGCTCTCAGAAATGGCAACATTTAAGGACGGGCGGAGGTGAGGGGCTTGCAAAGGCCCCCGAAGGAGGGACCAGAAGAGTGGAAGCAAAGCCAGAGGAGTGTGGTGTTGGGGAAAAGAGGGCAGAGCGATTTGGAGATCAAAAGGATCACTCTGGGCTCTCCCACTGCTGACCACTGCTCAAGATCAAGCCTTGAACTGATCATGCCTTCCGGAACATGGTGGCCCCTGGCGATCTTGGGAGAGCAGCCCAGACGGAGCAGGGCAGGTGGAAGCCAGGCGGGAGCGAATCAAGGAGAAGAGGGGAGCAGACAGCACCTGCAGAAATGGGTGACAGCCCCAGCCGGGGGTCCGGCACGGGGGCTGACCCACCGGGATGGCCGCCGGCTGGTGGAGTACCAATGTCAAATCCAGCTCTGGCTGGAGCTCTGGTGGGAATATTTTCCAAATAAAGTAGTAGGGCAGCTTGTTTGAACACTTAGTCTGGGGGGAAAAAGAAAGGACAATCTGGGACATGTGGTTGCTAAGGGGTGACCCATCCCTGGAAGGCTGGTGGTTCATTGATTCACATGGTAGAGTGTCTGAAACAGTGAGAGGACAAGACAATGTCAAGGTCATTTGAAGGTGACTTCAGTAAGGTTTTTCAATACTCACATCTCTGAAATGTAGATATTTATTCCTGTAACCTAATTTGGGGCTCTTCTGCAGAAAATTATTAGCTAAAGAGAATAAAATGCATGGAAGATGAAACTTTCCATACATTTTAGTTAGCATATGAGTCTTACCTAGCAAGACACTTCCATTAGCACAAAAAATAATGGCCCTTTTCAACAAGATGACTGTCACAAAGAAAAAAATGTAGACAGTCAAATGATTTATTTCCCCATCCATATTGAGTTTATTCATGGGGAGATTCACCTTGTGAACTAGTAATTTTCAGGGCTAAGAAAAAGCAGCAGGCGGTTTTCTTTTCAGGAAATGCCTTTTTTTTTCTTTCTTTCTTTTTTTTTTTTACTGTGGGTTTTTTTGGCCTAAAAAAATCATCTAAGTCTATGGCTTTGATATCAGGGAAAAGGCTTCTTTCAATCGCTTTAACCTTTTTCAAAAAGTGGCCCGTTGGGATAGATGTCCTCCTGCTGAGAATCAAGGTTTTATCCACTATCTGAAGTAAGGCGGGCAGAACAAGATGCAGAGCACTTTCTTGAAGTGGTTTAAGAAAAATTCAAGATCGCAGACGGAAAGAACTCCAACAAAAGGTCAAGTTGAAGGCCCCTACTCTAGGCAATTAAAAAAGTGAAAAGACAGACCTCACCCTCGTGCCAGGTGTGGCTGACCCCAGAACAGGGGACCAGCCTAGGAATCCAGGAACCCGCTTGGAGGACGGGTTCTGGTAGATTCTTTCTTTCCTTCGGGGTAAACAGTGGAGGCCAGTTGAGGCAGGGAGGGGTGCGCAGGCACGGGAGTGGGTGGCAGGGTTTGGTGCGAGGGAGGTCCAAGAAGTTAGAACTGAACTCATAATTGAGGTCCTCGGATTTCCTGTTCGAGGCAGGGGTGTGGATGCCCCTTCTCTACGCGTCGGGTCCTCATGGTGATGCCTCAGGCTCCCTGCTCAGACGAGCAGGCATCCAGGTGCCCCCTGTTCCTCCAGCTCCTTCCGTTGCTGCTTTACCACTTCCCCTCCTCCCGCCCCAGCCCTGCACTCACCAGCCTCTGGCCTTGGTTCCCCCTGCTGCATTAGCAGCTCATTTCCTGTCTTGACCCTGATTAGGCTCATCTTCACATTCATTTTCTTTTCTTTTTCCTGTTCATCTTCTGTTCTCATTCTAGCTCTTCGTGGATTTCCTTACCCATCTCTATCTCCTGAACCCTGACCCTGGTCAGGAATGGTTTCCGGAGTTTTAGAATCGCTTCCCATAGGTCGGTACCTTAAAGTGGCATTCATAACTAATAACACTACATTCCATCCCTTGCGGGCGGCACGTATAATCCAGGACTGTAATTCTACACAGAAGGAACCTCTGTGGGAACTCAGGTGTGCAATGGGGGACAGCAAAGGGGGCTTGGGGAGCACGGCTTCACGGCCAGTCCCACACACAGACCATGATCCAGAGGGTTTCCATCCTGGAGCAGACTCTCCCCACTTACCCAGGCTTCCCGGCAGGGAGGCTGGGCCATGGCACTGGCAAGAGGTGTGGAAGAAGCAATTGCGCCCTCCCGTGTGACCCTCTCGTCCTCTCTTCCCCGGCTGCGGCCACCTTCCCGGGCACATCCTGGATGGCATATACAGCTGCAAGACGGTGGGGCACTCTGACCCACCCGAGCAAGAAAACTTCTGTGATGTTCGGCCGCCCCAGAGAGTCTGGGTTTTCTCGTCTGGTCTCACTTAGCTCCACCTAACCTCTTCTCTTTCAGGGCCTTTTCCAAAGCGGTCTGAACAGGCGAAGGGCATTTTCCCCAGGATTGACCGATACGTATATTCAGCTCTGTCCTCCGGGTCAGGATTTGGGATTTGGAAAGCTGCACACACGACTGTGACCTCTTGGCTTGTGTCCTCCGTGGCCTGGGCTTTGGAGCCTGGCGGATGGTCAGAGCCCTGGGGCAGTGCTGGGAGCTCTGTGGAAGCTCAGCAGAAAACTAGTTGGCGTCTCCTGTGAGCTCCTGACCTGAGGGTTCTGGCCCACGGCGTGCCGTGTTCCTCAGGCCAACGTTCTTCAGTGGACACACACTGGCTGAGTCTCTGGGACCCTCCTTTGTTGCCTGGGCCATTCACCTTTTTCCTGAAATGCTGTGCTTTTTCTACAGACCTCCCAGTATAATGAAAGCAGGCCAGAATGGAGCCTACGGCGGGGTCTTGGAGATAAAGGGGCCGCTCAGGGAAGTTGGTTTAAGCAAACACCCCAAAAGAGCCTGAAATCCTGAAGCTGGGTTTCGAGGACTATCTACTCTCCTTCCCCACTTTAGGGACCTGGAATTCTGAGACTCCTCTCTGCTTCTCATGGGAATTTTGGACTACACTCATCCTGGGGGAGAGGAAAAGAGCTCCTTCCTTCCTTCCTTCCTTCCTTGGTGCGTTATTGTCTGTATCTGAGAAATCTTCACAGAAAATTGTGGTTTGGTTTATTAGCCCTCAGCAGTCTACTCCTGAGCTCTAAGGAACCTTGCCTTCTTCTGAGCTACTAGATCTTTCTTCTGGGTCAGAGCCATTTTGGGACGGTTCCCCTTCTTGTTTTTAACTTCTTCCGTAGGGCTCATCTCATGGGCTGGGCTGGATTCTCTCATAGCAGCGTGAGCCTTCTTCTACGTCTCCTCCCCCATGTCTGGAGTTTCCTTGTTTGCGTATTGAGAGAATGGTTTCTTGGAAGATCTTCATCTTCTTCCATGAGGGCAACACATATAGTCTGCACTGTTCTGACCCACGATGTGCTTCCGATGTCCTCCCGCATTGAATGCCTTGCTTTCCGCATCATAACCAGGGAATCGTTAGGTACTAGGAGGGACAGACAAGCTCCCACGCACAGCTCCGAGACCTTATTTCCAGTCGCAGTTCTGGCAAGCTCTGCATCCAGCTAGCAGCTGAAGGCGTGCCTGGATGGCTCAGTCGGTTAAGCACTTGACTTTGGCTCAGGTCAAGATCTCTGGGACGGAGCCCCGCCTTGGGCTCTGCATTCAGCGTGGAGTCTGGGAGTCTGCTTGAGGGTTCTCTCTCCCTCTCCTTCTGCCCCTCCCCACAGCTCATGCTCTCTCTCTCTCAAATAAATAATTGAAAAATCTTTTAAACAGATAGCAGGCGAAGGCTCCAGGCTGACCATCAATGCGGTCCATGTCGTGTTCCTCTCCAGTCACCTCCGCTTGGCCTTTGTAGATCTCATCCATGCCAGACCTACTGAGAAGCGTGCGGGCCCGCAGCGGGCTGGCATAACGTGCCGCGGCATAGCTGGTCAGGCCAACTTTCGCCCCAGACTTTGGGAGAGCATGAGCATGAGTGGGCAGACCATCATGTCCCCTTCTCCATGGCCATCGGCAATCTGACAGATGAGGTCTCTGTTGGTCACACGAACTATTGTCCTGTATTTAGGCACGCTGGACTTATCTTGACCCTGAATTCCCCAGCGTTTCCAAGCAGAGTTATGCGTTGTACTTTCTCCTCTTCTAGATTTCACCTGGTATCTCTTGAAGTGAGCCTTATTCTTGACAACTTTAACAAACCCCATCCTGTGGAACAGAGACCGGCGTCCGCGCCCCGCCTTTTACTTGAGGTTGGCTGCTTCCTACGTAGGGTCAACCAGGGAGAAGCAGTTCCGTGACGAAATTGTTTTTTGTCTAGTCTGTCTCACCATGGTGCAACCTTGAATGTAACCTCCTGGCTTTGGGGGGTTTCTTCTGGTGACTCCATGAGGGGGTAGCGGTAGCTGTCCTTAGTTGAATGGTGTCTCCAGAACTGAGGAAACTTGCCCTAGATCTTCCCGCATGAAGCTTACAGGCACAGGCATGGCCCAAACGGACCTAGGCCAGTTTGGTTGTGTGCATCTCTTGGGTTCTTCCTGGTTAACTTGGGTAGCAGCTAAAAGTGTTTGAGGCAGCTCGAGGCCTTGACATTTTGCTCCTTGGTTTTTGTGATAGCCTTTCTCAAACCAGTTTTGGCCCCAGACAAGGCATTTATTGAAAAAGCCTTACTTTGCCAGCAGGTCTCAAAGTGTTCATTAAGCCATGAGCTTAATGAAATCCCAGCTCCTGCTCCTTAGGTGTTCTGACTCCCCACTGGGCAGAAGGAGGCTTGAGGTAGATGCCAAGGCTGTGGAGGCAAATGCTGTCACCCTGATAGCTGGCGTCAGACAAACAAGACCCTCCAGGTCCAAGGTCCTACCATGGGGTGGGGGGGTGGGGGGGTTGGTTTAGGGCTGTTGTCACACATCTTCCCCAAGAGAAAGGGTTCAGGCATCGATGGATTCTTGTACCCTCTTCCTGCAGAATTTTAAAAAAATATTTTAGCCAACCCATCCATGGAGCTTGAATACCTTTAATATTGCCATTGAGAGCTTATGTCTAACAGCCAACATGATGATTAATAGGTCGCTAATTGCACTTATGGGAGCCATTTTTGATATTCCATAAGCCTTGTTTGATGACAACAGAAATGCCTGCAGTCACCACCTCCGTGTCTGGGCTTCCTGCACAGAACCCCAGCAGTCCACCTGGAAATCTCCCTTGACCCCAGTGCCTGAGCTCAGAACATCTCTGCTGCCCCCTGGGTTGGACCCAAAGCAAATGGCGATCCAGCCAGCGAGAGCCATGGGCAGCACGGCAGACCTCAGAGGCTGGCTGGGGGTGCCGTTGCTCTGGTGATGGCTGGACCTCATTAGACACTCCTGGTACCAGTGATAAGAGGCCAGTGTAGAATGTCTTGACATAGGAGGAAGTCCTCATTTTTTTATGAGCCTACCCTTCTGCTCTGCACGATAGCCACTTATGCCAATGCAATTTACAGATGAGTTCGATGAACTTCAGTTCCTTGAAATTTTCACGTAACGCATCATTTATGAGACGAATATCAGCGCCTGTGGATTGATGGTATTGGTTGGGGTGGTGCATCAGGGTGGCCGAGCACTGGGGCTCTGGGGCCAGGCAGGTCAGACTCTGGCTTGGCCGATCCCCTACTGTGTTGAGCACATATTGGACTTGCCTGGGCTTCTGTTACTTGATCCCGGTAGGCGGATAAGATGTACTTGCCTCACAGGGTTGTTGGAGGGTCACATGAGTTAACCTACGTAAGTATTCACTCCCTGGCCACCTAAGTTAAATGGATTTATGGTGAGATTTCAGTAGTAATCTTTTCAGGAATTCTTTTTGTTGACCACTTTTGTGATGCGCTGCGGAGGGTTTCGGGAAGGGGGATGGATGGGAAGAATGCACTGGAAGTGGCAGCGAGAGACATCTTGTCTAGAAACACCAAGCGCAGCCATGAATTTTCAAGGCCATTGGTGACTGGCTGGGTTCTCACCATCTTTGTCTGAGTTTTACTTTGCTAAGTACTGCCCATCCATTTTTGAATATCTCCGTTATTTGAGGTTGCTCATTCAAGGCAAAATGCTGAAAGTAAAAGGGAAATCAAGGAGAACCCCGGGGCTTTGAAGGCTTTCCTTAACTCTTGGCCATTTTCCGCCTTTAAAAGCCCTGACTTGACTTTTACAAGAGTCTGTAGAATAATTTAGCAGAAAATGGAAACCAAGAGCACAGTCATTCCCTTAAATATTTTATATTGCATTCGGATGTGCATTTTTCAAAGATCATTTCCTTGACATTTTCTGAGGGTATATTTCTTGGGAAATAAAATAAATATGTTTGGTTGATGCTCATACCAATTTATTTAGAACTATAAATAAGATAAAGATGCCTCCTGTCATTTGTACTAGAAAATATAAGGATCAGAGGAATATCTTAGGGGGACAGGGCAAAAGATTAATAATACCGTTCTGATGGTGGCAAGGTTGGCTGATACTTTAAGCTGGTTTAGTGGATCCTCGTGTGAATTACTCCTCAGAATGGTGATGGAGAGATCCTACGGCCCACGCGCAGGCCAGAGACACAATGCTCCATGCCACATACTTCATTAGGGGCTGCTGAGTGACAGAATCCAGATTTCCTAGTTTCTCAATCTGTGCACATTGTGTAGATTCTCTGGGGTTCCCAGATCATTCTGAGTGCTTCCCTGAGGCTGGGAATGACCCTTCACAGGTAAGAAATTTAGTCATTCCAGTTGGAGCCTGTGCATTGCATGCAAGGCTCCCAGGAAGCTCCCAGGAAGGAATAGGAGAGGAACAACCCGGACGCACTCTCCCAGCAAGGAATCTGTTCTCGTGCTGAATTTGTTGGCTCATTGCTTTGCTGCTGGGGAGATAGGATGGAAGAGGCTTCTCTGGGGGTGGAGGGTGGGGCAGGATGGAAATATGCAAGACCCATTGGACGAACTGGGGAAGTAAAGGCAGAGGTTGGAAGGCATGGGAGATTGAGAGATGAGCCACCCAAGTTTGGGTTGGATAGGAAAGGCGGTGAGGAGGCAAAGGGGCCAGAGCAGGGGTCCAAAGGAAGGGAAGATGTTACCTGGGTGTAGGGGAGGGCAGGGCACTGGGTCGGATAAAGGAAAGCACTTTGAGAGACAATAGCGACTCTTCCTGACCCTGAGGGGGTGCTGGTTATAGGCCCGGGAGGGACTCCCCGTGGTGGCTCCCCTCTGGCTGTAGATCCCAGAAATTCAGGTTTGAAAGTAACAAGAAGCAATAAGTGATTTTTTCAAATAAACCAAATCAGGGGCACCTGTCTGGCCCCATTGGCAGAGAGTGTGACTCTTGATCCCAGGGTTGTGAGTTTGAGCCCCACCTGGGGCCTGAAGCCTACTTAAAAAGAATAAATTTTAAAAAGTTAAAAAAATAAAATAAATGAGGTATGAAATACCTCAGAGGAATACAATCTTCTAAAGGACTCTTTTGTAAATCCTTTTAAAAACCAAAGATTGTCCTATCATGTAAATGCAATGAAAATAGTAACTCTTGACTTCAGTGATCCTATGAGTTCGGATTTTCTACATTGTTTTCCTGAATTAGGTAAAGTACAACTCCATTTCTCTTATCCTATCACCAAAATAATGCCATCCTGAAAGACAAGCAAAGTACAGAGAGAAAAGGGGGAAATAAATATTCAGTAGAAGAAGGAACACTGCTGTCAGGTACTTATTTCATTTTGAGTTTTGTCTCAGAACTGAAAGCAAGCTTTTTATTTATTTCTTCTTTTCGTTTTTATGTCAGTATATATAGGGTCCAAGTTGCTTAAGAAATTTGGGACATTTTTTATTGGGAATTATTGATACGAAGAAAGATTCAGTGGTGATTGCTTAGGACTCATGGTGGGACTCGTGGGATGGCTGGCAGGTGGCTTGCCAGCTCCTGTCCCTTTCTCGTTCTTGCCCACGAGATTTCTCCTTTTAAAAATAGAGCTCAGAATCTGCTTCAGAATCCTTCTTAACACGACGTTTTTGGGCATTCTCAATTGAATTTGCAATCAGGTGGAGCCAAGTTGCCTCCTGGCTTTGAGTGTAGGAGTGGTTCTCATGTCCTAGCAGGCATCGGAAGCACCTGGAAGACTTGTTCCATCACAGGAACTGGACCCCACCCCTTCTGATTTAATAGGTCTGAGGTAGGGCCTGAGAATTTGCTGCTGATGTCGCTGGGTGAGAACACTTTCAGGACTGCCATATTGGATTTTAGAGGAACCATCAATAGGTAGCTGCTCAATTTTCCATTTTCATGGGGATCTGATGGGTTAAAAGAGCAGCTGTTTAGCATTTCCTTACATTTTTCTCTCAATTCCTTGTTCTCTGTAGTTCTTCTCTTGATTCCTTAATTAGAATGCCTTACAAACCAATGACCTTAAGCAAAAAAATGTCATAGTCCAGAATCACCTGCTTTTTGACATTCCAGTGACCATAGCACCTTAGCTGAAATACAAGTTAATGTTTTATAATATGAAATGAGCGGTTTCTGAGTATAAGAAGAGCTGATGGTCACAGAATAGACCGAAGAAGACTGTGCTGGAAATTTATGAGAAGTCTCCGTTTTCACTCCAGGTCAAGGGTTTGTACCAGTGGTGATGTGATTGCTGACCGGGAATTGAGATCATGTTTGCGAGAGTGACAAAGGGAACTGTATCTCTTTCCTCCTGCTGTTGCTGTAACAAAGCACCCCCCAAACTGGGTGGCTCCAACGGGAGAAAGGTATCGTGTTGGGGATCAGGAGCCCGGAAGGTGGAGGTCAGGGGTCAGCATGGCTGGTTCTTCCGAGACTATGGCGGAAACTCCCCCCCCAACTTCTGGTTGTCTGCTCGGCTTGTGGAAGCATCACCCCTCCTCTGACTTTATTTTTTTTTCCCATTTTATCAAAATATAATTAACACACAAAATTGTAAGATCTTTAAAAGGTACAACATGACGACTTGATACACATATACACTGAAAGAACCCCCCATTGACTTGATCACCATCTGACATCCAAAACCTCCCCTATTTGTTATGTATGAGAGAACACTGAAGTTCTCTAACAGCAGATTTCACTTATGTAGTACGGTGTTGTCAACTGTCGTCACCGTGTGACACATGAGATCCTCAGACCTTCTTACAGCTGGGAGTTTGTACCCTTTGACCAAGCTCTGCCTATTTCCCCAGCCTCCCAGCTCCCAGCCATCCTTTGTACTCTGTTTCTAGGAGTCTGACATTTTCTTTTGTAGATTCCACATACAAACGATTCCATGCAGTATCTTTCTCTGTCTCTTTGTCTTCACACGGGGTTCTCCCTGTGTGCATGTCTGTGTGTCCACATTTCCCCCTTTTATAAGGACACCAGTCAGATTGGATTAGGGCACACCCTAATGTCTTCATCTTAACTATTGACATCTGTAATGACTATTTCCAAATAAGGTCTACATTCAGAGGTGCTGGGGGCTAGGATCTCAACATACGAAATTTCGAGGGTCACCGTTCAACCCCTAACAGTGACCCTGAGCGAGTTACTGTTCAAGCTGTCTTCAGGAGGCCTGGCCACATTGGGAAGAAGCGTGCAGGTGGCGGAGGGGGGGAAGGGGGTCTGTGTGCTGCACCCCCCCCCTCACCCCCCATTGGCTCCGGTGACTGGCCAAAAGATGCTACAGAACATGTCTGGGGACATGTTCCTGACCATATAACATCCTACTGCATGGGAAACCTACACCCCCTCGTGGTCTTGCTTTGTACATGGTGTCGTTGAACTTCGAGAATATACCATTGCAAACCAGAAGATGAGTTACTAAGCTTTTCAAAAGGTAGGACCTTCTTGTAACTGATCCTGCAATTAAGAGATCCTATTAACTCTGGACTCCCAGACAAAGGCTTGACTCTTCTGAGACCAGAAATCTGCCAGCCCTCTGCCAAGGGCAACGCAAGCAGTAAATATGTCAGTGTCCCTGTGGCCTCTGACGAGCCGCCGTGGTGCGCGGCGGGCCTGCCAAGGCCAGTTACACGGCTTGTATTTGATACGAGGAGCTCTTGCTTAGCTTGAGGTGGGGAGCCTTTCTCTCTCTCTGTCAAGAGTATTACCTTGTTCATTAACGTGTCACGAAAATGTAAAATGCCACCTTTCTGCTTCTCAGGTAATTCCTGCAGACAGATTCGAGGCATATTGTGAAAAGCACGTTTCTCAGTGGAACCAGATGCGCAGACCAACGGTGGAAGGTGTGCTTGGGTTTTAATGACCTGCGATCCTTGGGTAACTAATTTACGTGCCGTGGGCTTGCTCCTTTGAGAGGATTTTCGCTTAATTTCCGCATCTGGATGTCTATGTACTCGTTCCCTCCATGAGTGACGATTCCGGGGAGGAAAATTGTGTTGTTTTTCTTATGTTAGCACCTTTTCTCTGTCGCCAGGGTCCTTCGCTCTCTCCCCCTTCCTGGGGTGCTGTCACCCCTGGGCAGCTAGTGCATGAAGAAACCCTGCAGCGGGGGCCTTAGGGGACGTGAGGTTCAGTGAGAAATGGGGAGTTGTTGACATCTGGCTCTGGTCTTTCTCTTCCCTCTTTCATTGGAATATTAATCTCATGTTTTTTTTTTTTTTTAAGATTTTATTTATTTATTTGACGGAGAGAGAGATCACAAGTAGGCAGAGAGGCAGGCAGAGAGAGAGGGGAAAGCAGGCTCCCTGCCAAGCAGAGAGCCCAATGCGGGGCTCGATCCCAGGACCCTGAGATCATGCCCTGAGCCGAAGGCAGAGGTTTCAACCCACTGAGCCACCCAGGCGCCCCTAGTCTCATATTTCTTAATAGATTCTTTAAAAGAAATTCGGAAGATAGAGTTAAGGACATCTGTAGTCGTTCTATTTCTAATTTTTATGATGACTCGGGGGTTCTTGGTTGGCTCAACTTTTTTTTTTGGAAATCTTTTCATCGTATCATTTGGAAGCCCGTTGGAGGTTTTGATGAGATGATACGCTGTGGAAACAGTGCTTTACAGAAACGACTCCTAAACATATGTACACAGAGGATGGATTGGGACAGCAGTCACTCTTTCAGACAAGATGGCACAGAGGACAGCACTCGAGGTTCTTATGTCCGGTGTGCTAGTGACAGTCACCTTTACCGTCTTTGCCTCACTGTTTTGCTTGTTTTTATAAGAATTCTTTTTAGAGGTGTCCATAAAAGTGTGGAAGTGGGCAAGGTCAACCCAAGGAGGACAAAAACAGGCTCTTTATTCTGGATTTGCTGTAGTCAGCCACCATCACTTGTGTTTGGCAGAGACTCCAAGGTGACCCACTGAGGAGTGGGACCGGTTTACAGGGAGAAAGGGCTCAGGGGGGCCCTGCCTGGAGGCCTTGGCCTGGGGAAGCTGGAGGCTGGCCAGCCGGAGGCAAGGCATTCAGTGTTGGTGGTTAGGGGTGAGCACTTGGCTAGGTTCTGGTTGGTCCTTAGTTGAAAGTGGGGAAAAAATTCAGAAAGCTGATAGTTATTTATCGAGTCCTGGCCATTTTGGACCAATTGTTATGGAAGTCATTGTTGGGCTTCCTGCTTGGTTATTAGAGATAGTGCTTGACTCCCTCCAAGTCTGACTTACAGAGAGCAGGCTAGTTTCCTGGGCTGATTGACTCCCTCCAACTCTGACTTACAGAGAGCAGGCTAGCTTCCTGGGCTGATTGACTCCCTCCAACTCTGACTTACAGAGAGCAGGCTAGCTTCCTGGGCTGATTGACTCCCTCCAACTCTGACTTACAGAGAGCAGACTAGCTTCCTGGGCTGATTGACTCCCTCCAAGTCTGACTTACAGAGAGCAGGCTAGCTTCCTGCGCTGGCTACACAGGTAATGGGTGCGTTTCCGGACCTGGCGGCTGCAGGTAGCGCTCAGAGTTCTATTTTTATACATATACTCGGGTCCTTGTCTGTTTATGTACTCAGTCTCTCAAAAGCAGTCATCACACGCAATCAACACTAGTTGCTTGTCAGTTGCCTTTATTAAAATACATCTGGGCCCTATTCTCTCTCCTTTTTCCACCAGATCACTTTAGGTATGTCTGGAGTGAAAGACAATCCGTAGAAATTCATATACATTACATAAGCTGGTTATTCCTCCACAGTGAGATTAGTTCTGTGCCTAGAATTGCATTATGTTAAAGGAGTATATATCAATATAATAAAGTATAATTATCATTCTTAGAAAGCTAAATAAGTCAATCAGAGAAAGACAATTATATGATTTCACTCATATGTGAAATTCAGGAAACAAGACAGAGGATCATAGTGGAAGGGAGGGAAAAATAAAACAAGACGAAATCAGAGAGGGAGCCAGACCCTAAGAGACCCTTAATCATAAGAAATAAGCTGAGGGTTTCTGGAGGGCAGGGGGGTTGAGGGGATGGGGTAGCTGGGGGATGGACATTAAGGAGGCCACGTGATGTGATGAGCACTGGGTGTTAGACGCAACTGATGAATCACTGAATTTTACCTCTGAAACTAATAATACACTATGTTAATTAATTGAATTTAAATTAAAAAAAAGGAATTTTTAAAGGGATAGTATTTAAGTTACTAATATACAAATAATTGTATAATGATAATTCAATCGTAAATTAATTTTGACACCCTTTTTACTCTTCACTATTAATTTAAATACCATTTAATTAATGTCCTCCTCAGGCACTTTGGGTTGAAGAGGAGTGACTTCTCACGTTTCTTTAAGTATTTAGGGTTTTCTTGTAGGATACACATACGCAGGAGACTGAGAAAGGCCACCCCTTACCCTGTCAGTCCCTCCCTCTTTCTTCTACTCACTGGGCCATTCTCACTCTCTTTTGGGGGGTTATTCAATATTCAGCCCTTGTAATTTATTTTATTTTATTTTATTATTTTATTTTTATTTTTTTTAATTTAATTTTATTTTTTCAGTGTTCCAAGATTCATTGTTCCTGCACCACACCCAGTGCTCCATGCGATCCGTGCCCTCCTCAATACCCACCACCAGGCTCACCCATCCCCCATCCCCCATCCCCTCCAAAACCCTCAGTTTGTTTCTCAGAGTCCACAGTCTCTCATGCTTCATCTCCCCCTCCGATTTCCCCTAATTCGCCCTTCGTTTCCTTCTCCCAATGTCCTGCATGTTTTCCCTTATGCTCCACACGTAAGTGAAACCATATGATAACTGACTCTCTCTGCCTGACTTATTTCACTCAACATAATCTCCTCCAGTCCCGTCCATGTTGATACAAAAGTTGGGTATTCATCCTTTCTGTTGGAGGCATAATATTCCATTGTCTATATGGACCATATCTTCTTGATCCATTCGTCTGTTGAAGGGCATCTTGGCTCTTTCCACAGTTTGGTGTTTGTGGCCATTGCTGCTGTGAACCTTGGGGTACATGTGGCCCTTCGTTGTAGTGCATCTGCATCTTTGGGGTAAATACCCAGTAGTGCCCTTGTAATTTCACATCACTTGCTGCGGTGCCTCCCCTGGGCCCAGAAGTCCTGGCAGACATTACGCCCTCTAGTGTGCGTTGTGAAAACAGCAAGTGTCATGTCCAGCCATCCAGTTCCATCTCCAGGTTCATCTTAACTGTCCTTCTTTGAACTCCTCATCCCCCCAAGTCCCCTGCTGCCAAGATTCAGTCTTCGGGCTCTGGTCAGCCTGCTGACCGGCCGTCCCTGGGCCAGGTGTTCACTGGCTTGAGGGAGTTACGCCCAGTGGAAGAGTGTGGGAAAGGACTTTCAAGGAAATTTCTTCCCTAACTTCCCTGTCCAGAGGGAATATAGATCCAGAGACTTGGGCTGGAATCTGCAATTCAGAACGAGAGGCTGCGGCATCATCCCGAAGCGCGTGGGCTGGATCCAGAAAGGAGAAAAACAAGGATACAGTTCAGGTCTGGAAACTAAACAGAGAAGATTCCAGCTCTGTGCTTGACGAGAGCTGGAATCCGGCCAGGGAAGCACCTCCGTTCCTGTTCCTGTGAGACACTCAGAGAAATGACTCTGGATTCCTGCCAAGGCGGATAGAAGAATTCTAAAGATTCTTACGAACCTGGATAGAAGGGCACCCGGGGCTGTGGATGAAATAACGGAGGACCTTTAAAAGGGAAATTGCCAGGCTGTTGGCCTTTAAATTAAGGGGTACTTGGAACTTTAAGGGGTGGACGTTAGAGTGGAGGGACATCTCTCCATTTCGATAAGTGATTATAGACCTTAGATTTGTGATCGCTAGGTAATCCCTAGGGAACCCTTGTTTGTGGAGAAGGACTCCCACGTTCACGGTGGGTTTGTTCTTTCAACCCTTTCTTCATGGCAGAGCTTGGCCAGGTCTCAAGACATCTGATACTTCGGTTCTCGTTCATTCGCGGCCCCTTGTCGTAGCTGAGCTAGGCAACAGAATAGCGACACCTGTGTTTTCCCGACAGCTCGTTCATATTTGAATCACTTCCTGAAACTTACCTGGGCGTAAGCCTCTCTTCCGTCCTTGTAACACATGATTTAAATTTAAATCCTAATGTTCTTAGCGGGTCATCCTCCTCAGACGCGTGCAGCCTACCTGGTTGCGGGCTATCTTCTCGTGACTTTTGGTAAATTGGGAGAATACCTTGAAACTAGCCACAGGTGAGCACAGAAATTCCCGGACGGCGTTAATAAGCTGTTATCGTCACGTGTGCTCCCTCCCCCTGTTGGAATTGTGCTGCTGGTGGCGCCGGCGTTGGCAGCAGAAAGAAATATGATGTTCAGCTAATGGCTTGAGAAGGGGAGGGAAGGACTCGGGGTCACCTGTGGCATATCCTATTTTGAGCTGAGCCAAAGGAGATTAATACTGTCACTTGCTTGATTAGCGTTGCCACTTGCCGGGCTCTCGACTTCGAAATGTATTAATTCCGAGAGAACAGCTCGAATCGGAGCTGTCTTGTCCACGTTTGCGACTAACCTTGTAAAATCCCATGGCACTGGGCTGGGGGGTGCGGGGGAGCTGAGCCTCGGCAAAGCCTGGCTTGTTTTTTGTTTGCTTTGATGACAAGGGCTTTCAAAATAATGCTAAATTGCTTAAGCTTGAGCCTGCAAAGTAATTGGGGTTTTGTCTCTCCTCGTGCAAGCCCTTTTTAGCAAAGAGCTCTAGAGCAAGCATCCTGAAATCTATTCAGATATGTACATGCATTTATTCATGTGAGTGTCAGGAAATTTCTTGTTAAGATAACCTTCCTAAGTACATCATTGTGATGTGAATTGGTAATGTGTTCCTCTAGTTGGAAGTTCTGTGCTTGGGTTTTAAATGCTCAATGCACTGTCTCACTTGGCTGGGAATTATCTAGGATCTGGTGTTCTGCGGGTCAAAGTTACCACTTTGGGGGAAAGTGGTATTTCACCACTTACGGGGAAAGCATCTTTGCACCCCCGTCTGCCAATAGACGGAGAGTTCTGCGTGTTGAGTCTCTATTTCTAGTTCCGCAGATCCACTTCCCTGCGCGTGTGGCAGGTGGAGAACCTGGTAGGTCCCTGAGCTCTGGAGCAGACGGGTCTGCGTTCCAAGCCCCGCTCGGGCACCTACCGGGAGCGGCGATCTTTTATGTACAAAAAGCCTTGCGGGGCGAATTGGAGTAAAGTATAAACACGGTCACTGAATAATAGAATATGAATTTTAAAAACCTTTTGATATATAAGGCCAAATTTTCCTTTGAAAGCTTATGCGAATTTTATACTCCCACCATGCTTGTTCTGAATTCATCGGATATTATCATTTAAGTAATCCTACCTAGCGTATAGGAAGATGGTTTTGTTATTGTTCTAATGTGTGTTTCTTTGATGACTTGTGAGGTGAGACACATTTTTTTTTTCATGTTTATTGCTTTTTGCGGTTTCTTTTTTGAATTGCCCCTGAGTGTGTTTCTAGGTCCTCTTGTTGGAGCTCTCCCCTTAATACGATGAAATTATAATACGAATGATAAAGACACCGCACTTATTTTGGAAGTTATACCAATATTGCTGTAGCTCTTTAAAAAAAATTTTTTAAGGATTTTATCTACTTATTTGTCAGGGCACAAGAGCATAAGCAAGGGGAGTGTCAGGCAGAGTAAGAAGCAGGCTCCCCGCGGAGCAGGGAGCCCGATGCGGGGCTCGATCCCAGGACCCCGGGATCATGACCTGAGCCGAAGGCAGATGCTTAACCGACTGAGCCACCCAGGCGTCCCAACCGTGGCTCTTTTTTTTTTTTTTTTTTTTTTTTAAATCCTGGTTCCAAAATACATTGTATGGACCTGGTGTCTCTGAACCCCACACTGTGCAAACCAGTCTCTGTGCACGCGGGGGTTCTTCTCAGATTCGCATGTTCATGAAAGTTGATCCTCTCTCCCCTCTCTTGTTTACAAACCAGAAGCTAGTTGTCTAGGATTCCCGGCTCCGAGTCACACGTTTCTTTATTAGAAGCCGTCGTAGGTGACGTCAAGCACCTCACATTGCTCTGTCTGATGACACCGTTAGTGAGCTTGGCCATCACGTTCCGATGGTCACAGCTTGATTCGTCCAATCAAATCATTGGTTTTTCTCCTTGATGTTCACAAATGATCTGTGTAGTGCTATCTTGGTGTGCTAGAAATATCCACTTTACACCAATTTTAACATCCATCTGAATATCCCTGCCTGGGCCAATGGCTTCCTAAAGTTTTGCAGAATGCTGATTTCCCAATTCCATTACTCCCTCTCAGTGTTATCCGGCATTCTTCCGTAAAGCGGAACTTTCCTCCACCAACCAGATAATTGATTTCTCGAAAATACCATCTTTCCTGGAAAGGCTGGATAAAGGCTTAATTCTTACATTTTAATTGCCGGTTTTCAACGTAAGTCACAGCACATTATGACCTAAGAAATTTTCTTGATCTCTCTCTTTTTTATTACGGACTTACTTATTTTCGCTGATGCTTTGTTTCAATCGGCTCTCATATTTTTTGTTGTCGTTGCTCCAGTTGTCATTACTTTGTACAGTGGGGGCTCCAAGGCCATGTCAAGGCTCAAAACTGGAAAGTATATTTTACATTTCACGAAAACAAAAGCACCATTCTGCTTCCTTTGTAAGGACACACGTGATTGCATTGAGGGCCCGCCTAGATCAACCAGGCTCATCTCTCCATCTCAAGATCCTTAACTCGATCACCGCTGCAAAGTAATTTTTTTCCCATTTAAGCTAACACGCACTGGTTCCAGGGAGCGAGTCGTGGTTGACTTTTGGGGGCTGTTCTTCAACCTGCAGCCGTTGTTACCCTAGCTTCTTACGACTCGATCATCCGGTACAAAGTGAGCAGCTTTCAGGAACCGTACACCCGTGTTTACGCATGTAACCCGTGTTTACAGTATAAAGATACTTCTCACTGAATTTAAATTTAAAAAATGGAAATAAAAACAATAAAAAGAAGGAAAAAAGATTAGATAATATATTTCATGGTTTCGGGTGTCCTTCACCAGGTCGCAAACTGGGGGGCAAAGTCCTGTGTAAGGCCGCTGGGCCTGCTAGGGGAGACAGGATCTTCCCCTCTTTGGACTCGGTGGGGGCCCTGCCTCTGCACAGCTGTGGGGGCTCCTTCCTTGTCCCCCCTGCAGGGTGCTCACCCTCAGACGCTGAGTGCCATCTGCTTTCTCCCCTTCCCTTCCTTTCCAGGACTCTCTACTTCCTGACTCCCTTCTAAGCTCTTCTGTCCATTCCGCAGCACGTACTTCCCCCCAGTCTCTCTTCCAATCTTCTAATTTTCTAATCTCGCTACCTAATTTGTGCGACCCTGCCAAGGTGCCGGGAGTGAGGTGAGAGGGGGTGAGAGCGCACGTGGAACTGGGGTCTTCCACTGGGGCGCCCGTGCTTGATTCACCTTCCAAGTCATCTCGCGCTGAGGACAGGGGGCGTGAGACCTGTGCTGTATCAGCAACGTATCTGTGCTGTGCTTTTGTGTTTCTTACTGCTTTATTCGTCCTCATGGTTCCGTTAGATATGCGTTGGAGCAATATCAGACTTAAATCAGCTGAATCAAGGGAAAAAGCGTGAAATCATATGATAGTTGTCTTTGTCAGATTGACTTATTTCACTTAGCATAATACCTTCTTAGTTCTGTGCATGTCGTTGCGAATGGTGAGATTCAAATTTTTTGATGGCTGAGTAATACTTGTGTGTGGAATTTAAGAAATAAAACAGAGGATCGTAGGGGAAGGGAGAGAAAAATAAAATAAGATGGAATCAGAGAGGGAGACAGACTGTTTCTATAGGAACAAACCGAGGGTTCCTGGCGGGGAGAGGGATGGGGGGATGGGGTAACCGGGTGATGGGCATGAAGGAGGGCATGCGATCTGATGAGCACTGGGGGTTATATGCAACTAAGGAATCACTAAACTCCACCTCTGAAACTAATTTAAAAAAAAAAGGAAATGAGAGATCCGTCGTTCTAGAGAGGTCAGGATGTCCCTGGAGGCCATGCGTGGTCCTTGAATGACTAACTTCTAGCTGCAAATCTCAGATAGTCTGTGCAGCTGGGACAAAGGAGGTGAGCGGGAATTTTGAGAGTGAGACAGTTTGGACAGGAGTGAGAATCTTTAATTTTGGTCTCCATAACCCAGAGTGTTTCTTTACACTGCTATTTTGCACACATGGTACTGAATCTTTTCTTTTCTTTTCTTTTAAAGATTTATATTATATTATTTATTTGACACAGAGAGAGAGATCACAAGTAGTCAGAGAGGCCGGCAGAGAGAGAGGGAGAAGCAGGCTTGCTGCTGAGCAGAGAGCCCGATGCGGGGCTCGATCCCAGGACCCTGAGATCATGACCTGAGCCAAAGGCAGAGGCTTTAACCCACTGAGCCCCCCAGGTGCCCCAAGTACTGAATCTTTTCTTAAAAGCACAGGCAACTCAAGGCAACCTAGAAATGTCTGTGCATCTGAATTTGTTGACTTTGCATCTTGGTTCAACAAACCTGAGTCTTCCTGGGGAATGGAATATAATTCAAACCCTTTTTTTCTAGCTTGTCTTGATTGTATGACTTGGTAAAGGAAATAAGACTACTATAAGGATAGGATAATTTATGTTATGGGAACTCTGGTTATTACAGAGACATTCTTGAAATTACACTGTTGCTGCTTTTAAATATTAATTCCGTTTCCTGAAAAAATGAGCAAAAGAATTCAAGCAATTCTAAAGCACATGGGGGGGAAACTAAGTTCCCAAGAAAAGAAATTGCTACAAGGTGAAATACGCAATTTGAAGCATGCGTACATTACATTCTTATAAATGCTTCAGTCTGTTTAGGATCAAACTGTAGGATGTGTTTTGACAGAGCATAGTAGTTTTGAAGACGTGACAAGTGATTAATGTAGTACTTAGTGCAATAGTTTCTAAGAAATGAATTAGATTTCTTGGATATGGAAGTGGTTGAAGGTATATATTAACTATTTCAGTCCACCAAGGTGGAATTTATCACTTGGGAGCAATGATGGAGTAAGATTCATTTTAATGAGTTCAGAGAATTAAAATTCCAAAATAAGTTTGATTGGAATGGTTTCAGGAATCACCATATTATTAGGAATGTGTGATCTAAATAGACCGGGGCAGCTGCCTGGGTGACAGTAATCTTTTAGAGTCATTTCTAAGGTACTCCTTCTTTTTTTTACATTTTTATTTAAATTTCGGCTAGTCAACATACAGTGTAATGTTAGTTTCAGGTGTACAATATCGTGATTCAACACTTTGATACAACATCTGGTGCTCATCACGACAAGTTCATCCCTTCGTCCCCATCACCTGTCTCACCCATCACCCCCCCCCCCCGTAACCTTCAGTGTATTAAGAGTCTGTTTCTTGATTTGTCTCTCTCTCCTTTTCCCCCTTTGCTAGTTTGTTTTGTATGTTAACTTCCACATATGAGTGAAATCATGTGGTATTTGTTTTTCTCTGACTTATTTCGCTTAGCGTAATACACTCTAGATCCACCCATGTTGCTGCAACTGGCAAGATTTCATTCTTTCTTATGGCTGAGTAATATTCCATTGTATGTGTGTGTGTGTGTGTGTGTGTGTGTGTGTGTGTATACACACATATGCATACAGTGGAATGGTATTCTTTATCTTTTCATCAGTTGATGGATGTTTGGGCTCTTTCCATAATTTGGCTATTGTAGATAATGCTGCTTTAAACATCGGTGTGCATGTATCCCTTTGAATTCGTGTTCTTGTGTTCTTTGGGTAAATACCTAATAGGGCAATTGCTGGATCATAAGGTAGATGTATTTTTAACTTTTGGAGGAAACTCCATACTGTTTTCCACAGTGGCTGCACCAGTTTGCCTTCCCATCAACAGTGCAAGAGGGTTTCCCTTTCTCTACAACCTCGCCAACACCTGTTGTTTCTTGTGTTGTCGATTCGAGCCATTTTGACAGGTGTGAGGTGATATCTCATTGTATTTTGATTTGCATTTCCCTGATGATCAGTGATGATGAGCATCTTTTCATGTGTCTGTTGGCCATCTGGATGTCTTTGGAAAAAATGTCTATTCATGTCTTCTGCCCATTTTTAAATTAGATTATTCATTTTTTGGGTGTTGTGTTTGATAAGTTCTTTATAGATTTTGGATACTAACCCTTTATCAGATGTGTCATTTGCAAATATCTTCTCCCATTCCGTAGGCTGCCTTTTAGTTTTGTTGATTGTTTCCTTTGCTGTGCAGAAGTTTTTCATTTTGACGTAGTCCCAGTAGTTTTATTTTTGCTTTTGTTTCCTTTGCCTCAGGAGACCTATCTAGAAAGGAGTTGCTATGGCTGATGTCAGAAAAATTACTTCCTATGCTTTCTTCAAGGACTTTTATGGTTTTAGGTCTCACATTTAGGTCTTTAATTTATTTTGAGTTTATTTTTGTGTATGGTGTAAGAAAGTGGCCCAGTTTCATTCTTCTGCATGTTGCTGTCCAGTTTTCTCAACACTATTTGTTGAAGAGACTATCTTTTTCCCATTGTATATTCTTTCCTCCTTTGTCTAAGGTTAATTGACTATGTAGTTGAGGGTTCATTTCTGGATTTTCTGTTCTCTTCTATTGATCTGTGTATCTGTTTTTGTGCCAGTACCATACTGTTTTGATTACTACTCCTTTGTAATATAACTTGAAGTCCTGAATTGTGATGCCTCCAGCTTTGCTTTTCTTTTTCAAGGTTTCTTTGGCTATTTGGGGTCTTTTGTGGTTCCATACAAATTTTAGGATTGTTTTTTCTAGTTTTGTGAAAAATGCTGTGTTTTGATAGGAATTGCATTAAATGTGTAAATTGGGTAGTACATTTTTTTTAAACTATGTATTTTCTTTTTTCTCTTTTCTTTTTTATTAACATATAATGTCTTATTTGCCCCAGGGGTACAGGTCTGTGAATCATCAGGCTTACACATGTCACAGCACTCACCATAGCACATACCCTCCTCAATGTCCATAACCCAGCCACTGTATCCCTACCCTCCCCCACCTCCCAGTAACTCTCAGTTTGTTTCATGAGATTAAGAGTCTTTTATGGTTTGTCTCTCTCCTGATCCCATCTTGTTTCATTTTTTTCCCTCCCTACCCCCACGACCCCCTGCCCTGTCTCTCAAATTCCTCATATCAGAGAGATTATATGATAATTGTCTTTCTCTGATTGACTTACTTCGCTTAGCACAGTACCCTCTAGTTCCATCCATGTTGTTGCAAATGGCAAGATTTCGTTTCTTTTGATGGCTGCATAGTATTCCATTGTATATATATACCACTTCTTCTTTATCCATTCATCTGTTGATGGACATCTAGGTTCTTTCCATAGTTTGGCTATTGTGGACATTGCTGCTATAAACATTCGGGTGCACGTGCCCCTTCGGATCACTACATTTGTATCTTTAGGGTAAATACCCAGTAGTGCAATTGCTGGGTCATAGTGTAGCTCTATTTTCAACTTTCTGAGGAACCTCCATACTGTTTTCCAGAGTGGCTACACCAACTTGCATGCCCACCAACAGTGTTAGGAGGGTTCCCCTTTCTCTGCATCCTCGCCAACACCTGTCGTTTCCTGACTGGTTAATTTTAGCCATTCTGACTGCTATGAGGTGGTATCTCGCCGTGGTTTTGATTTGTATTTCCCTGATGCTGAGTGATGTGGAGCACTTTTTCATGTGTCTGTTGGTCATTTGGATGTCTTCTGCCCATTTCTTGATTGGATTATTTGTTCTTTGGGTGTTGAGTTTGATAAGTTCTTTATAGATTTTGGATACTAGCCCTTTATCTGATATGTCATTTGAGAATATCTTCTCTCATTCTGTCAAATGTCTTTTAGTTTTGTTGACTGTTTCCTTTGCTGTGCAAAAGCTTTTGATCTGGGTAGTACAGACATTTTAGCAATATTTATTCTTGCAATCCATTGGCATGAATGTCTTTCCATATCTTTGTGTCATTTTCAGTTTCTTTCATCAGTGTTTTATAGTTTTCAGAGTATAGGTCTTCCACCTCTTTGGTTAGTTTTATTCCTAGGTATCTTATTACTTTTGGTGCATTTGTAAATGGGATTGATTCCTTAATTTCTTTTTATGCTGCTTCATTATTGGTGTATAAAAATGCAACAGATTTCTGTACATTGATTTTATATCCTGTGACTTTACTGAATTTGTGTATCAGTTCTAGAAATTTTTTGGTGAAGTCCTTTGGGTTTTCTACATAGAGTATCCTGTTGTCTGCAAGTAGTGAAAATTTTACTTCTTCCTTGCTGATTTGGATGCCTTTTCTTTTCTTTTGTTGTCTGATTGCTAAGGCTAGGACTTCCAGTACTATGTTGAGTAAAAGTGGTGAGAGTGCACATCCCTGCCTTGTTCTTGACCATAGAGGAAAAGCTCTCAATTTTTTCCTATTTAGGATGATATTAGCTGTGTTTTTTTCATATGTCGCCTTTATTATATTGAGGTATGTTCCCTCTAGACCTACTCTGTTTCGTGTTTTTATCATGAATGGATATTGTACTTTGTCAAATGCTTTTTCTGCATCTATTGGAATGATCATATGGTTCTTAAACTTTGTTTTATTAATGTGACATATTGTGCTGATTGATTAGTGAATATTGTACCACTCTTGCAATACAGGAATAAATCCCACTTGATTGGGGTGAGTGGTTTTTTTTAATGTATTATTAGATTCAGTTTGATAATGTTTTGTTGAGCATTTTTGCATCTGTGTTCATCAGGGATACTGGTCTGTAGTTCTCTCTCTCTCTCTTTTTATGGTGGCGTCTTTCTCTCATTTAGAATCAGGATAATGCTGGCCTTATAGAATGAATTTAAAAGTTTCCTTTCCTTTTCTATCTTTTTGGAACAGTTTGAGGAGAATAGGTATTAATTCTTCTTTAAACGTTTGGTCGAATTGCTTGTAAAGCCGTTTGGTTCTGGACTTTTGTTTGTTGGGAGCTTTTTGATTACTAATTCAATTTCTTTGCCGGTTATTGGTCCGCTCAAATTTTCTAGTTCTTCCTTTTTCAATTTTGGTAATTTATATGTTTCTAGGAATTTATCCATTTCTTTTAGGTTGTCCAATTTGTTGCCATGTAATTTTTCATAATATTCTCTTATAATTGTTTGTATATCTGTGGTGTTTGTTGTTGTTTCTCTTCTCATTTGCGATTTTATTTTTTTGGGTCCTTTCTCTTCTCTTTTTGAAAAGTCTGGCTAGAGATTTATCTATTTTATTAATTTTTTTTCAGAAAACTAGCTCCTGGCTTCACTGATAATTGCTTTTTTTAGATTTCTGTATTATTTATTTCTGGTCTAATATTTTTATTGCCTTCTTTCTGATGGCCTTAAGATTCATTTGTTGTTCTTTTTCTAGCTCTTTTAGGTATAAGGTTAGGTTGTTTATTTGAGATTTTTCTTTCTTCTTGAGGTAGGTCTGTGTTGTTATATACTTCCCTGTTAGGGCCACTTATGCTGCATCCCAAAGGTCTTGGACTGTTGTGTTTTCATTTCATTTGTTTCCACGTATTTTTTAAATTTCGTCTTTTATTTCCTGGTTGACCCATTCATCGTTTAGTATAATGTTATTTAACCTTCATGTATTTGTGGTCTTTGCAGATTCTTTCTTGTGGTTGACTTCTGGTTTCATAGTGTTGTGGTCAGAAAATAAGCCACTCCTTTCTCTTTCTCTCTCTCTCTCTTTCTTTTTCTTAGATTTTATTTATTTATTTGAGAGAGAGAGAGTGCACATGGGTGAGCATGAGCGGGGGGCAGGATGCAGAGAGAGAGGGAGTAGCAGACTCCCTGCTGAGCAGGGAGCCTGATGTGAGGCTTGATCTCAGGACCCTGAGCCAAAGGCAGACGCTTAATTGACTGAGCCACCCAGGGGCCTCAGGACACCCCTTATTGTTGGAAGCCATGCGTTCCCCTCATCCCACCATGAGGTCTGCATGGTTGCCAACTCCAACAGTGATTGATTAAAGGGTAGTCACTTGACTTGAATCAAACTGTTTGTGACTTACCTTCCTAGGTACAATATGATCTGGGGGTAGCATTTAACTAGGGTTACATTTGTTTTGGTTTGCTTGGATTTCTCCCATTTCAAGATCGAAAGTCCTAGATATTTCAAGATCGAAAATCCTAGATATCCCAGGAACCTCCTTGGTCTCAGGAATACTGGGCAGTTGGTCATCCAACATTTAACTAAGCTGGCATAGTTTAAGAGTTCTTTGGAAATGGAGTCTTTCTCTTTCTGGCCACAAAACTATGAAGATTTAAGTCCAGAATATCTGGCAGCTCTGTTTCCAACCTCAGGACTAAGCTCATCTGAGAGATTAAAGTCCACTTGCAGAGAGTGAGATGGAGACAGAGTCCCAAGCCATTTGAGTCCCTGGTTCCATCTACTCACCTTTGGCAAGGAAAATGTGCCTGATATGAGCCGATGGACCTCCCCCTTTGCCCAAACTTTTCTAAACTGGGCTTTCGCCAATTGCAACCAAAGAATCCAAATGCAGTATGTTTGCCTGAGTCAAGCTCAGGAGTTTCTGACTTTTAATCTTTTTATAATTTTTCCCAGTTTTGTAAAACTTAATAAAAAAAGGTAGAAACATTTTAAATAGTAATTACGATTTAGGTTGGAGAGAATCTTAGAGGTTTTGAAGCCTAATCTTGCAGATAGGCAGAATTCCTTTCTACAAAATGCCTGGAACAATTTGGTCTACATTACTTTTCTTCTCTTGTTATCAAGCCCAGTTTTATCATAGTGTATAAGGCATCTCATGTCTGATCTGTGAATCTAGGGCTTGGTATATAGAGGTATACTGATCCTGTTAACTGACTTACTGTTGAATGGAAGCATGTTTAATTGAACTTAACTCAATTATACTGAACCCTTCATTTTAACTTTATATTCAGAGATTGGAAGAGAGTCTTGGAGAGTTATAGAGTCAGATTACCGAGGATAAGGGGAAAATCTTATAACCATAGTTTATCATGCACATTGTGTTATACAGATCAAATAAATTTTGGCCATTTATGTTTTATAATTCTTCTCTTAGATGTTTGAGAATGTGGCTTTATTTTGACATATGATCATGTAGAATGTATAGCAGTGATGTCCAAAATTTCTCTTTGGAAAAATAAAATGTTCTGTCGTAACTTGTGTTTTTATGCTTTGGAAAAGAACTGTCTGTTCACTTAGTCAATAAAAATTGACTGAGCGCCTCCCCTGTGCATAGAAGTTTGAGGAGTTAAGAGCCTTCAATCACCTTACCGTGTGTCTAGGAAATGGGAGATGTATCATCTGGACCCTTGCAGCTTCAAGTAATAAAGAATACTATTCTAACTGTCCTAAATAAAAGTGAGAAGTTTTTTGCTTATATAATGGAAAAGGCGGACCAGGCTCCAAGGCCCTCACATTGTTACTACGTCCTAGCTGGTCTTTCCAGTTATGAGCTTTACTTCTTCTGTGTGAATTCTCCTCCATCCCACGGTGGTAAGATGGCTGCTGTAGCCCGAGTCTCCCTTTATTTTTGGTGGGGATGGGGAGGAAAAAGCATGTGTCTTTCCATGAGCAATTGCAGCAAAGTCTCCTTGGTCCTCTTAGTTTTGATTTTCTGTGTGGATTTTTACCTCCAAAAATCAATCACTGTAGCTCAGAGATGGCAGGATGCAGGTGATAACCTCAGGCTTGGGTTACATCCTCCCTCCTGGAACCAGGGTGAGATCCTCAGAAGACGGGAAGAGGGTTCCCAAAAGGACGAAGCAGGAGGCATGGTTGGTAGATGGAAAAACAATGAACAAACAAACATTTTCTGCAAATGATATCTAGCTGAACAGCATTTTAGGCTGCAAAGCCTTTTTATACTTGAGTATCAGTGGCACTGAACTTTACGAACGTTAAAAAAAAAAAAAAGGCTCCACGGAGTGACTTGCTGCTTCCTATACTTACACTATTTCCATGCCTGGGAATCTTGGGTTTTTTAAATCCCCTCTAACCTGATGCTGTGGCCGCACGGAAAGCCCCTCCCTGCCTTGCTCCCGCTTGTTGCACAAGCTGGGCCCTCCCTGCCCCGGATCTACCAAGCCGGACTCTGGAGGAGGAGTTCCGGGAATTGTAAACAAGGGCCCGGGTGACTGCGAAGGGCAGGCAGAGCCGTGCGTGTTGGCTCCTTTTGTCCGGAGAGGCATCCCTCCTCTGGGTCTGGCCTCACCCACCAGCTTACACGGTACCGACTTGCCGAAGACCTCTCTGCCTCTCCGGGGAGACGGGGTGCTTGTCCTCTAGAATGCCACCGCAGTTTGCTCACCTTTGTGTTCTAGCACCTTCAGCTTGTGTTATATTTACATTGTTTTTAGAGAGATTATGTGCACATGCTCGCGCCAGCGGGGGAAGGGCAGAGGCAGAGGGAGAGAGAAAATCTGAAGCAGGCTCCACGGCCAGTGTGGAGCCCGATGTGGGGCTCCGTCTCATGACCCTGAGATCATGACCTGAGCCGAAATCGAGAGTCGGAGGTTTAGCTGGCCGAGCCTCCCACGTGCCCCATATTTCCATTCTGGTGTCAGTTTCCTCAGCAGATTTTGAGGGACTTGTGGCAGGAATCCTGTCTTCTAAGCACTGGGTTTTGGGATGGGGGAGAACAGAAGGGATTCTGAGAGCTGAGGGAGTGGTGGGACAGGCCATCTCCCGTCCAAGGGGCAGGTTCTGCACGCCCAGGGACCAGAATGGACACAGGGAGAAAGTATTAGAAGTCACATTTCTATTTATTTTTCCATAGAATCTTTTACTACTATTTCTGGATATGTTTATGAGGTACATCATAGACAGTAATAAACATATGAATATAATTGATATATTTATAAATATACATGTATTGTATGTGCAGTTTTCAAAAAAACCTTAAAAGATGGAGTGTGAGATTGAAAACAGTTGGAGACTAGTGGTTTAGATCATTGTTTTCCAATTATTTGGGAACAAGAGTCCACTGCAAGGACTCCGTGTTTCACGTGTGATTCTGCAAGTGTGTGGGTGGGTGAGTGTCAATCGGAAGAAAAGTTTGAGGGAGCGGCATTTGCTAAGGATCCTGTGATGATTTCTGACATTTCCCATGCTGTGCTAATTCATTAAAAATGCTCAGCTCACTTCTAGCTCCCGGAGCTGATTTCAACCACCACGCGTGCGCGGGTGTGGACAATGCGAGCGCTGCTTGGACAAGGAGGGGTCTTGATTTGGAGTCCTAATAGTCCCGAAAACTGTGGGTTCAGAGAATGTGTGGTGTCGATTGTGTGATGTTGAGGGACGGGCCCCTAAGAAGTGGGCAGAGGAGAGGAAAGGCGTGGAAGGGCAGCTGGAAGATCGGTGTTTACTAGACATGAAGCTAGCTAGGTAGGTCTGGGCCTTGGGAGCCAGGTGGTGACTTTTGGACAAGGTGGAAGGCAGTCAGTCATCAGCACTATGAAGTCCCAGCAGCCCTACCAGAGTCTGTCCCCTGAAAATTATCAACGCGAGTTTCTGTGGGCCCAGTCTGTGGGCCTGGATTTACTCGAGTTCTAAGCACGCACTTTAGGAAAGTATCTCCGACTTGTTTATCCCTGGTTTGGGGACAACTGTAGATGAATAGGATAGTGACTTCACAGGGATGGGTTTTCCACCCAAGAGCTCCAAGCCTTTAGGGCATTTCCTGGGAAGGCCGTGGGCTTCTGTTTATTCTGGGCCTTGATGTTTTCTCCTCCGACCTACGAATGAGGGCCAACTGAATTCAGAACAAAGTCTGTGTTCGATTTCCTGAACTCAATGCCAAGGTATGACCTATTTCTGCTTTCCTTATCTATACTTCTTTTTCTTCCCTTGTGATTGCCCAGAGAGGGCAGAAGTGGAGCTTTCTTTCCAAGCTTCGAACAGCCACTCAATGGCCTGCTCCTCTTTCCGACCTCCCTGTGCTTGGCCACTATCTCACTTGACAGGAAATGCCTGGATGCCGCAACTTGCCTTTGGAAGCTGTTCTAAGAAAATAGTATTCCATTTTGAGCTTAACCAGGGCTGTACCTTTTCAGCAGACTTAAACTCATCTTGTAGTAATAATTCTTGTATGGCAAACTGTGTGTGATCTCAAGGCTTTCTGAAATGAAAAGCTTGACGTTTAAAATTGGATGCTATCGATAACCAGCCCCATAAGGCTGGCAAGGGGGATGTTTGGGTGGGGTCTTAATGCCCTAGTTTTCATTAACTAGTCACTGTGGCAAGAGTTTATTAAATCGCAAATCGGAAACTCTTAGTTAAAAGGGCTGGCTGTGATCCAGTTAATATATTCATTTATAATAGCGGGGCCCCAGGCTAGGAAAAGGCACCCACTCAGAAATGTGTGTGTGAGTTCCATCTGGGTCCTAGCTCCTGTGTCTTGAAGTCGAATTGGAACATCATTGCCACGCTTGGCTAGCGCCCTTGGGCTCACCTTTGAGAGCTTCTCAGAGAAAGACAGGGGAAGACAGCATAGGTTTTGCTCTTTTCGTAGTCCTAAGGATTTCCACCATCCCCAGGGTGGAGAGTTTCTTGCTAGTTGACCTTCTGATCAGCCAGGGGAGGTATAAAGTGAGGGGATATCGATTGTCTTTGACTTTTGAGATATAAGACAAAGGTGCTTTCTGCTGATGGCTAAAACTAATTATAACCCAGGGCTGCTGGGCTTTCAGCATCTTAAACAAAGCAATGCCTTGCAGTCTCCTAGGAAATCAAATAGAATCTAAGGGCAAAGGGGGAACCAACGTGGGGGGCTCCCGTTCATGCCTTATGCTTATTTGACTTCTGGAAGTGGGAATTCTCTTCTGAGGACTGATGTATTCCTTCTAATTGTCTTCCTTTGGTGATACCGGACCCGGGGGGTGGAGGGTCACCATATTCATGCCCAACCCACTCGAAGCAGGGCTTGGCGTCTCTAAGGACCCCTGAACAAATCTGATTTGACCACGTGTTCCTGAGAAAGGGGTGGTTGGCTCTGGGTTTTCTGGGGAGGTGGAGAAGATCATTCGCATCACTGTCTGCACAGCAACGATGGAATCAGGTTTCTGTTGGACAGCTCTGGCCCCGCCAACGTTCTTCTCTGCCTTCCACCCCCAACGCGCCGTCTGAAGTTCACCTCTGCTTTCTGGATTGGCTTTGGCTTTGGCTGGTGGCCCGCAGGCTCACTGAGCGGAGCGGGAGCGGGGGAGCCGAGGGGCTGCTGTCTGTCCAGCGCCCCTCAGCGCACCGCTGGTGTGCTGGTCCGTGTCCCTGTTTGGCTGAGTCTGCGTCCCCGACTGCACTCCTCCTCCCACTGTCCTGTTGGTTGGGTTTCACATTCCAACAGCCTTCAGCCTTACAGAGCATGGGGCTTATCACGGGCCGTCTGGGCTGTTTCTTGCAAACCTAACCTAAGGATGTGATCTGCTTTGGTACCAAGTCAGGGGGGCTCGAGGACCTTCTGAGAACCGGTTCTCAGGCTCATGTCAGCCTGGCTGGCGGTGCTGCTCTGATCCTGCCCCAGTGAGCCAGCGTGTCCTTTTACCTTATTCTGGAGGCCGACCCTGCACTTGGGCCCCACTTTCACTGGCCAGACCCCTGTTTTGTTCCCTGGCTTCCATTTCTGCTATAATAATGCATCCTTTAACCTGGGTCTCCTAACCCTGACATCCTGCTTTGCTCTTGGAAGGCTATTCTAGATTCTTAAACTTCTCCCTGGCATCGGGAGTCCTGCCCCTCCCCCTGATGCTGATTCCCCCCATGGACCGGCCAGTATTACCTTCTCTAGATTACACGTGGTGGGCAGAACCCCCTTCCCCCTGCACAAGAGGCCCTCGTCCTAATCCCCAGAACCTGTAAGGACGTCAGGTTGCATGAAAAAGGGGAATGGTGATGGCAGAAGGAACTGTGGTTGCCATTCAGCAGACGGGGAGATGATTCAGGGACGCGTGGGCCCAATGTCATCACAAGGGTCCCTAGAAGTGGCAGAGGGAGGCAGAAGAGGAGGTCAGATGTGATGTAAAAAGGGCTGGCCTCGCCACTGGTCCTGGCTTAGAAGATGTGGGAAGGGAACACAGGCCGAGGAGCTCAGGCGGCCCAGAGAAGCTGGAAAAGATGAGGAATGGGCTATCCCCTGAGAGCCTCCAGAAAGGAACGCATCCCTGCCAACTCCCTGATTTTAGCCCAGGGAAACCCATTTCAGCCTTATGACCTTCAGAGGCGTTGAGGGTACGCTTGTGTTGTCTTAAGACACTGAGTGTAGGGTACCTCGTTACAGCAGCCACGGGAAACCCACAGACGCGTCCTCACTGCCCACAAGTTCCAGCACCCAGCGTCTTCAGCCCCTCCCCAGTGACCACTCGCCTGGACCACACCAGCCGCTTCCCCCTAGCCCGCCTTTGGTGAGCCCTCAGCTAAGGGCCCCGCACGCTCCGGGTGCTGTGCGTGGATTCGCTTCCCACGGTATTTAACCCTCCTTGTGCCGGTACCAGAACCCTCTAGGTTGTGAGCTGGCCTGAGCCAAGCTGGGTAAACATGGCTACGCCCAGGTGGTTTTGGTAGGTAACCAGCGAGGCAGATGGGTGTCGCCCCCTTTTCTGGTTGCAGACGGCAGACCTTGTCTTGCAGGTAAAGCTCTCAACAGGGCCATGCATGGCATGACCTGCCTCCTTGTGGCAGCTCAGGGCACGGGACTCTCTACCCGCCACCTGCTCTTGAGGGCTGGGCGGCTGGCCCTGCCGGATTCCTATGCCTCTTTCCTTGTATGTGCCTAGCAACCACCAATTTTTTTTTTTTAACAAGAATTTGTCATCTTTTATGGAAGTAAGCCTAAAAGAGAAATAAAAATCTCATTTCAGTTATTTGAAAGATAGCC
>CM052895.1:127490842-127545491 GCA_028534135.1 Potos flavus
TTCATCTCCCCCTCTGATTTCCTCTAATTTACCCTTCCTTTCCTTCTCCCAATGTCCTCCATGTTTTTCCTTATGCTCCACACGTAAGTGAGACCATATGATAACTGACTCTCTCTGCTTGACTTATTTCACTCAACATAATCTCTTCCAGTCCCGTCCATGTTGATACAAAAGTTGGGTATTCATCCTTTCTGATGGAGGCATAATATTCCATTGTATGTATGGACCATATCTTCTTTATCCATTTGTCTGTTGAAGGACATCTTGGCTCTTTCCACGGTTTGGCGATTGTGGCCATTGCTGCTATGAACATTGGGGTACATGTGGCCCTTCTTTTCACTGCATCTGTATCTTTGGGGTAAATACCCAGTAGTGCAATTGCAGGGTCATAGGGTAGCTCTATTTTTAATTTTTTTTTCTTTTCTTTTCTTTTTTTTTCCCCAAATACTTTTTTTTATTTTTTGTGTTACAAGATTCATTGTTCATGTACCACACCCAATGCTCCATGCAATATTTTTAATTTTTTGAGGAATCTCCACACTGTTTTCCAAAGTGGCTGCACCAACTTGCATTCCCACCAACAGTGGAAGAGGGTTCCCCTTTCTCCACATCCTCTCCAACATTTGTTGTTTACTGTCTTGTTGATTTTGGCCATTTTAACTGGTGTAAGGTGGTATCTCAATGTAGCAGCCACCAATCTTAAATGCCATTGATTTCACACACATGCACACACACACACACACACCTGAAAATAATTTAAAGCAGGGGTTTGCACATAAATTTGTACACCCATGTTCACAGCGGCATTATTCACAACAGCCAAAAGGTAGAAACAACCCAGTTGTTCTTAAAGGTTGAATGGATAAACAAAATATGGTGTCTACTTACAGGGAAATATCATTCAGCCCTACGAAGGAGGACACTCCTGTCCCATACCGCACCATGGCTAGACCGTGCGGACATTATGCTGAGTGAAATAAGCCTGTCACAAAGACAAATACTGTATGATTCTGTTTACATGAGATACTCAGAGTAGTCAAATTTGTAAAGGCAGAAAGTAGAATGGCGGTTGCCAGGGGCTTTGTGGGGGGGGGAAAGGAGGAATAGGAGCTAGTGGCTGCTGGGTACAGAGTTTCAGTTTTGCAAGATGAAGGTTCTGGACGGGGGTGACGGCTGGACCACAGTGTGAGTGTATCTAATGAACTATATACCTGAAAATGGTTAAAATGGTAAATTTTATGTTATATATATTTTAGCACACTAAAACATTTTTTTTTTAAGAAAGGTTTTTTTTTTTTTTTTAAGATTTTATTTATTTGACAGAGAGCAGGAGAACACAAGCAGGGGGAGAGGGAGAGGGAAAAGCAGGCTTCCCGCTGAGCAGGGAGCCCGATGCAGGGCTCAATCCCAGGACCCTGGGACCATGACCTGAGCCAAAGGCAGACGCTTAACCGACTGAGCCCCCCGGGCGTCCCTAAAACATTTAACAGCTTCTTATTCTAATTACTGAACTCTTTGGCGTTGTTTTTGATAAGGACACTGTGTGCGCATTTAATTAAGCACCAAGACTGTAACTGTGTGCACGTGACCACACGACCACACGGCACAGTTAAGGTGTTCTGGAGACTTCGCGGGACCTTGCCCCTCCTGCCGTCCTGGGCGGCCAGCCGACCTGCGCCTGGGGCCTGCTCTCCCCTCTCACCGATAACCCAGTCTCCAGGCCAACACCGGTTCAAGACGTGCCCTGTGCTTTCTGCTGGTTCCTGAGCTCCAAGCTCCTGTTCTCGGACTCCCCTTACATCTTTTTGGGGACGTGGAGACCCAACCACATGAAAATGAAGTTTTCTAAGTCCTGTAATTGTGGCTAAATGTCATCCCCCGTGCGTGGACAACATAGGCCTTGCAGAGGGTGAGGGGATCATCTAGTCCACAGTCAGTGTCAGTGGGCCCATTTCAGGTGGAGTGCCTTTCCTCCACTTTTTAAAGTTTTCCAGAAGTTTCTCCAAGTAAGGCTGCATTCTGAGGTTGCAGGAGGACATATCTGGTGGCAGGGGACAGCATTTAACCCACTACAGCATCTGAACAAAATAGAGAACACCAGTGAAGAAGGAGTTTGAGACAGAGCAGTGAGTTTGGTTTGGGGCATGAAGAATCTGAGGGGTCTACAGAATCTCTTGGTGGAGATGTGCAGAAGGTATGAGTTGGGAACTCAGGAGAGTGGTTTGGGTATGATTATCTACGTTTGGTAGGTGAGAGGAGGTAAGATTATTCAAGGAGAGCGTGTACCAGAAAAAGCAGTGGGATGAGACTGCGTTATTGAGGAATGCCAACAATTAAGGGGAGGTGGAAGAGTCAGGGTCACCAAGGAGACCAAGAAGAGGAGAACCATGAGGCAGTCCTGTTACTGGCAAAAGGGAATTGAGAGTCTCAAGGACAGTCCCCAAGGACAAGCGTAGCAATGATATTAAGACCACGGCTGGGTTCTAAGGTATCTGGGTCGTTGTGTTTATGTGGACTTGAATTAGGGAGACCCCTGTCATTGCTCCTGCCTTGGCCGATGAGGCAACATGTTTGTTTTTGTAATGACCATTGTAAGAATGTACGATGAACAACACAACAGCCATGACTAGGCATTACTTGGCTGGGAGTAGGGTGCTCTGAATTCCGGTTGTAGCATTTGAATTTGGGGATAATTACCTTCACTGGATAGGGCAATATGCTGAATGGATCTCATTTCCCCTTACAAACTTCTGTCTGCTTTCATCCTCCTAATGATCACAATTATAAGATTGTTTGAGGGTAAAAAGGGATGGGAAACAAAATTGTAGGAAATTAGGTTAAAACAATGTGCAGTTGAAGGCAGAACAGTAGGGGCACAATTTTGTGTTACTGTCGGAGTTAGGATTGGGCTGCACGGGCCACTGATCTGACCGTGATGATGGTTCTCATGAAGGCAGTCGTCTGGTGGACTCTGGGTTGATTAGTCCTGGTTTGTTCATACAGTCCCAAATTAATTGCTAGAGTCTCAAGTGCTTTTGTACATTCAACTCTCAGAATTAAGTAAGTTCATGGTACTTTCTCTTTTCCACTTCTAAAGAACCAGAAATCACTATTAATTTTGAAAGGCAGCTCTAAGTATCAAAGGCTTTCGGTAAGCCTTTTTTGTTGGCTTTGGGTCTGAGTTTGACTCACCTGGAACTTAAGTGAGCAGACTGAGTGTACTAGTTGGGACAGGCTGTGTTTTGCTTTGGTAGGAAACAACCCCAACATCTCTCAATGGCTTAACACAAGAGTTTATTCTTCCTCATACTTCATATCCAACATGGTGGTTGGATAGCTGTGCCCATACAGTTCTCGGCGGTCCAGGATCTTGGAACTTTACCATTTTTTGGCTCTGCCATCTAGAACAGGTGGCCACAGCAGGGGATGAGACCGTGGCTCTTTGCTACCTCAGATCCATGCATCCACCAGAAGCTAGTCTCATGGTCCCTTAGCTTCCAAATGCAAGGGCCTGAGATGTGCGATCTTCCATTGGCCAGAGTGGGAGGAGAATGGGATACTGGTGATGGCTGGTAATGTCTACCGGGAACTGATGTAGAAAGCATCAGTGATACGCACCTTTCAGCACTAGTGTTTGGTCTCGTGACCATATACGTATCCTCATGACTGGAATACCAGCTGACCTATCACAACGTCACTGGTTTGCCAGAAAATCCTTCCTGGAGAACTACTAGTTTTGGATATGTGAGTAAGTGTTTGCCAGATATGTTTGGGGTACCAAGGAGGCCGTGCTACCTTCTGGGGAAACTTCCCACCCCAGAAGATGCAGAAGATGTGCCTGGATGGCACCCCGCCCCGCCATCTAGTGACCCTATACCACTGGACATCTCTGATTAGGCCAAGGAGAGGTAACCTCATTGGCTGACGCATGACCAATCAGATTCTGCTTCTCATAATTGTAACGAGATGACCTAGAGGCTGTGATTGTGAGTCTAGGGAACTGCTGAGTGGATCCAAGCTGTTGATTCTCTATAGCACACGCCAGAAAGCCAGAGTGCTTCTGCAAGTTCGAGTTCCCTGTCAGTCCCAGTCCTGGCACACATGTGCTGGCAGGGGAGCCTGGGAGCCTGACCACCAAAATGTTGGTCAGGCTTTGATGGCTTACTCTTGCTACATGAAGCGGCACCCAAACGATGCGAGTTGGGGTGGGGAAGCGCCTGGAGGAGAGGCACGGAGCCAGCAGTGGCTCTTCGCAGGCTGGGTCAGGGCGGAGGGGAGGGAGGGAGGGAGCCCGGTACTGGGTTCTGCCATCTGTCATCTGGGAGACAACTGGAGGCAGTTGCTCTGTGTCTTAGTCTGCTCACGCGGCTATAACAAAATCCCACAGCCTGGGCGGCTCAAACGACACACATTTATTTCTGGCAGTTCTGAGAGCCTGGAAAGTTTGAGGTCATGGCGCCAGCGTCGCCGGGTTCTGCTGAGAACCCTTGGCCTGGCTCGCAGATGGCGGCTCTCTGGCTGTGTTTTCACCTAGAAAGATAAGGAGTCCAGTCGCTTCTTCTCCGTATAAAAGGGCACCGATCACATCCTGGGGCTCTGTCTTCCTAATCTCATCTAAACCTAATCACCTCCGAAGGCCCCACTTCCAAAAACCACCACTGGGGGGCTAGAGCTTCAACATGAATTTGGGGAGGGGGGAGGGGACACAAACCTTCAGTGCATACACCAGGCAAAAGGTTTTAACTGATTCTGCATTGCTGGACGACTCAGAGGAACGTTTGGCCTGGGGTTATTATACCTAGTTTCTGCAGCTGAGCAGGCTGGCTTTTTTTTTTTTTTTTTTTTTTTTATGTTCAGCTTTTGGTGATTCATTAGTTGTGTATAACACCCAGTGCTCATCACAGCACGTGCCCTGGATAAAGAAGATGTGGTCCGTATGTACAATGGAATATGATTCAGCCTTCAGAAAGGATGAATACCTACCATTTGCATTGACACGGATGGGACTGGAGGGGATGATGCGGAGTGAAGTAAGTCAAGCAGAGAAAGACAATTATCGTACGGTTTCACTCCTATGTGGAGCGTAAGGAATAGCTCGGAGGACCACAGGGGAAGGGAGGGAAACCTGAAGGCGAAGCATGCTGGCTTTTAAGGTTGGTGGCCTTGGGGCATCTTCCTGCTGTCGGGGAGAGCTTTCAAGTACCACAACTGAAGGTCAGTGTGGGGCTGGGCTTGTGGCAGCCGGGGGCACCGTGCTGAGGAAGGGCAGAACGCTCGCGTGCCTGGGGAGCAGGAGGAACGGGCATGGAGAGAAGAAGGAAGAGAGGGAGGAAAAGTTCACAGCTCTAAGTCATTTCTGATTCCAAGCTGTGGTTCCTGAGAAACCTTACTGAACCTTCTATCTGCAAACATGCTTGAATGAGATTGTTTAGGTGAGCGTCTCTCTTCCTTAACAGAGAGAAAGGGGGGTGGTGAGTATCTTCATTCTTGCAGCCAGAATTTTTGCTATACCATTCACTCATCCAGCAAAGGTGTCCTGGCCTCTCACTGTGTGGGGTCTTCTGCTGCACCCTGGGGATAAAATGGCAAGCAAGACTCTGGCCCTTGCCATAGGGGGACCTACTCTGGTCCAGTGGGACTGCGCATAAGCAAACAGGGCAGGGAGATGGGGTAGATGGGAGGGATGCCATCTCTGCAGGCTTGTCAGAGAAGATTAGGGTGCTGCGAATGGGTAAGAGTGTGCTGGGGGGGTGCTGGTGAAAGGTCAGGAGGGCGAGCGCTCCAGGCAGAAGGGCAAAGGACACAAGGCCATCTGGGGCTCTGTGGTTAAGTCTCTGTTGCGGAAATGTCTTGCTCAATTACCTGTAATTCATGCTAATATAACAAGGGTCAGTGTTCACCCTGATGCCTAGCACTGTGGACAGCTCAGCTGTCCTTAATATTATGAACTGTTCTTAATTAAAAAGGTTCTTCAGATGATACCTGATGGCCATACTAATTAGGAACTTAAAAAAACATTAGCAGTGAATCACTAGAGATTTCTTTCTGAAAGGCTGGATTTTAGAAGGACATAGTAAAGAACACAAATTAAAGCTGTTTTCCCATGTTAAAAGGTCGGTCCACCAATTATGGGCATGTGCCTTTGGCCTGTGTATATTGGAAATGTGTGCTAAATATTGTCACATGCTTACAGTTCATTACTGTAGGAATGATCAGATTTTCTTCATTAAAATGTATATTTTACCCCCAAATTCTGTTCTGCTGCTCATGAAAAAAAATGCTAGGATTCCTTCTAAGGGAAAATTTTCCTTGTCTTAGTCTCAGCCAGTCAAAGACTTTTGTCACTGCTTGTCCCATTCAGATGCGGTGACAATTATGGACCACAGAATTGCTGAGGTTAGTACCTAGCCAAGGCCCGCCATGGAATGTTCTGGAGTAGGGCCCAGAATCCCTCTTTGGTTATCTCTCAGTTTTTTCTTATTATTCTGTTGATTTCCTGGTTAATGGAAAAGACCTGATTTTTCTTTTTTCTTTCTTATTTTTTAATAAAACCTTTCTTTTTTTAAGACAGGAAGAATCTGTTATGAGAAGTCAAATGTGCTATTTGAGATGATAGCTTACGGAAATGTTTTGTTCTTCTTAAAAAGCATTGGCTTTTAGAACCAGAAGGGCCCCTCAAGGTGACCACACCGGCCCACGGACAGTGGCTCACAGGGAACCTTTCTTAAGGGAACTAGGTGATGTCAGCCGATGGGTAACAGACCCAAGTTTGCAGTTTTCTCAAGTGTGAAATTTAGGGCTTAGACTTGATTACCTAAGAGATTTCGAAACCTCTCATTTCCAAACTTGTTTTTTAAAAATTTGAGTATAGTTGAGGCACGATGTTGCGTTGGCTTCAGGGGTACAATGTAGTGATTCAGCATCTCTGTGCTGTGCTCACCGTAAGCGTAGGTGCCGTCCGTCACCGGGCAACACTATGTAGTACCATTCACAATTGTCCCTGCAGGGTACCTTTTATTCCCGTGACGCATCCGTTCCATCCCTGGCACCCTGTATCTCCCACTCGCCTTCACCCATTTTGCCCATCCCTCGACTCCCTCCCCTTTGGCATCTATCAGTTTACTCTCCGTATTTATACGTCTGATTATGCTTTTCGTTTGTTTGCTTTTTCATTTGTTTTGTTTCTTAGATTCCACAGATGAATGAAATACTATGGTGTTTGTCTTTCTCTGACTGATTTATTTCACTTAGTGTAATACCCTGTATGTCCATCCATGGTGTCGCAAATGGCAAGGTTGCGTCCTTTTTTTTTTTATGGCTGAGTAATATTCCATTTTGTGTGTGCACACGTGTGTGTGTGTTGTGTGTGTGTGTGTGTGTATACCACATCTTCGTTATCCATTCATCTACTGATAGACTCTTGGGGTTGCTCCCAGGGGTGAACTTATCTTTTTGAATTAGTGTTTTTGTTGTCTGTGGGTAACAAATTTTTATGAATCTTTACAGTGTGGGAGAAAGAGGGGTTGAGGAACTTGCCCTTGACTTGTGCGGCTACTAACGAGCAGCACCCCAAGCTCAGAGTTGTAAGTGCAATGTTCTTTCAACATTCTAGAGTGTTAAATAGTCTAAGTGTAAGAGTAAACTCCTGTCTAAGGCATTATTTTCATTGTTATTCAAAACACAACTCAAATCGATATTTGTCAGATACAAAGGGCAACATGAGAAAAATGATGTTCTAAAAGGTCCCTGGACAAAGGCTATATTTAGAATACTCATGAGCTCCATTTGCCATGATGACATCTCTCTCTCTCTCTTTTTCATAGTGACCTTCATATTTATAGTAGATATGTTTTCAATATTTTAATTTTAGCAGCACAACAATATAAATTAACCCATTTGTTCCTGAACGAGGTGCTGAGATTTCATCACTGGAGAGTAAGTCAACGTAGAGCTCACCCAAAATGTTTGGGGGGCACCTGAGGGAAACAGAGCTGGGAGGTCGGGGTGGGGGGAAATTGGGGGTTGCTGGCTAGGCAGGAGCTGCGTGTGTTTGTGTATGTGTGTGTGGGGGGGTAACTGGGAGCAAAATTGGGGATATGAATTTGAGTCCAGAAAAGTTGGTTTTCTCTGTACAGAAAGCTACTGATAATTTGGAACATGTGACTATGTGATGGGAGGAGCATGAGTTCAATTTTATTTAAGGCAGACTTCAGAGCACAGACTCAAAGTGTAGCCAAGATTCCAGGGTCAATGTTCAACCTATCCAGACTCCCTTCCAGCCTTGCACCCCTCACCAGATGAAGAGTCTGGGGACCAAAAGGCGATGGCCCCCATTACCCTCAACCCTCCTCTCTGACCTCATCCTAGATATCTGAGGTCCTGGGGTTCCCTGTCCAAAACCCCTAATCCTGCTTTCCAGGCCCAAGCCCGTGTCTTCCTCGGGTTTGTCCTGCAGAGAATGGCCCCTCCCACTGTACGTAGGGCCACAGGCCCCGAGGGTGGCCGAGATTTGACTGGTTACAGGAATAAGGGGTAACTGGAGCTTGCACGAGAGAAGAGGAATGTGCGCACTCAGACATATGAGCAACTTGAGAAATTCAAGAAATTTGAACTTGGCCTTCCAGGTCATTGGAAGGTGTGTTTGACAAGAGTCAATAATGTGCAAGTTTGTTGGCTCGATGAATAACTTGTCCACATTTAGACGTAAAGCCCCTGGGTCTCCACGCCGCTCTTGTCTCGGGCCCTGTGAGTGAGGCAGGGGCGGAGGGGTGGGGAGGGCGATCCTCCAAGTATTTAAAAGGATAAAGGATCCTGGTCTCTTGCATGTTTTAAACACCTGTTTGGGTGTAAATAATTGATGTGTTCATCACATGTGCTATCAGCCAGTCACTAAACTGATTCTTAAAGACCTCCCCGGCAGCCTGTACGGTTTCTATCCAGTCTTCAAAGCCGCACGGCCCCCATGCAGCTGGATTCCCCCGGCGCAGCTCCGTCTCCTCCTTCCCGTTGGCAGGATGTCGTGGGGATGAGCGCTGGCTGCGCCAGCTCCCTGCTCCCCCATTCTTCACTACCACATCTGCTTCCTGGGAATTTTCCTAAAATTCTGTGAGAGGCGAAGGGAGATAAAGGTAACAGCTGGCCTTGACAATGGGCCAGACTTGTTCTAAATACTTCATCTATTTGGGGACCTGCTACAGAATTTGCAGATCAAATGAACATACTGGGCTCCGTGTGCAAAACTGATTCGGAATTTCAAGACAATGACAACAGAGCATTAAACCAAATTGGGGGAGGGCGACTTTTAAACAGGGAGGGGGTGGGGGTCCCATGCGATCACACAGGCCGTGTATTAACTCGTTAATGCGTACGTTCCCATTTTACAGATGGGGATAAGTGTGATCAGTCTAAGTTCTCAGGGTTGAAACAGCACTGCTGAGATTGGAACTCAGGTACACTTGGTTGTATACGTGTCTCACTGCCTCCCTAGGGAAGACAGAGGGCCCCCCACCTACAGCAGACCTTCGTATGACCTCTCTGTGAGATGGCTGGCCCCTTCCTCCAAGCTTTCTCATCTGGTGTTGCCAACTGCCTCTACCCATAGCCCCTAAAAAAAAAAAAAAAATCACACCTCCATTAAGAAAACAAATCCCCAAAGCCATGATTAAACTGACTCCCCCGCCCCAGTAACTTACTGACCATTTATTCTGTCGTCATTTAAACATGTTCTCTGGGGAGTCTCCTCCCACCACATACACACACACAAACCGAGGCTTAATAAAGTTTTAAGCCAACAGAAATCAATCTTGTCTGTCCTGGGAGAGATTTGACTGCTATGAAAATCAGATTTTCTCCATATTGTTATGGTAACAAAATTACATTTCCCTTAAAACATTCCACTTATTTTTGCCTACTTATTCGCTTTTATACTCCTTTTCTTCCATTAGCCTAAATCTGTGAGTTTTTATTCTAGATTGTTCCAGATTCCAAGCAATCGAGATAAGGAAAAGTCTATTTTAATCGACTTTGATTCAGTTGACGTTTCAATACACTGAACACACAGTGAGAGGGTCACTCTCCAGGAATGCCTTTGCTTGTTTTGTGAAAATGTACTTCCTTTCCAACAAGTTTTGCCAAGAAGTTAATCTTCATGTCAAGACATACTGTTGGGTGAATGAAAAGATGTGACGTCCTATCCTCTGGGAGGGCACCTTCAGCAACACTCTTCCCAAATACTTGAAGCCGAGCCAGACTGTTACTAGAACAATGGATTAATTTTGCAGCATTTGTAACAGAAAACTTATATGTTAAATGTGTCTTCTTTCTAATGAAGTTGGAGGGCTGCGTAAGTGACTCATTAGAATGATGACCGGATTGCTTGAGGTTTCTTTCCCATGACAAATTACAGGGTAATAGGAGTGTCTCTTATGTTTCTAAATCTTCCCCCCAGATCTCCCAGTTCCCATGCTGAAGGGTGTCTGTAAATTGGCTCGAGAGTTGAGGGAATGGAAGAAGGAGCAAGGATAGAAGGGGAAAGGAAATCTCCTTGGAAAAGTTTAAAATAAATTAGGTAGATCTGATTAGTAAAAGAAGACAGCTACATTTTAAGAAGATGTTAAATGTTCTATACAAATCATTTTATGTTGATTAAACAGTACGCTGTAATTTCTTTTCCAAATTGAATGGGCTACAGTGAAAAATAGTATTTGGCCCACCCCAAACAGTAACTTCCCTCTGAAGACCTTTACTGTGAACTGGGAATTTTGAATTAGATGAAGAAATAACAATACATGATGTTGCTTAGCAACCACTATATGCCTGTTAGTAACAGAATCCGAACGGAGAAGTTTTGGGCCACTTTCAGAAACAAATAAACTAATTTTCTGGGGCAAAATTAAGAGAATTTCCCCAAAGCTGAACCTTATGCCAGTATCATTTTATTCATATATTTGTACCAAGGAGAGAAAGTCTCATGATTATGGAGGTTCATGCCTTGGTTAATGGCTCTTGGATGAGTTACGTCCTGGGTGTCCAGGAGAAGTGGCTTTGGTTTGGGAGTGGGACGATGGTAACCGGAGCTCAGGCCCTGGGTGAGGTCCCTGCTGCAGATGGTGAGTTGTGTCTTTACGGTCGTCTGGTGTTTTTGTGGATATTGGTTGCCTCCCAAGAGCAGAGGTACGCGAAGGCTCTAGTTCCTGCGCTCTGTAACCTCATCGCCACGTGTCCACAGTGAAAGCAAGTCTCATAATGAATTCGGCCACCAAACAAGCTTTGCTTAGCAAGGAGCACGAAGCCTGTCCTCGGAAACTCAGAGAAGACTCCGCCGTCTGTCCTTAGGCTTTCTGAGGGTCAGACCTCACAACAGAATCCTAGCAATTTCGTGGCATGCAAGATTTAATAGGATTGTAGGCGTGCTGCTAGGTAGCTGACCAGACTCTCGTGCCCTGCTCACGCCTGAGCGGTGGCGCTGGGAAATATTCCATCCAATTCACAGACCTGAACGACGCTCATTTCACCAACAAAAAATTATTTCTAGCAAACCCTCGGATAGAGTCTGAGTGTGGGAGTTGAAGGCTTTGCAATGTGGGCTTCTGAAAATGGTCTTTCAGAGAGTGAGAGTAAGGGACTGTCCCTGGAGTGTAGATTTCTTTTATTTATTTATATGTTTGTTTGTTTGTTTATTTAAATTCAGTTAGCCAACATGTAATGCATCATTAGTTTTGGATGTAGTTCAGTGATTCCTTTGTTGCGTATGACACCCAGCGCTCAGCACATGGTGTGCGGAGGGTCGATTTCTGATTGGGGTCTTTAGAGTGTCAGCGAACCGCTCCCAGCCTGCAGATTAAAACTGCTTCACACACGCGTGTGTATTTTACCAAACCTAAGATGCCACCACGTGTTAAACACGCCGGTGTTTTATGTCTTACTAAGAAAGAAAAAAAAATGCTGCCCATAAAACTGATACAATGCTTCTTATCACTTAAAAGTTTTATTTTATACTTAATTGAAAGAGCCTTTTAAGATTAGAGTTGGGTTTTTTCAAACCTTGAGCATGTTCGTACATTAAGAATGGAAAATATAGGTGAAGACTAGCTTACGGGTTTCTTTTTTTTTTTTTTTAAGATTTTATTTGTTTATTTATTAAAAAAAATTTTTTTTTCCCCAAATACTTTTATTTTATTTTTTCAGTGTTACAAGATTCATTGTTTATGTACCACACCCAGTGCTCCATGCAATACGTGCCCTCCTCAATACCCACCACCAGGCTCACCCAACCCCCCACCCCCTCCCCTCCAAAACCCTCAGTCTGTTGCTCTGAGTTCACAGCCTCTCATGGTTCTTTGCCCCTCCAATTACGGGTTTCTTAAAAAGCTTCGTATCCCCAATTTGACTTTTCTCAATCACTTTTTTGACTGCACTTTTTTTGTTTATTTGTTTTTTGTTTTTTTGTGTTTTTAAACCCAGTGCCCTTCTTCGTGTCCCCAAGGACACTGATGGTGTGCCTTTACTTGACGGTGTGCCTTTTACTTAAAATAACAAAAAGACGTGGGCAGGCTCTTACCCGGCTCTGCCGTTGTGTGGCTGCCGGGACTGGGTGCCGCGGCGCCACGGGAAAGCCATCTCGTGTGGGAATGTGCGAGACTTGCCCCGCCGAGAGCGTCGCACCGCCCACAGTTGGAGGTACGTTACGGGTTTGTCCTCTTAAGACAGACGGATTCTCGTTGGGGGATTTTCATAAAAGGGTCTGGTGTGTTTCTAGTGGCAAACATTTCATTTTTTTGTTTTTTGAAGATTTTATTTTTAAAGTAACCTCTGCGCCCCATGTGGGGCTCGAACTTAGACCCCTGAGATCAGGGGTCACACGCTGTACTGACTTGAGTTTCTCTGGAGAAGAGCACGTCCATTCGGATTTGCACTGATTGTAACTGAGCTCCTGCTTGCAGGGTTTTTTTTTTTTTTTTTTTTTTTTTTTTTTTAAGATTTATGTATTTATTTATTAGAGAGAGAGAAAGAGAGCACGCACACGTAAACAGGAGGGGCAGAGGGAGAGGGAGAGAGAACCTGAAGCCGACTCCACACTGAGCTCGGAACCTGATGTGGGGCTCGATCTCACGACCCTGAGATCACGACCTGGGCCGAAACCAAGAGTCAGACGCCTAACCGACTGCGCCACCCAGCACCCCATCCCTGCTTACGATTGTACACCTTTGTGACTGGTAGAAATGTGCACCGACCAGCTCCAGGCTCTGTACCTTTCCAACCTTGTTTCTTCGCCGCCGCCCTCATGTTTGAGGTGTTGGAGCTGTGATTGTTCCAGCTGACACGACGAAATCGTGCAGACAGCACAGCCGAGGCAGAACCTCGTGTTCTCACAGTCCTGGAGTCCAAGCTCAAGGGGTCAGCAGGTTTGGGCTTTTTCCTGCGGCTTCTCTCCTTGGTGTGCAGACCGCTGCCTTCTTGCCGTGACCTCACGTGGCCTCCTCTGTGTAGGAACATCCCTGCTTTCTGTTTCTCTTCTTATAAAGACACCAGTCTTATGGGATTAGGGGCCCACTCCATGACCTCATTTAGCCTTAATTACCTCCTTAAAGGCTCTTTCTTTATATAGTCATATTGGGGTTTGGGGTTTCAACCTACGAATTTGGGGGGGCCGGTAAATAATTCAGTCTGTAACAGGGACCATAGATAACGTTTGGGTTGGAGGGTGACCTCTGGACCTATACTTTGGTGCTGGGTGAGGTGACACGGGGTGGCAGGGAAATCCTGGCCACGTTCCTCCACTGTGATGATGTGGTTCGACTCGGACATGACCGTGAGCCGTGGGAACGTCATCAAACCTCATCTACCAACCAAACAAGCTGTTTCTCCTGTTCAGTTTCCCCTTAATAAAGTCCCCGAGATGCCTGCGGCCACTCCACCCCCACCCGACGAGAGGAAAAGCGAAGTGGAGACAAAGCAGAGTAGAAGGAGACCACAATCCCCACCCACACTGGTTCAATATCTTACCTTCGCAGGTTTTACTCAGGCAGGTACCCTGCTATGGCCTCAGTAGGATCTGCGCAAGTGAGGGGTCCCGCAGCTTACATTTTGTTTGTTTCCTGCGAAGTCCATCTCTGAGCACCCAGTACTTGGATGTCGATTACAGAAAATGGCAGAATGCATCTGATTCACCATTCTCCAACCCGCCCCTACAACCATTTGGCTCCTAGGGGTTAAAAAGCATTCTGCTTCATCTGCAGGTGTTTCTTCTCGATTGCTAACGTCCAACCTGGGTGCATTTTTTTTCTTTTTTTCCAATTAAACATTGTACTTTGAGGTAACTGTAGATTCATGCATAGTTATGGGGATAATATTGAAAGACCCCGTGCCCCCTTTACTCAGTTTTTCCCAGGGGTGTCATCTTGCAAAACTACAGTGGGATATCGCAACCAGGATGTAGACACGGATACAGGCAAGACATGGAAAATTTCCACCCCATCGGGATTCCTCACGCTGCTCCTTATACACACACACACACACACTTCCCTCTCACGCTGCCGTTCCTTAATCCCCGACAACCACTAGTCTGTTCTCCATGTCTGAAATATCGTCATTTTGAGAATATTATCTAAATGGCTCCTACAGTATGTAACATTTTAAGGTGGTTTTTTTTCCCCCCACTCAGCATAATTCTAGAGTTTCACCCAACTTGTCAGATCCCTCTCCATTGTTCAGAGTCGTCTTATGTTTGTTTTATATGTGATGTCCGGGTTTTTTTTGTTGTAGTTGTTGTTGTACTTAGGGAAATGTATATCTACTCGCTTCTTAGAAGCAGAAATTCACCTTGAAGGGTCTGATGCTGGTGGTTTTGATGTTTGCTGCTGTGCGGGTGACAGCAATGACATAGGACAGTTGTCTCGCCAGGAGCCAAGTCGGAGGCAGTCCCATGTGAAAAGATGTGTCTTGGAAGGAAATGGAGTATGTCGTGTAGCCTGGGCTGCCGTCCTCCCCCACGAGGACAGACCATTGAGCAGGTCAGCTCCTGACTGGCCATACTTGATGGCTCACCAGAATTCTGGTCTCCTCACTCCTCTGTTTCCCACTGTGAAGATACTAAAATCATAAGGATTTAAAACGTGGCTGATGTTTCACAGAGTGATTGAGAGGCGGGAGCACACAGTTGGTGTTGTAGGTGGGGTTTCTTGAGAGCAGCTTCTCTGAAGGACTTGATACCACACGGTGTTTTTTGGGGCACATCCTGGGCACTAACCTCTGTGGGAGAAAGCGGGAGAGGTCAGCTCTGATAACAGCTTTGGTCAACCCTGGGCATGACCTTCAGAGTCGTCCCGAGCTGGCCCCAGCTGGCGAGGCCTTTCCAGAAGAGTCTCTGGGGAAGGCCGGTGCCGGAGGGTGAGCCGTCAGCCAGGCGGCTCCGTGTCGCTGAGGTGTCCCCGAAGGGTCTGACCGCTGAGGCTGTCTGCCCACAGCACCTGGAGAGCCGGGCACCTCGTCCTGTGTCAAAGGGCACTCTGAGCGGTGCCCCGCAGCGCGCGCCATGGCCTGTCGCTAGCGAGATGGGTATTAAGGATACATTCTCAAGATTGTTTTACTGTTAGGGGTGCATAGTCAAAACTATCCCAGGACCGATTCCGTCTGTGGGAAAATAATGCCAAAATTAGCGGTGATTCGTAAGTTCCAATTTCTTGATATGAGTGTTGGGGTCTTAAAATGGCTTTTTTTCCTCCCTAAAAGGGATGGCTTATGTCTCTTTGGATTGTTTAGATTAATTTTCAATTTATTGAAATAAAAATGCAGAAGTCTTGTTTTCTGTAAGCTTCTAAGTCCCACTTGTAAATCTGATTGTTCTTTTTACAAATCCATTGCATTTTCACAGTCCTCTTCAAGGGTGCTTTTATTAGTGTTCCAGTCGAATAGGCAAAACTACCTTAAATAATCAGCCCCCTTTACAACTTGGTTAATTAAATTCCTTTAAACATTTTTACTGCATTTATAAATATAATATATTTGATTTCTCCTACGTAGTTGATGTGATAAATTAAACTTATGGATATAGTAAATCTCAAGTTCTCTTAAGCATCCCAGTGCTATTTACAAACCCAGCCAACTTCTCTTAGCTTAAAATCTCAGGTCTAAAATAAATTGCTTATTTTCATGGAATCGCACAGCCCATTCTCTGGTTCTGATAGACCAAATTATCCCCAAATTTCTACATCTTAGACGTACACACGTTGTTGCCCAGTGTACCACACAAGCATTGATATTCTAACCTGCTGAGAACCGGTGATTTCAGGCAGGCGATCGCGGCTCAACCAGGTCACGGGGAAGAAGGTCTGAAGCCAAACCCTCCTTGTGGGTATTTATCAGAACAAACTCCTATTATCAAGTCTGTGAGCTCTGTGAAGTCCCACTTCTCGTCTCGTGGGTGCTCTGATCACACTGCACGGAAGCGTCGCGGAGGAAGATATGACATTAGCCGCGGGTCAGACTCCTCCCAATGCAGGGGCTGAACATGGGAGTCTTAGGGCATCAAATGTCAACGGCGTCACTGATGGGGTTCTTCGTCTGTCCCGTTCATGAAGCGTGGGGGTTGTTACTGGCATATTTCAGTCGGTCATATACCGACTACCGAATACCCCTAATTTTACCAACCAAAGCTCTGTTCTGCGCCTCTCTATATTCGAGAATCCTTGCCTGCCACAGATATGGGAGATATGGGAAGGCTGAGGCTCTTGCTACAGTTTGCCGCTGAGAACACGGACCTCGGGTTAGGGTTCTCCAGGAGGCCACCTTATGCCCGGGTGTAACTTAAACCAACACATCATAGCATTTCGTTGTGTATGTGAGGGTATTTTAAGATGGATTATACGCATCTTAAGATCTTCGAAGGGTTAAATGATACTCAGTGAAAAAGTCATTTCACCATTTGCTGTGGGCTGAATTGTGTCCCCTCCTCCCCCAAATCCATGTGTTGAGGCCCTAACCGCCAAGGTAGTCAAATGAGGAGGTGGGGCCTTTGGGAGGTTTGGGTGAGGTCATGAAGGGAGATTGCTCCTGATGGGATTAGAGTTTCCTTTCCTTTCTCTCCCTCCCACCCCTTTTCTCTCTCCCTTCCCACCACGTGTGGACACAATGAGAAGGCAGGGTGCTCTGCAGGCCAGAAGAAGGGCTTCTGTCAGAATCCAACCATGTCGGCACCTTGATCTTGGACTTGCAGCCTCCAGAACGGTGAGAAAGAATTCTCTGTTATTCACGCCCCCCCAGTCTACGGGATCGCTCAGCCTGATCTGAGTAATACACTTTTCTGGGTATATTGGAGTTCTCATCTTAAGCAGAAGGACGTTTGCTTCTCTTTAAGAGAATTTTGTCTGGGATCCCCGGGTGGCCAGACCTTTCTGTGCCTCAGATGGACACATGGAGCCTTCTGTAGTCATCGGTCGGTGGACTCCAGGGACTCCTAGTCACCCCCTTCAACTGAGATGGTTTTGCAGCCCCTGTCCTAAGGGTTCAAATGAATTCTCACCAATTATGAATTACCTGTGAGTTGAGAAAAGCCCTCAACCTCCCTGAGATGCACTAGCTTCCCTCCCTACTTGACTAGACTTCGTTTCCTAAGTCATTTCCATGCTTCCTGTTGTCTTTAGCAGGACGAGCACATGAGTTTTTCCTGTCATTTGAGTCTGCGATGAGTTTCACCCCACTGCCTGGAAAGCAAACCTCTTTTAGGAGTTCTCTTTTTTTTTTTTGCTGTTTTGTTCTTTAACAGTGATTAGGAAATATTGATCCATGTAGAAGCACGTATATAGTGTATGTGTATATTATGAAGCATAGTAATAGGACAAACACCCAGGACACTGTAGTATCTCATGTAGTCGAAGAAAGATGGAGCCACTGGCCCTCAGGAGGACAGGACATGGTGCAGTTCTAGGGATCTTAGAGACAAGAGCTTCTGGACCACCCCTCCAGGATCTGTGTGGCTGTCAATCTGAGGATTCAACACCAGCTCCCTTCTCTCCTGCATGTATCCTTCAAGGTTGATATTCCCAGGAGGGAGTCTATGTGACTTAGCTTGGTCACACAACTCTGTGGTCAGGGTGTGGCCCATCCTATTTTTGGGGGGGCCCAAAGGGAGAGGTACAGTTTCCCCAAAGAAGGAAGGGAGGTAGACAAAACAAAAACCCATCCCTCATGTTCTCCAAGCTAGAACTTGCCGGTGGCTTCCTTGCCTTTGTTCCCCAGTAGGTTTCCCTGCATTGGGTGGTAGCGGGCCCAGAGTACCCTATTCTGTAGCTGGTCTCACTTCCCTCTATTGCTTGGAAAATCCTTCAATCTCATTTGAATGTCATTTTCAACTTTTCCAATTTTCCAGCCTTGAGACAGATTTTCTTTGGTCAGCTGGTGCTCATTTTGAGAAGGAATTAAATTCAGTGTTCAAGGCATATTTTGAGTTGTAGGGGGTACTTCTGGGACAGGTTGGCAGGATTTGTGGGTGAGATGGAGGGAATTGGAGCAAGAAAGAGAAGTTGAATGTAGCAACTTTCACGGAGTAAAGGAATATAGGAGCAGGGATGAATTTGATTGGGGGAGAGACAATAAGTAGAATTTTCAACCTTTTGGGTTTGGGGATGGCCAGTAGGTTGTTGCCATTGTGGATTGGGTTGCTTGGCTTCTCTTCCCCTCGGGCTACAGTTTTCTGCTCATTCCTTCACTCCTGAAGGTCTGGTCTTTACCATCTACTTCATATTTGTCCACAGTACTTTGTGCCTACCTTGCTACAAAGGATTATGACCGCCATTGTAGGAACTTATGCTTCGGACACATTGAGCATTGGTATATATGTTTCCTTTCAATTTCAGACTGCCTGATGGAGCTTGGCTGGAGAGGCAGATGGTTCTGGGCTGAGAGCAGTCTCATTGCTGATCTGAATCTTGGCCCCATCACTTACTGCTTGTGTCACCTAGTTAGTCCCTTCACCACTCTGGGCCTCAGTTTCCCCATCCATAACGTGAGGATAATCCCAGAACTTCTCAGTTGATTCATTATGACATTTAAAGGTATTGATATACATACAGCACTTAAAACAGTGCCTGGCATGGAATGAGCACGACCTCGATGCCGGGGGTTGTTGCCGTGTGTCTGTGTGTAGCTGTACAGAAGAGACCTTTCCTGGGCGTCAGGGCAATTTGCTTGCTGGGGGATTTTGAGGCAGGTCATTTTGCTGACTGGGATTCCATTGTCTGGACTTTGGGATTAGGAGGCAGAGGAGATGTCCTCCAAGGGCCTCTTCACCATGGGCCAGAATGAATGAAGGGGCAAGGGCATGTTTTTGGGTGCTGTCTGACCTTCACGCCATGTCCCCTAAGAGTGAGATGCTGGGGAAGGATCCATAAAGGGTGACCTCTCAGGATGGGCCCTGCTGGACAGAGCTTTCTGCCCAGAAAGTCTTGCTTGTGGAGGTCAAACAGGACGAGCGCCATATACACAAGCAAGAGGCTCACAGGTTGTAGGGCAGAGTCTCTTGCAGCAGGATTCTGAGAGCAGTGGAGCCAAACGCAGGGTCTTCAAGGATATGGTACCAGCAGCGACCATTCAAAGACTCACTTCAAGGCAAGAATTCTCACCGTTCTTTATGCCCTGGACCGTCTAATGAGGCCAAGGGACCCTTTCTCCAAAAAAATGTTTTTTAAATGCATGAAGTAAAATACACAGGATTACAAAGGCAACCAATTTTGTTAAAATATAATTAGCAAATGTATGGATCACACTGGTGATTTAGTGATCCACCGGCTTCTTCGTTACCATAGTGAAAGCAAGCTCGGGCTCCCACAGCAGGTCTCACAGCTGCCTGCATTTTGAAATAGTGAAGATAGTAAATAGTTTGAGATTATCGGTGCAGCCTTAACATGAATGAAGATATCTGTGATTTCTCTCGGTGATAAAGTCTCTGGGATGAATGACTGTGGTTTGTTGCCTGTATTCGCATTTGAAGAAAATGCTAAATTCCAGTTAGAACTTAGGGACGATAAAGGTGTACCTTCCCTCCTCCTGCCCCCCCCCCCCCCATCCAAGTGGATGGATTCTTTGTGTGGATCCTTTAAATTCATGCCACCCAGATGATGTCTGTGATTCCGTGACCCAGAATGATACACAGGTTGGGAGGCACGAGAGAGAGTGGGGCAAAATAATTTCTAAAGAGCCCGCAATATTCCCATTTGTCAGCGGGAAGATCTCCCAGAGAGCGGGGAAATCAGAAAGTCCCTCTCAATAGGGCGACATGTTCCTTGTTGAAGCCAGTTGTGGGGCCCGAGGGTTTGAGAAGCAGCATGGCTTTTCGTCCTGGTGCCCACAAGCTAGGCAAGGCTGAGTTCGGTTTTTGCCCAGGTTTCTTGCCGAGATTCCTGCATACAAAACGGGCTGTGACTTCCTGGCAGAGAGCAGTAGGGTTAAATAGATAAAAATGCCAGCTTATCACCCACAATGCAATGGACCCGTGGGATGATTTAATGCAGCTCTCAATGGCACCGTTAAGATTTATGTGGATAATCATCTCAATGGAGGGGATGATAAGTTATCACATTTATTTGCATATAGAAAGGTCCTTCTCGAATCCTCTGTGTTCTCACAGTTCAAGCCTATGCTTGAGAAGAAGGTAAACGGTTTTGAGATTTAATTAGAGAGTCCTAGAAAGGTAAATTTACAGGGTGTAACATGTCAAGAGTAGACTATGTATTTACTAAAAGAAAAAATGGAGGACATTTGTTTTCTAGTGTAGGCAAGCCTGGTGTAGACAGAGTGATCTCCGAAGTTCTAATGCGAGCCACAAGCTTGTTCCAGAATGTGTGCGTGGGGGTAGTCCTTTCTGGGTAATTTTATGCACAGGGTCAGTGGAAGCCAGCTGGTGGGACCCAGACTCCTGAGAGACCGTGGAATTCAGGCAAAGACCTGTGAGTCTCTCTCCACATGTATTCTGCACTTTTTTCTGATCATGTGGCAGTTCTTGGTATTCAAAAAGGATCTTTGAAAAAGTTAGGAACCATTGCTCTAGAGGATAGGCAATTACTTCTGCGGAAATGCAATTTCAAATTTATTCTCAGCAAATTTCAGGAGACATCAGCGTGTTCAGCTACGTAGATACCACATTTCAGAGGGATGGCTTTTATGAAACAGCATACTCAGTTCCATATACAAAACTTTATTTCCTTATCCTTTTCATTTTGTTACTAATAAGTCCTTCTTATAAAAACACTAGGAGCTCAGTTTTTAAGTTCTATTTCAATGTTATTTTAAAGCTTATGTTCACAGAGAAACTTACAAACCTTGAGTTTGTAGCTAGAAACTGCCCATAAAAGTTTCAGGTTGCAGTAGTTTCTAAGGGAACCCACCGCATTTAAATTTGAGCTGAAATTAAATAAAATGGGACCGAATGGAGGCTCTTTGCTCATCTTTGGGAAATATAAGATGATGGGGAAATTTTTCAAAGAACAGTAGTTTGTATCATGTTTTTGTGAGATGATTCATTTAAGTGGTAATACATTTTTTTTTTCTTATTTGAACTGATGGAATTTGGGGGGCTGATGAAATTCTGGAACTTTCCTAAAGGACAAATGAGAGATATACTTGTAATTAGTTGATTTTTTTTTTCCTACCATGGGAGTGACTTCCTTGTAACTGTAGTGGAGAAAAGCATCAAGTGGCCAGATACCAGAAGGGCTTTGAAACGTGGAGCAGTCTCCAAGTCAAGTTCTTCTGAAATCCGGCAGCTGCTCTGGGAGGACTCAAGAATTCAGAATATCCAAAAGGAATTTTCTTTTCAAGGCCGGAGACCAAATTGATCTCTGGCGTTGGAGGCCAGCTTGATCAGTAGTGTGAGCTCAGCTCAGGATAAAGGATAAAATTCATGATTAATCTTCCAGGTAATTTTCCCGACCAAGTTGCCTGGACTGTGGAAGCTGAGAAATCTCAGATCTGAGAACCAGACTGTTGAAACATGCTTGCAGCCCAAAGTCTTCCAGCTCTACGCACTTCTGCTTTTCTACCGAGAAGGTCAGGATGTCTCAGGATCCTGCAGGAGAGGACTGTGACTTGGTGATGGCCGTTGGCAGGAGGCTATGGCGTGTGAGCTCTAGGACAAGCTGTTCTGCAGGCTAGCCACCGTGTGGGCCTCTGGCACTTCGGAACACAACAAGCACACTTAGCAGGCTCCTGCCCGGCAGGCGGCGTGGCCGAGGTCGGCTCTCGAGGCTGGCTCGAGGGGATCTATTGATTCAGGTTTGTTCTAACGAGGTGAAAAGGTCAGCAGATTGGGAGAATGTCTTAGGAAGCTGAAGTCATACCTTTAAGAACTAGCCAGGAAGAAAAGTTTCAGCTTCTCCCGTCTTTCGGGACTAGCCTCCACCCTCCTGTTCTCTGGACAACCCGGTGTCCTCAAAAGCCGCAGGGAGCAGGCCCCCCTTCCCAGGATCCTGTGGGCAGACTTGACTTTCTTGAGCTTTAAGGGGTCCAGGAGGAAGGAACCATCAGGGCGTCTGCTTAGTGCCTCTCTGTTTCTGGAGGTGACAGAGTGGCCGGACTCCTCAGACACGCTCCTAGGAGTGGCATTTCCAAGGAGGAACAAACAGGTTAATTAAAAGCAAATCTTGTAAAAGGTAATTGTTTCTTTGATCATAATCACTGATCTGGTGGGGAGAGCAAAATGAGGCAGAGGCCTTAATTGAGGTAGCAGCTTGACTTTAAGCCTCCTGATCAGGCTCCTTAAAGACAATGAATTTGGAAGTACAAATGAGATTGAGTTCCCCAAAGCGGGGGTTCATCCTTGAAAAACAACAAACCACGAATGTCTCTCGCTGAGTCGCAGTGCGGGGGGCTGGAACAAATACTGTGGGAACCTTTGCGTTTATTCTACTCACCAATTCTAATCAAATCATCTGAATTTTCCCAGGGGGCTGTGGGCTCTTTGGGGGGGGAAAGTGGGTCAATCTTGACCTTCGTGTTTGTATAGTATTCACAGATCCTTGACACTCAAATATTTGTTGAGGGAATAAGTGAAAGAAGGAAGGAGACAGGCTAGTTTGGGTCAGTTAAGGTCAAGGATCATAATAGCACTTGCTAGTTCTGTGCAAAATTGAGACATAGGCAGTGTTTAGTTTTTTTCTCCTTGATGAAGCTGTCTCTACTACTTCGGACAAGGGAGTGGTGGTTCTCACTGGTCCCACTGAACATGTCATTTGAGGTCCATTCTCCCTTCTTACTTCCTCAGCTCACTTTCCTACCCTTGCTGACTCACGAATTCAGGGCTGGCAAATGTGGATAAACAGAGGGTGACATGAAGTAATAGTCTAGCTCACCAAACAGTGCTCCCAGGCTCTAGGGAATGTCTCCCTAAGACGCTCGTTCTTCCCACAGCCCGGCCTCTCTCCGTGATTCAGGGGCGGCCTCCCAACCTTCTAAGGCATCTAGACTCCTCGACATCTAGAGCTAAAAAAGCAAAGCATGGCAGAGAGGATGTGTCTTCCTTGGCCAACTCAAGGCTCCTTTATTGGGGGGGGCGGGGCTTCCATTTTTTCCCCCAGGAGGATTCAAACATTCTCTTAAGTAACTCACACTGAAAAAGATCTTTCTGAAAGGGGAGTTTGTCTACCAACAGTAGGATAAGCTATCAGAAAAATATCGTTTCTACAAGAGAAACACATGTGATGTGCATTCCCGACAGTGATATTTCCTCCAAGGAGGCAAAAATTGATTCTCAGGGTGGGGAGTGAAACAAATCTTAGCTATTACGATGGTTTGTGGACCTTTAAAGGGTCATAGTGCATAAACGGACACCCAGATGCTAAAATGTCTTGGGGAGGGATGATTAGGAGAAGCCTGAAAAGGCTCCTTTTGGGGGAGGGGTGATGATGACAAACAGGAACACGGATCGACGTTAAGAGAGGTCATTCTAGTCACCATGTGTCGAGGCCCAGCTCACGTGGAGGTTCTCTAGGACCCTTTCCTTCTCTCTGCAGTCTGCGGTGGTCTCTTCTGAATCTGGCTGAAGCCCCCCGAAGGAGATCGGAGTGCACTGGTGAGGGCCTGCAGGGCAGACTCGTGCCCGCGGCAGGACCGCCGTGGGCTGTTGCACAGGTGCGCTCCTAGCTGCTCTAGGACAAGCGCAGAGGCAGGAGTTCGTGGGGGCTCCGGTGACATCAAGCCAACCAGCAGCAGCGGGACCCTAGGTGAGATCTGGAAATTGTGGTCGGAGGCAGACAGAAGCTCGTGAGAAGCCACCAGGGCCTTCACCACGAAGCACCTTTAGGTGTTTTCATTTCTTTCATGTCGGTCCGTTGGTTGACTTCAACAAAGAGCACGGGAACATTCTTTCATTTGATTCAGAGTATAAAAAACAGGAAGCAAAGTCTGATGCCTAATCTCGTCTTGATGAAGTTATGTTCTTCCAGATAACTTGCCTGATGGGCTGGTCCTCAGGTTCCCACCGTTGCCACATTTCCATAGCACCAGTAGTTCCGTCAAGTTCGTCACTCCGTTCTCTGACCCAGTAACTGGGCATCGGGGCTAACCAAGGACATAAAAAAAGGAGGGTCTGATATGCAGAACCAAAGAAATGAAAAGCTCGTGTATCCATATCGGATCCGTGTATCTGAGAAACTGACCCATCATGGACTAGATTTTCTGACCGAGGAGAAAGAAGGCCATCTGGAATTAAAGGAAGCATGGCCCAGGCTCAGCTGTGAGCGAGCGTAGCCGGAAGGTCAGCCGATCTGCTTCCCGTGACAGCCGTCATCACGCCTGACCCACCAGTCAGTTCCCAGGAATCTGAAAGGAAAATGGCACTATTTGGGGCTCTGAGGACAGTGCACAGACATCGCGCTCTACCCCGGGCAGCGCTTCTCTACCGATCCATCCCAGAGCACTCTGCTACGGACAGTTGGTGGGATATAGTTGATTTCACGTATCTGATTTTAACAGAATGCAAAAAAACTTGTTATAATTACTCATCCCTTTTATTTTTATTTTTTAAAAATGTTTAAGTTTTTTATTATTTTTTAAAAAAGATTTTATTTATTTATTTGACAGAGGGAGACATGGCGAGAGAGGGAACACAAGCAGGGGGAGGGAGAGGGAGAAGCAGACTCCCCGCTGAGCAGGGAGCCCCATGTGAGCTCAATCCCAGGACCCTGGGATCATGACCTGAGCTGAAGGCAGATGCTTAACCACTGAGCCACCTAGGCGCCCCTACTCATCTCCTTTAAATGGTTAATACAGTATCTAGTGTATGTTTAAAAAATTCATTTAACAGTACAGTATTTTAATAATGGGGGGAATGGGCAAAAGGAGTGAAGGGGAGTGGGAGATCTAGGCTCCAGTCATGGGATGAATGAGTCACGGGATGAAAGGACAGCAGAGGGAGTATAGTCGGTGGTATTATAATAGTGCCGTATGATCACAGGTGGCGGCCACGCTTGTGGGGAGCAGAGCATAACACAAAAAAATTTAAGAAAGAAAAATATGTTATTTAATTTCTAAAACCTAAAGCATCCTTAGGAACAAAAAAATGGATTTGACTTACAAATCTCCTTGAATACGTATGAAAGTAAACTAATAAAAATCACTGGCGAGTATGAGAGGCTTTATGAATAAGTTAAAGTGTGTGTGTGTGTGTGTATATGCACGCGCGCGCGCGTGTGCACACACACACACGCACAGAAAATAAAGCGTCATTCAGTACGGTAGCAAACAAATGATTCCTTTAAAGAGAATTGCTAAAATTCACCATGAGCAATGGAATCTTCATGGTTTTGAAATAAATCAAGGCTCTTGGCACAATGCTAATTTGCATAAATGTGCATCACCCCCCCCCCCCCCGCCACCTCCCGCAAGGCTAACTCCAAGAAGGACATTTGGCTTTCTGAATGGGCTAAACAAATCCGTTGCATATTTCATATTTGCTGGGTATGTCCTTTCTTCAATATTTGATTTCTAAATAATCCGTTTTATATGGCCTCACGGTAGGCATGACAAGACCGTCGTTAAAGGTCTTGGTCCTAGGTCATTGCCTGGGGGGCTCACAGTGACTGCAGCCATCCGCTGTGCGGCTGCAGCCCTTGCTTCTTTGCACGGCAGCTCACAAACCAGGCGCGATGCGTAATGCATGGATATTAATAAAGCTTCTTCTATACACAGAAGCCCCAAGACCGACATGAATAAACATGACACACCGGAGCCAGCTTCTCAGTGGAATCCTACAGATAAAGACCTATTCCACAGCCGCCTGCAGAGCCATCCTGAGAGCCCGTGTTCCCCTCCAGATATGATGGCTGGGAGCTCTGGTGACTCCTGCCAGTTCAGAGAGCCTGCAGGAGAGAAGGCTGTGATAAGGGGGTGCCTATCCCGGGAGAGAAGGCCATGCTTGGCCCCGGTGTAGGGTGAGCCATCCGAGCCTAGGAATCGGCAGGCCGGGCTCTAGGGAGGTCACCAAGAATTAGCTCTCTGATCTTGGGCAAGACATTTAACTTCTTTGGATCTCATTTTCTTGGACCAAACTGAGACATTTGGATTAGATCTCCAAAACTGAACTCTCAATAATCCTGTAATCCCCTTTTCTTGTTCCGAGAAAACAAAACACCGAGCAGCCGGTTACCTGTCTGCAGGGCGAGAGGTGCCCTTTAACATAGCTGCTGGGTGCAGAGCTGTCCTTGGGGTCCGGATGGGCCAGCCTGGGGGGCCCAGTGCTCCTTCCCTCGAGTAGTTTCTTCAAGAGAAACGGTGAGACCTCTAGCCCTCCACATGACTGGGTGTTTCCTGGATTCTTTCTGATGCCACATGTATTTATAGGAATGTGTATAATTATTTCATCATGTGATGTATTTAAAACTATGCTAGGATCAGGATATATTTGAAGCAGAGCCAGAGTTCCTCTCTTAGAGAATTAAATTTTTTGTGATGTTCTTCTGCTGCCTTGGATAATCTCTGCCTCCCTCAATAGCGCTTCTTGGATTAGTAAGCCACTCCATTTTTATATACATCGAGTTGGAAATTTGGAACCCGCCGTTTATTTAGTTGGTCTCCAAATGAGGTCCATTGTGAAGGGGAAAAAAAAAATGGAACAAAAGTCTCCTGAACTATAATTGAATTTTCTCTAAGTTTTCTAACCACCATTATGTGGGATTGAGCACTATAAAAACGTCTAAATTTTAGCTATGCTGCAGTTAAACCAATAGACTAAAACCTAGTTTGAATTATAGCCGTGATATTGCATTATTCTAGAAATAATTCCAGTACAAATGCCATAAAATAGGATGATTTCGGGGGGCGGGGGAGTTAGGCTCACCCCCCACCAATTTCCTCTGAGATGGTCTTATGACATCATAGGGCAATTCAAAGCCGATTTACAACTGATAAGATGCGTTAGTCGAACGTTTATTCATCTGCCAAATTTGGTATCGATTGAAAGTGTTTTACATTTCCTATCTGTTTTGTCAATAGTTTTAGGTTTCTTCCTGGCCTGGGCTTCTGGGCTGTACTTTTGCTTTGTTCCTGCTTGTCACCACCATTGATCGATCAAGTATTAGTTCCAGTTGATTGTTTTTCATTAAATCTTCCTTTAGAATTGTCCAGAGAAAGTTAACTCCTATCTGCCGTGTATTTCACATACTCTGTTTGAATCCCATGAAACCCAGAAATGAAGCTTGATTATTTTCAGGGAGAAGAATGGATCTCAAACATGTGACCTGAAGCCACCCAGAGAGCAAAGAACATCTGCTAACTTGGAAAGGGACAAAATGTAAGGGCTCACAGGTAAGTCAAACGCCGATTGCATCATAGAGAGACTCCACAACGTCTTGACCTTACAATAGCACTTTGCTAGATGTAGTATGCAAATGTTGTTGTGTGTTCTACAAAGCTAAGTCCTTACCCTATGGGCGCTTATGGTAAAAACCCATCTCCTAATACTTACTGTAGCTGAAATTCAGTGCAAGGCTCAGGGAAACAGAATTCTTTTTTTTTTAAAGATTTTATTTATTTATTTGACAGAGAGAAGAGAGATCACAAGTAGGCAGAGAGGCAGGCAGAGAGAGAGGGGGAAGCAGGCTCCCCGCCGAGCAGAGAGCCCGATGCGGGGCTCGATCCCAGGACCCTGAGATCATGACCTGAGCCGAAGGCAGAGGCTTAACCCACTGAGCCACCCAGGCACCCCGGGAAACAGAATTCTTAAGAAGTAACCCAATCCATTCATCTGGAGATGATCATCTCTACATGAAAGATATGGAATCGTTTTCTTGCCAATTAGGTAGAGCTCCTTTCGAATATAAAATTCTGTAGGTACAGGTTTAATGCATTTGTGCTGCTAATGTAGGTATGTATGCTGGTGAGAACCTGTGCCCCTTGTTTGGGTTTCCGGAGAGCTCCCCACAAAGGGCGGGAGTTTGAGGAAGTAGTCTGGACCCCCTCTCCCTGCTGATGGGCTCCTGGGGAAGGGGCATCACCAAGGATGGGAGCTGGATTGCCACTGTCCGTGTCTGTGCCGTTTGAGTGGGGGAGGGCAAAGTTCAAGGGCTCCGCTTGTATCTGGAAAGTTCTCTGGCTCTGGTGCTGTGGCTGGTACCAGCTCTCCTATGTCCTGTTTCCTGCTGCTCAGGGTTTCCTTAGGAGGAGGTGCCTTCTCTCTCTTTCTCACGCTTTCTCTGTGCAGTGATGAGCGTCTGGGGTAGGTCTGCGGTCCTGCTCCTCCCTGAGTGAGTCTCAAGGTCTAGCATGGGAGGGAAAATCCTCACTGGAGCCTCAGCTCCAACTGTTCTCCAGTCCTGTTTAGGTGAGGACCTCATTCCTCGATCCACATGGTGGCCATTTCCCCCTCTGCTTTTAATGTACAGGTAAGAAGGAGTGAGCATTAGGATCCCCACTCCATCGCAGGCTCCAAAGTATCAGTTTATTTTCTGGAGATCCCAGGAGGGCCAGCATCTGTATGTGGCTCTTCTGAGTAACCTCCGGGTCACAGGATGAGCAAGACGTCTTTGCTGAAGCAGTACTTTTGGGAGAGCCTGAATGCATGCCAACACTCGGGGGGTTCCAAGCAGGGTCATGGAATCAGAGATGGCTTGGAGGTGAGAACAGTATCACCAGACAGACGTACAGCAATTGTCCGATGATAAACACTCATGTGCTTCTGCATCGTGTCCATGTTTGGCCTTCCTTTGGTTCTCAAAGCTGACCCAGGCCAGGTTCCTGGTGACCCCCAATCTTTCATTTGATGCTTCCCTCTCTCCCTTTCCACCTGCCTTTCTCCTCTTTGCTATGAAGGCTTGGCCATTCACCTTAAGAACAGTGGATTAAGGCACATCTTGATAATGATTTATTTAAAACCACATAAATTTAAAACTGCTTATTAATGATCACAGTGAGCACATAAAGGGGATAGATACATAAATACATGAATGTATGTGTGTGTGTGTCTATTACACATGACAGATGAAATATACATGGATATTTACATGCAAATATATGCATATGAAATATATATATACACACACACGTATGTGTGTATAATCCTTTTTTTAAACTAAAGCTCAGAGATATCCATCCTTTACTATTTATGGCCCCTGTCAAATTTTAAACATGCTTGAAATTTTAAAAGAATATGTATCATCTCTTTGGAAAGTTCCTGATACTTTTTCATTCATTCATTTTCTGGTGGAACAAAGCAGGTTTACTAAATAATTTGGAGCCAGCAATTGAGGTAACAATCTGCGGGATTTCAAAGAAATCCAGTCTTGGAATGTCTGGGTTTGCACAATGTAGTCACGAATCTTTCCTTGGGTGGTATACCTTGGCATGTTTTAGAGTATTTTCCATGGAAAACAGACGTTTTCTGTGGTCAGATAACTTTGGGAAATATTGTATTAAAGTTAAATAGATTTCTTTGCAGTAGGACTATTCAGAGCCTTTAATAAACTAGATTATATTATGGATTTCTAATGTGGGATAGTAGTGGCAGAATGGAAATTATCATTCCCCCCAAATATATCGGACCATTGAACACTTTCTTCAAGGTGCATCTCATCGGATTAGTGTTTTATAGGACAAACTTTGGGAAATGCTTATCCAAATGCATCTGAAAAATCCCGATCTTCCCCCTCTTAAATATTACCTTACCCGTATTTTAGCTGTCTTCTGTTTTTCTTATGGCGTATTTTCTCTGACTTACTTTTTAGATGTGGATTTGTCTTGTCTCTCTTGCTTAATCTCTTTCCTTTATGTCCCACCGGACTGCACACTTGGTGGGGACAGGGCTGTGGCTCGCTTTTCTGTGTCTCCTCCTCCCTTGCACCCTCCCCCGGCATAGTGTTTTTCTTGAAAGAGACATTGAATCCCTATTTGTTGAATGGACATAGGCCTCTACATTTGATTTCTCTTAGTTTATTTTTTGCTGAAACCCCTGTCCCCCAACCCCCCCCCCCCAACTAACTTTCTTAAAAAGGAAAGAGTGGTTGTACTTGTTAGGCGATTTCAGGGAGAGTGGCCACAAATAAATTATTCATGTCAGAGAGGGAAATGTAGCAATTATCTTATTAATAGCAGTGTTGTGAGAAACCAGCCTCCAGATAGTCCCTGAGCCATGGTTCACGGGCCAGGAACTGCAGTTCTGCCACAGCGGGCCGCCGTCTTTCCTTATCCGAGCGAGTCAGATTCTGATGATGAGCCAGCACTCTCTTGATTCTCCACAGATGTCAGGCCTTTGGACAACAGCGGCAGAGAGGGACATTGTGTGGCTAAGGACGCAGATGTCCAAACACAGAGCACATATCCTATTCACCAACACCCTCACTGGGAACTCTTGCCTCCTTAGAACTTAAAGAAATACCTTTTGAGACAACTTATGCCCAACTGTTGCTTGTCCTATATATCGTAACATTCCTAGACACCAACAAAACAAGATAAAATGAAAATAAAAAACAAAAAATGAAAAAAGTATAATCTTTGTTTTTACTTACTACACACATGAAAGGTTAGCCAACAACCCAAACTCTAAAAGGTGTCATCTTTAAAAATAAAAAAAAGATTTTTATTTTTAAAGATGACACTGAAAAAAAAAAGTTATATACATAAAAAAAAAAGATTTGCCTACGTGATATTGTGACATAATAGGAAGTATATACCTGCCCCTAGTTCTTGGCACAGACCTTCTAACAACCCCTGGGATTTCTCTGTAGAACTGAGAGGAGCATTTCCTGTTATTCATCATATTTGAATTTATGCTAATTAGATGACTATGGAGGGAGGGGGCTGGTTTCCAGAGAAGTCAACTCTGTGATTAGAGAGGTGAGATTTTCAGCTCCACCCCTGACCTCCAGGGTGGGAAGAGGGACTGGAGATTAAGCTAACCACCAATGATTTCATCAATCATACCTACATAGTGGAACCTCCACAAAAATCGTAACCAACAGGGTTCAGAAAGCTTCTGCGTTGGTGAACACATCGAAGTAAGGGGGGGGGGGTTGGTGTGCCCAGAGAGGGCATGGAAGTCTCTCTCCCAGCTTCCCCCTTATACACTGCCCCATGCATCTCTTCCGTTTGTATCCTTTATGATAAACCCCCAAATAGTAAGTAAAAACCCTCTGAGTTCTGTCAGCTGTTCCTAGCAAATTATTGAGCCTGAGAAGGGGGTCATGAGAACCCTTCATTTATAGCCGGTCAGTTGGTCATAAATACCAGAGGCCAAGACTTCCGTTTGGTGTCCGCAGTGGGGGCGGTCTTGTGGGACTCAGCCCTTAATCTGTGGGGTTTGTGCTAATGTCAGGGAGTTAGCATCAGCCTTTCTTGGTATGTGAAACCTACATATTGAGGTCAGAAGTGTTGCGGGTAGCAGAAACAGGAGTTTTGTTTTAGCCTAGATACAGGTTATGATTTTTAACTCAGGGTCCGTGTGAGCATATTTTGTGCTACAAGTGACAGAAACGCAACTCAAATTAACTTAACATTTGTTTCCTATATCCAGGGTGCCTAGGTTTGAGGGGCACACACAGTGGCATCAGAATGCTGCCTCTCTAGCTTTCGAATCTGCTTCCTCAAATGTTGTCCTTCTCTGGAAGGTTCTCCATGTGTTGTCAGAGGTCACTGCCAGTGCCTGGGCTCACGTCTTTCCAGTGAGGAAGCTGGCAATGCATGGAGAATGTCTCCTTTCCGATGATTCCGGCAGAGTCCCTGTTGGGGGAGGTGGCCCGCCTTCCCTGACCTAAGTGGCTGTCTGTCCCCAAAGTAATCAATCATTGTGGTCAGGGGCTTGTGTTTCTTAGATGGACCAAGCCTGAGTCACGAGTCTTAAATACATTGGTTGGAAAGAGTTTCCCACAAGGGGTTCTGTTACTGGAAGAAATTGGGAGGAAGGGAAAGTGGGGGGAGGAGAGAAAAGCTATAATTACAGCAGTCCATCCCAGCAACCTTCCAGAATGAAGCGGGAGGCAGCCTCCAGTATCTCCATCATTGGGTTTCTTTACTCAAGACGCTAGACTCACTGGTTTTATGCCTTCCAGTATTTTCTGTGATGAAAAATGGGATAAGAGGGTGCCCCTCATCAACATCTAAGTGACTCTTTCAGACATTTATACTTAGGAGATATTTTTCATGATGTAATTGAGGTTCAGTACTTATATTACTCATGTTCGGAGTCAGTTAAACCCATTTGGAGTAGAGCGGCAAGCCCTTGTGAGGCTCAGGGTTTGGGGCCAGGGGTGCTTTGTAGATATGTCACCATGAAACAGGAAGCACTGTGCGGGGGGGCAGTGTCACCGCACCTGGTAACTGAACATTGTGTTGTGTTGGTGCCCTTCGGTTTCTAAGAAACAGGCACTCTTCAACCGAATTGCACGGAGAAGCAAATATTGTCAACAAATTTGTGGCTTGGATGTCATTACTCAGAATATATTGCAAGGGGAAAACGGCCTTTATGAGGGTGTCGATATATTTTTAATAGAAAATCTCCATCTCTGATGGACTAGATTATAAATGTTTCCCAGGAAAAAACATACGGTAGCTTTATGCTAGAAGCGCTTTCGGCTGGTTTTAGTAAATTGAGTTCCTTCAGTGCCAGGAAACTGATCGCATTTCTAAACAAGAGACACAAACAGCCTCTCTGTCACTGAAATTTTAGGCCATTTACATACAATGCCATCATTTTTAATTACTAGGAAAAATTGCGTGCAAGAAAAACAACTATTAGAGCTCTGTCGTGGAGATGGAGAGGAAGAAATCATTCTCTTGAATGTGTATGTTTTTAATTCTTCACTCCGAGTGTTGACCTAGACAGGAAGGGGTTTGCGTGGGCACGGCAGTCTTTGACCTTGTTCTTCCTTTCACGGGAGATCAGTGTAGACCCAGTGGTCGCCGTGGGGTGCACCAGGTCTGGTTACGCAGGCGGGCGAGCCGGCAGGGGAGCAGAAGGCAGTCGGGTGCTCCTGGGGTGAAGGCAAGCAGCAGTCTCTCGCTCTGACTGTCCCCACCGTGGTGCCCCTTATCCCGGGTGGGCCACACTGGGCCGAGGAAACGGATGCAGACCAAGCCCTAGTGCGGCAGCGAGGAGGCATCTCATCTTACGCCCCAGGGCTTGTCTGCACTGGAGCAGGAAAGAAAAGTCAAGGGTGATGAAGGGTTGGAGAAACCCATCTGGAGAGTGAGCAGGGTGAGCAGGACCCCCTGACCGCGACCTGACTTCTCTGGACAATGGCTGAAGGGAACGTAGGTGCTTCCGACTCCGAAATGACACCAAAACCATGAGGTTCTTTCCCATTTCCGGGGACAGAGCCGTGAGTCACGTCCCACATCCAGGCTGACGAAAGTCGCAGGACACGGTGTCTGCCAGGCACACTGAGGACCTCTCCCTACTGTAGTTGAATAGGGCCTCCCATACAGCACTTTATGAAGGCAGATGGGGGGTGTGTTGGGAGCAACGAGGTCTGCCTTCCGGAGTGAGACAGGTAGACAGAGATAGAGAGAGATATGTGTACACATGTTATATAAATAATTTATGAGATAGCATAATAGAACATGCAATATATGTAAATTATTAATATACGTGCAATGCATATATATGTAATATGTAATATTATATTGCATATGTAATATATGCAATATGTAATATATTAATATGTTACATGTCATATTAATACACAAAACACAATACAATACTAATAATACAGCTGTATCATTGACACTATGTTATGTATGATGTGTGTGTCGCTCGTGTATTTATCGAGACACACAAACATTGCAGTGGGATGTGCTGTCCAGGGTCGTCCCTTCTCAGGCAGTGAGTCCATGGCCCCGTGTTTGGGGAGGAGCTCCTCCTCTGGCCCTGTCTGGGCTGGGGGGCTCCTCTCAGGTTCTGCTGTCCCTCCTCCGTGCTCCACGGCCATCTGATCTACCGCTGCTCCCTCTGTCTGTAAGGCCCCGGAGACTAACTGCAGAGTAGTACAGTCGCTGCTTAGGTGACTTGTATTTAAGGATAGTCTTTGGTGGTAGATTTTTCCAGAAACTCTGCCTGTCTTCCCTGTGTCTCTGAAGTGCATAGACGGGATGGTACCCCTCCCCCGCCATGGAGTACTGAGACCTACGTGGAGGTCGCGCTGGTCCTTCCACTTGTGTATGGTTACTTACACTCAGGTCTTCGTCATTTTATCGTGTTGACTTGGGGCTACTCTCGAATGTCCTCCGGAGGCAAGTTCATTTTGTTCAGAATGAGTCCTGTGATTAACATGGGACCTGCTCAGTCCCGTGTGTCCCGCTCTCTGGGGGGCCTTGAGATCCAGGTGTCCCTGACTGGTGAGCGTGGGGGGCGCTGACGAGTTTGGGCAAGGACTGTCGCCAGACGAGCTACACGATGGCAGTGAGGCTTTGGTGCGGGTGGAAGAGTTGGTTTCCTCTGCTCCTGCCCTCTGGCCCTCTGGCCCCCTCTGAGCGCTCCGTAGGCTCCCTGGGCCATCCTGCTCTTCCGGGTGGCGGTCACACCACTGTCTCTGTGTTCAATTCTGTCGGTGGCTGGTATTTCTCCCACTTCTCAGCTCCATTGGATCCTGTTCCACCCTCAAAGAGGCGGGTCGTATGCCAGAGGCTGCTTTGTGCTTTGGGAGTGGTGGGGCCTCCGCTGGGGTCCGCCAGCTGGAGCATCTCCGACTACGTCCTCGTATGGTGTCACGCTGTTTTGCCTGTACATAAAAATGTTAGGAACGTAATTTATTCAATAGGTAAAATCGCTCCTCTATGGAGCACATTTTTATTAGCTATTGAAAAAATGTTCCACAAATTCTCTACGTAATGTGATATTATTTCATTGGAAGTATGTTAATTTTAGGGTAAGAGACTACAGAAGGAGGGCTGGTGTTAATTTGTGATTTACCCACCTCTGGGAAAAAATTAGAAGGGCTTTGTCTTTAGATTCGTTTAGGCTTATTTAATCTTTAGTTAAAGAACCTCCCTGATTCATTTCCTGGGACTGCCGTGACAAGTTACCACAAACTCAGGAGCTTAAAACGAGAGAAGTCTATTCTGTCACAGTTCGAGAGGCTAGAAGGCTGAAATCAAAGTGACAGCTTTAAGGCCCCTTTGAGGCCTCCGAGGGAATGGGGGGCCTTCCTTTCCTCCTCCAGCTTCTGGGGGCCCCTTCCGTTCCTTGGCCTGCCTCCAACTTCCTGTGCCCTCTGTATCTGTGTCTTCTGTCTCTCCTAAGTTCACGTGTCCTTGAGATTAGAGCCACCTGGTTATTCCAGGATGATCTGATCTCTGGTCCTTAATAACCTTTGCAAAACCCCCTTTTTCCAAGTCAGATCACACCCCCGGGTTCCTGGCAGACTTGTCTTTGGGGAGACCACCACTCCACCCACTGCAGCCCTTCTTCTGTGGAGGTTTTTGTTTTTGTTTTTGTTTTTAAAGATGTTATTTATTTATTTGACAGAGAGATCACAAGTAGGCAGAGAGGCAGGCAGAGAGAGAGGGGGAAGCAGGCTCCCCGCTGAGCAGAGAGCCCGATGCGGGGCTCGATCCCAGGACCCTGAGATCATGACCTGAGCCGAAGGCAGAGGCTTTAACCCACTGAGTCTCGCAGGCGCCCCACCTGTGGAGGTTTTTCCCAAGGAGATGCATTTTGTTTTGTTTTTTAATCAGACAGACATACACCCAGAGGGAATGCCAGAGACAGCCTGCAAACCCCCAGATGCGAGGAGACAGGCGCACAGCAGACTCTTCCTCACTGCCCTCAGTGGGAACCCCCTTGGCAACACCTCGATCTTGGACCTCTAGCCTCCAGACCCGGGAGACCATACATTTCTGCACTGAAGCCCCCACTAACTCCGGCATAGCAGTACTCTGTCTGGTAGCCTGAGGAACTAAAACAAGAAGCACTTAGGGTTAATTTTCTTCTGAGAGCTGGCCTGAGTTCTGAACAATTAACTTCAAAAGAACTTTTTGAGCACAACTCATTTGTCAGTTGGGAACTGCCTTACAGCAAAGCGAACGCTCTATGTCATGTTGACAATTATTTGGGACACGCAGTTCTCAGTTCCCAAGAGTGTTCAAGAGTTTTAGTGAGTTTTAAGTGATTACAGTATCTTAAAACGGGTTGTCAAAAGAATAATACATTAGATTTTATAGCCCTTTTGACCTACTTCTTCTTTATTTTCCTTCAGAATTACCCTTTATAAATGTTTTTCCCTTAGAATTTTTCATTTGTTCAGGACTACAAATCAACACAATTAGATACGGAGGACTCAGCTGAAAATAAAAGGAAATTAATGTATATGTTGAAGGGACATTTTGTGCAGGTTTTCTCTTCCAATTAGCCCAATTAGTCAGTGACATCTAGGACTAGTCTTCCAGAAAGAATTACGGGCCGAAAGTCCAGTTCTCCACTTTAATGAGTTGTTCCAAGAGAGCTGGTCATCCTGCATAAATTGATGAGTACGAGATGTTCTGGGTAATAATTCCAAGTGTTTATGCTGCTCTTCCATTGTTCATTAATTTCTGTCAATTAAACATAAGGCTTTATAAATTTGAAAGAAGCAACAATTCACTGGTTACATGAAACTCCCCAAAAAGGTTACAGTTCTCTAACATTGTGCATTTTCCCTCCCATACCTCTCAGTATAGACCGTAATGCTCGTGCGTGAGTGCATGTGCGTGCATACACACACACACACACACACACACACACACACACACACACACACAGGGTCCACATGCGCATGCGCACATACACACGCACAGTTCTTCCTCTTAATTCATCAGTGGGCAAGATGAGGGAGAGCCGACAGAAGAGTCGTAGTCTCTGCAGTTGGCACTTGTTCAGTATACAGCACGCCGCCTAGATTCCCCTCCTGAGAATGAGAATGCGTCTGTTTCACAACCAGGAGAACTCGGAACTGAGAAATGGTGATTATGCTCTTCTACAACCTGGTAGCTGGAGCTCGCCTTAATGAATGGAAAAGTACAAGGAAGCATCTTCATAAAACAGATCTACTTTGAAATGATAACCGGGTGTCCCGCCCTTATCGGCTCGCAGGTTCAAATTCAAGTCACATTTTCTTTTAGAGTGACATGATGTCAGATGTCCCCCTGCAGGTGCCTGCCCCCTTTAAGTACTCTCCTGGGTATTTGGGGGACTTCTGTGGATTGGGGATCCACTCTCTCGTGACCTTCATCTCTCTAGTCTCATCTTCTTGGACTACTCCACCGTCCCTGCTGCCAATGGCCCTCATGGGGAGAGCCCTTGGTGGACACAGCCCCCCATCTTTTGGTGAAGGCTAAAGGGCCATTACTCTGGCCTGAAAAAGGGGCATTACTGACCCCTTTGCCTCTCTGTCTCCAACATAAATCAGGCCCTTCCATTTAGAGCCCATAGTGCAGTCGAAGTCAGGCTGCACTGGTAAAGTTCTACTGAATGTCTATGAATTAAAGAAGAGAAATACAACACCAATAATAGTTTACGATGGTTATGAGTGTGGTTTTCAGAGCAAGTCACACCGCCCCCCGCCATTATATCTACACATTCAAAGTCCGTCCTCTACAGGGTCAAAGAGAAGATGCTGTTAACCCCATGCTAAACGTCTCTGAAATCTTCATTCCGTGTTCCCGTATCCACCTCTTCCCAGGGAAATGGATGCTGGGAATATACACTCATCCAAACGGAAACTGCTCATGTCTCACTGCGGGGGCTCCAAAGATAATCATTCCAGAAGAGGAGAGTTCAGCACCAGAATGTTCTCCAAGGTTCAGGACAGTTCATGCAAATAATACCAGGGTGCGTGTTAACGGTCTTGTGCGGCTTTCATCTTGCTGAGCCAAATTTATTTCCTTTTATAGCCCAGACTCAGCATTAGGGGAAGATCCATGTCTTCATGATTTTCCTGAAGTTCCAAGTCTCAAATTGGAGTATCTGGTGTTTTACTGGGAAAGATTGACATATGTTCTCAATAAGCAATAGCTCTTTCTAAAATTCACAGCAAATCAAGAATCATTTCTTTCCTCCCTTCCTTCTCCTCGCCCTCCAGTGAGAAGTCAACGAAGATACAATTCAAACTCAATCATTTGTGATCCGGTTTTGCATCAGGTCACCTCATAGTTTTCCCTTGGAACAGTGGGCAGGCGCTCACTCTACATCCGATGAACCGAAGGATGTGTTCAGGACTTTCCCTCCAACAAACGAGCCACCCCCTGGCTTCCACCTCTTGAGAAAGTTCTGCACTTCCAGAAATCTTAGAGACTAGTTTCTTTCTCTCTCTCTTTTTTTTAAAATGTAAATTCAATTAGCGAATGGATAGTACATTGTTAGTTTCAGGTGTAATGCTCCATAAATTATCAGTCGCGTATAATACCCAGTGCTCATCACATCACGTGCCCTCCTTAATACCCATCCCCCAGTTACCCCATCCCCCCTCCTCTCCAGCAGCCCTCAGTTTGTTTCCTAGAGTTAAGAGTCTCATGGTTTGTCTCCCTCTCTCATGACATCAGAGACTAATTTCAAATAGGCCACCTTCTGACACACATATCAAGGGCCCTATTTCACAGACAGGAGTTGGTCAGTTTTTAATTTCCTGAAGTGAAACTGAAGAAGAGCGCATTTACAGTGTTAGTTGGCCAGGCTATCTGTCAGGAATTTCAGGGAGTAGGTTCCAGCCTTGGTTGGTGCCGTTCTCTGTGACGCCTCCTGGGCATTTTGATGTTCAGAAGTCCTAAATCCTAAAACAAAAGAAGTCCTAAATCCCGAAGAGGATGAGTACTATGCTGGTTCTACCTGTGGCTACTATTTTGCGTCACACTATTAATAATGGCGGCAGGCTCAAGAGGCTTCAGAGATGGGAGCCACGGTCCTGCGACGACTCATGGGATGATGGGGAAGGCAGACTGACAGACAAATGAGAATGACACAGGATAGACACTCGAATAGTGGGATTTACACAGTACAACGGGAACACTGCATATGGTGGCATTCCGCCTGGCTAAGGCTCGGTGAAAGCTAAAGGGAAGAATTGTTTTCCTTTGTTCTTTCTTTATTTATTTTTAAAAATATTTTTATTTATTTATTTGACAGAGAGAGAGATCACAAGTAGGCAGAGAGGCAGGCAGAGAGAGAGGGGGAAGCAGGCTCCCCGCCGAGCAGAAAGCCCGATGTGGGGCTCGATCCCAGGACCCTGAGATCATGACCTGAGCCGAAGGCAGAGGCTTTAACCCACTGAGCCACCCAGGCGCCCCTGTTTTCCTTTGTTCTTAATTAGGAAGATGAGTAGATCTTCTAAAGTAGATTAGCAGGGAAGACTTTTCTAAACATGGAGGATATGAGCAAAGGCCTAGTAATGACTGAGAAGGCACAGACCGTCTGCCCTGACTAGATTGGAAAGTAGAGAGAATGGAACTGAGGCTGGAAAGATAAGCTCAGGCCGTTTTCCGAGGGTCTTTGAATGCCACGTTCAGGACGGTTTGCCTGATTCTACAGGTGGTGCAAGTTCTCGGGTGCTTATGAAGGACCGACAATATATGTGCTTCCTCTTGCAGGATGTAGGGATGTCGCTGAGAAGGGGCTGCAAAGGGCCGCACAAAATGGTTCTCTCTAATGGAGTGGAAGTAAAATTGGGTTTCCTCCTCAGAAAGGTGGATGTGTGGTATTAGGCCGAAGGTGGTGGGGAGAAGCTCGTTCTTGTGTGGATCTGGGTCATCAGTGTAGAAGTGAAAGATAAATTTAAGTGCTGTTAGAAGCAGGTGGACGTACATTCAAGGACTAGTAATATTTATGCGGTGTCAAGAGGAAAACTCTCATGGCAGAGCCCAGGATGGGGTAGTCAGAGAGGGAAGGGGTCAGCTAACCGTGATAAGATGGGAGATGGTGGAGGGTTTCAACAGAGAGGAAGGACTCAAATGAAAAGAGGTCCAGAAAAACAGTAGTAGAAAACTGTCCACTGGGTTTGGCCATTAAAGAACTGGGGGAAGTTTCTTTGGAGGTGGAATGATTTTAGAGGAGGGAGAATTGCAAGGGTTGAGAACAAAAGGGCAGGGGAATGTTGAGGCTCCAATGGAAGACAATTGTTTCATGAATATTTAATAGCGTGAATGAATATGTACTCAGGACTTATGTCTATACTCATCAATTACTCTGAGCTAATTATGTGATCTGGGCAACACAAAGATCCCTGCTCCGCCTCTTAAAATAACTTCCCTCCTTTAGTCTCTGGCAGTAGGCCTATCTCTGCTCATTAGCTGGGGTGTAGGCAGTCATTTTTAGTGTTTGAAATGGTGGTGGGATGTAGGGGAAGAAAAACTTCTCTTACGATTGTGAAAAACCCTATTGTCACAGAGTGAAAAATCCACATGTAGCTCTGATGTATTAGTTTGCTGGGCCGCCATGACAAACTACCCAGAGTGTGTGGTTTAAGCAACAGAGATTAAATTTCTCCCAGTTCCGGGGGCCAGAGTTCTGAAATGGAGGTGTCCCTAAGGTTGGTTCCTTCTGAGGAATGCGGGAAAGCTGTCGTAGGCCCTTTCCTTGGGTTATAGTTGGCCAGCTTTGCACGGTCTCCCTCTATTTGTGTATCTGTGTCCAAATTTCTGCTTTTATTTATTTTTGTAAAGAGTTTATTTATTTATTTGAGAGAGAGAGAGTGAGCATGGTGGGGGAGGGGCAGAGGGAGAAACAGACTCCCTGCTGAGCAGGGATCCCAACCCGGGCCTCCGTACCAGGACTCTGGGATCATGACCTGAGCCAAAGGCAGACGCTTAACTGACTGAGCCACCCAGGTGCCCCCAAACTTCTACTTGTAAATGAGGACACCAGTCCTATAGAATTAGAATCTCATTTGAAATAATCTCATTTTAACTTAGTTATTCTTTAAAGACACCATCTCCAAATGCAGTCACACTCTGAGGTGCTGGGGGTTAGGACTTCATCATCTGACTTTGGGGGGCCATCATTCAGCCCATGGCACCCATTCTATGCAGTAATCTGTAAAGGAGTGTTTGGAGAGTTTGAGAAGCACTTAGAACCAGGGGCAGATTATCAACATGGGCCCAGAGGATGAGAGTGGGAGAAAACGACGTTTCTGGTGTGGGAACTTCACCGTCTGCAGAAAAGCATGTCCTGAGCAGCGGACATGCTTTCATCTCTTTGAAAGGTTTATCTGTCTCCCCACGACTTGATGTCACTCTCCATAGAGTCATTCCACCATCTTTTCTTGTTCCTCACTGCATGCTCATCAGTCTCTTGTTTGACTCTCTTGTTGACTTTCTGCGTTAGAATTTTCCAAGAGGGGAGAATGTGCTGACCAGAAGAGATAAGTCTCATGGTGAATAGAGTTCTTTTTTTTTTTTTAAGATTTTATTTTTAAGTAATGTCTATACCCAATGCGGGGCTCAAACCCACAACCCTGAGATTGAGTTGCACGCTCTACTGACTGAGCCAGCCAGGAGTCCCCGTAAAGAATTCCTTTGATGTGAATTAAGAAAGCATCATTCTCCCTTATGGATCAGCCTCTCGAGGACAGCTGGAGCTGGTCCCTGGGAGACATCTGGTGCCTGGCAGAGCTGGGGATCCAGCGTCTTCCCCAGTGTTCTTCTCCCAGGAGACTGGGCGCTACTTGGTCTTCTCAAGAAGCTTCTGTGGCTCTCTTCACTGCAGACATGACACCTGTCAATCCTTTTCGTAAAGGATCTTGTGGGAAGACTTTGAACCATTTGCTAAAATTAGATCTTTGGATTACTCTTGGCTTTCTGTTACCCATATTCTATCTGTCTCCTGGCCCCACATGTAACTGAGATGCGAAGGTAACTTGGCATTGTTACCTGGCGTTATCCATCATCGTGTCCTTCCCTGGCCTTTTGAGGTTTGGTTACTTTATGGTGGCATCTCATCAGACCAAGACCTCTCCCAAAAAATCACTTGTCATTAAAAAAAAAAAATCATCATTAGAGCCACAGTGTGTGTGTGTGTGTATAGAGGGGCTTTGCTGGAAATGCCTATATCCCACATGGCCTTTCTTACCCTCCCCCAGAAGTGTTGAGCATAGGCTTCTCTGCCCTGAGCAAGTAGTTTCTCTTACTCTCACTCATGCTTCCCTTTCACATTTGCCTTAAGGGGCTCTTGTGCCCTGAATGTAATTTTTTTGTTCAATAAGTCTGACTCATAAATCCACTAGGAGTTATTAATGTTCTTGTGACTTCTGCACCAGACAGTGGCTGTATCTTTGACCTATGATTCAGTAGATATCTTCTGAAGAGTGGAAAACTGCAGTTGCAGAGGTGAAATATTTATATACTTTCCTTCACCCAAGATCTCAAGGACGAATGAGAAGGTGAATACATCCTGAAAAAAAGTCTAAGGAACAATGGATGTGAGCTACTTAAAGAGAAGAAAGAGGCTAATAGGATGTTATTAATGATTCATTTGAAGAACTGTAGGTATAAGGTTGTTTCTGTGCAATATATTAGTAAATTTTTTTGATTTTCATATTAAAATCCTTTTTTGATTGTATCAGTTAGGGTTCTCCAGGATATGAGTGTGTGTGTGTGTGTGTGTGTGTGTGTGTGTGTTGGCAAGTTAAAAATCTGTAGTTCAAATCTGAAGGCCCTCAGGCTGGAGACCCAGGAAAGAGCTGAGTCAGGTCATGAGTCTAAAGACTGTCATATTACTAGTGAAAAGTGAATGTCACTATTGAAGTGTGAAGGTTATCTGCTGGAAGAATCCTTTCTTGTTCCAGGGAGGTCAGTCTTTTGCTCTGTTAAGGTCTTCAACTGGTTGGATAAGGCCCACCTACATTACAGAGGGCAATCTGCTTTATTTGAAGTCCACCAATTTAAATGTAAATGTCATCAAAAAAACAAAAACTCCACAGAAGCACCTGAAATAATATTTGATCACATATCTGGGCACCATGTTCCAGCCAAGTTGACAAATAAAATTAACCATCACAGGGATATTCTCCAAAAGTATAAAAGCATTTTGATTGCAGTTGTATGGATAGTACTTTTTTAACTTTTGGCAGGATGGTTGACTTCTCATGTATAACTAGCAAAGAAGAGGCAGTCACAGCAGTGCATGGTCAGTTAGAGTGGAGTCAGGGGGCTGGCTCCCTTACAGTTAGTCAGCGAAGTTTGAATCTTAGAACCCTTTTGAGTGCATACGTCCAGTGTAAGTCTGTGAAGCTTACACTGCTATGTTTGTGTGTGTGCTTGGCTTCAGCTAAGCCTTTAGAAAACTTTGGGTTGGAGGCCAAGACAGAACCAGTTGGGTGATGATGCCATCTTATATCAATTTGAACTTGAAAAAATGACATTGTTCTTAAATCTGTAGACTTCAACATTTTTATCAGTAATTTGAATGAAGATAGGCAGGTGTGATTTTTATAATCTTTTGATATGATGAATCTGGACTGGACAGTAGATAAGATCACAAAGAAGGGACCAGGATAATGTGACGAGAGTCAAACGTAGAACTGAATCTAAGGGGAAATTTACAAGGGCACATTTCTGATCCTCTTCTTGGCTTCTCGAACACTTTGGCAAATTGCAGGAAGGTGGGGTTGTGGCTTGGTCATGTGGGACGTGTGAAAAACACGTAGGAGACTGGAGGTGAGAGATTTGTTGAATTTGCCAGAGCAAACTGGATGCATTGAAGGCTTGTGCTGCGTTTGCCCGTCAAGTCAGCAATGCCTACTGGGACAGGGCACTGCGCTCACCAGAAAGTCACAAGCAATTGGCCCGTTCGTTTAGTCATTAAATACTTAAATGGTTTTGCTAAAAGAGGCTTCCATTTAAAAATTGCTAGAAAGTAGAGTGCTTCTTGAGATATTTCCCTATGCCCTTTCTCGTTACTGTCACATTATTTAGAAAACCAGCACTCAGAATTCGCTTCCACAGTGGAAGTCTTTATAGTACAAATCCATTTGTTATGGCAAATGGATCTCTAGTAGTACGTTTTAGCTTAAATCAATTATATAAGTGCTTCGTAAGAACATTTATTTTGCCCAATGTTTCCCCAGCATCAAGGATTTTAGAAAGTGTTTGATCTTTCCTTTTCTGAAACTCTTTTATAAGAGTGATGGGTTTACTGAAATTTACAGTGAGGCTAACCTGATTACTCTGAGCTATTTTTAAGAGGATTAGACTATTCGAGAGCGGATGGATTCTAATCCCATGACTAATGTTTTGGCCAATATAGTACAATGCTTTTTGATTATGAAAATTGGTTAGTAACCATGTCAGTATGCTCCATCCTTTGCTGCTTATGACAAGCCATACTAAAATGTTTCTGTTGGAACTTGGTTCCAACAGATCAGCTCTGTAGTCCTGAATTAATCACTGTGTAGTAGGGCAACCTGCCATGTTGCAGAAGGGACCTAGGGGTAAAGTTCCTTGGCTCTTGACAATTGGGGGGGGGGTGACTCATTATATCCAAGTGTTTCCCATTATTTAATCAAGGTCGAATACAGAAAATGGAGTGGGGTGGTTGCGGTAATAATCATCTCAGAGGGATCTGGTCTTTGCCAGGATAGAATTAAGTGTCCAGGTTGAAGTTTCCTTTTTTTTTTTTTTTTTTTGCCTAAAAGAAAACAACTCACTTGAGTTTATTATCATCATTGTGCTAAAATTTACAATGGTTCCAAGCTTTAGGAAAGTGGTTAATTAACACCACTCTTCAAGCACAAGGGAAATCTCATGGATTTGGTAACCATATCTGCGGACCCAAAGGCTTTTAGTCTGATAAAAGAAAATTTGGGGATACATTTGTACCAAAGGAGATCTGGAAATATGGTTTCATTAGTGAAAGGTTTTTCTGAGTCATGTTGAGTGTTCATGAAGACAAGAGAATAGAATATTTGAAATTGGGACTATATTGGTGAAAATAAGTTCAGGCTCCGTCCTGACCCTTCCCTCCCCCTACTTCTTCCCTGATCCTGGTGGTTCCTTCATCATTTTTACTAGTTCAGAGCACCACTCGGTAGCTCAAGCCAGAACCTCAGGCATCGCCCTTTACACCTTCTTCTTGCAGCATTTCTCTATCAGTCACCTGCTGGGTCCTATTGATTATATTTCGTAATAGCCATTGTAGGGGTTCAGAACAAATTGCCCCAATATGTGCCACTTTAGTATACAGATTATTTTGAGCTGCAACATTCAAGGCCCAAAAGACTCAGGAAGAAGTTTTGACCTTTCCCTGACTGCCTAAAAGAATTTATTCATTTATTTATTTTTAAAAAATATTTTATTTATTTATTTGACCGAGAGAGACACAGCGAGAGAGGAAACACAAGCAGAGGGAGTAGGGGAGGGAGAAGCAGGCTTCTGGCTGAGCAGGGAGCCCGATGCGGGGCTCGATCCCAGGACCCTGAGATCATGACCTGAGCCGAAGGCAGATGCCGAACTGACTGAGCCACCCAGGCGCCCCCACCTTCAGTCCATTCTTGACACTGCAGCAGAGTCACATTTTTAAGACACAAAGTCGATCACGTCGTTCTCCTGCTTAACCCGCTTGATAGCTCCCCATTGCTGTTAAGATGAAACCCCAGATCCTCACCATGACCCATGATCCTCCATTACCCACACCTGTTTACTCCTGTAGCTCCCTCCTCCTTTGCTCTCATTCTCCGTGCTCCATGCTACCCTTCCTTTGGTTTCTTAAACTGAGGCCTTCCCGCTCCGAGCGTGCGTGCCCTCGTCCTCTGCTTGGATCCTCCTCCTGCAGTTTCCACCTCCCGAGCTTTGACTGTGCTGACACCGCCTCATGTTTCAGCTCTCCCAGTGACTGGCACTGCCCACACTGGCCTTTCTCGATACTGCGGTCTGGCTTGGATGTCCCCACCATCTGCCCACGTAGCACCCAGCACTTTTCCTTTGTGCATTGTTGTGGTGGCGTCATTATCTAGCTACCTGTTCCGTGTCTCTCTCATCAGCTAAACTATCAGCTCCCTGGGGGCAGGGACTGTGTCTGCTATGTCTATACCAGAGCTTTGCTTGGTGCCCACCGCATGGCAGGGGTTCACTGCCTATTTGCTGAATAGAGACATAAGTGAAAACCTGGGATGTGTGGTTCCTATGCCTGGGGGAGCCTTCATAGGAGCTAGAAGGTCAGGAACCAAGAGTCTATACGTACAGTAGTTTATGCCTGAGTGAATGTGAGCCTGGTGCATTTCTTCTCTTCGGTTATGCTTTATCCTGTTGGTACGTCTCTGCCACTCTGCAGTCTCTCCCTAAGGAAATGGGTGTCAAGAGCAGAGAGTAGAGAAAAGCAGGCTGGATCCCTTTCTGGCTTGTGAGTTGTGAAACGGAATGTGGCCCAATCAAGAATAAAACTGGTCTTTATCCCTACTTCCGAGCATAGGATTTCAAAACCTTTGGAATTTACTGCATGGTGAGAGTGTCTTTTGTTTTTCTTTTTTTTAATGCTTTAAAAATTTTTTTTTAGTTTTTGCTTTTTAGGTTTTAGTTTTTGCTTTTTTTTATTATTATGCTCAGTTAGCCAACATACAGTACATCATTAGTGTTTGATGTGGTGTTCAGTGATTCATTAGTTGTGTGTAACACCCATTGCTCATCACATCACGTGCCCTCCTTAATAGCCATACCCAGCTACCCCATCCCCCCACCCCCTCCCTTCTGTAACCCTCAGTTTGGTTCCCAGAGTCCAGTCTCTCATGGTTTGTCTCCCTCTATGATTTCTTCCCATTCTGTTTTCTCTCCCTTCCCCTGTGGTCCTTCATGTTTTTCCTTATGTTCCACATATGAGTGAAACCATATGATAATTGTCTTTCTCTGCTTGACTTATTTCACTCAGCATAATCTCTTCCAGTCCCATCCATGTTGATGCAAATCTTGGGTATTCATCCTTTCTGATGGCTGAGTAATATTCCATTGTATGTATGGACCATGTCTTCTTTATCCATTCGTCTGTTGAAGGGCATCTTGGCTCTTTCTACAGTTTGGCGATTGTGGACATTGCTGCTCTGAACATTGGGGAGCATGTGCCCCTTCTTTTCACTACATCTGTCTCTTTGGGGGTAAATACCTAGTAGTCTTTTGTTATTCTTAATGAGCCCTTTTCAACCACACTTGAGTTTATGCTAACAAGGTGACTCAAGGTGGGTCCTCAGATATGAGATTGGGGCTGGCCATGCCTGAAAGATCAGGCGTCTGGGAAAGGAGAAGGGCTGGAGATAGCTCTGCCATGTGGCCAGTGATGGACTAAGACTCCGGTGAGACTCTGGACCCCCCAAGCAGGAGGAGCTTTCTGTTTGGCAAACACATTGCTATGCTGCAGGGGTGACGTGCCCTGACTCCCTGGGGAGAGAGCAAGGGAGGTCTGCATCTGGGACCCTCCCAGATTTTGCCCTATGCATCCCCCACATCTGGGTGTTTCCAAGTTGTGTCCTTTAATAAAACTTAAATAGTAAGCATGGTGCTCTCTGTGAGTTCCTTGACTTGTTTTAAGGAACAAGGGGGGGGTCATGGGATCCTCCAAATTTAGCCTATTAATGTAGGCAGCCCCCAAAATTGCAACCGCCATCTGAAGTGGGGTGGTCTTGTGCAGGTCTTGGCCCTTAACTCGTGGGGTCTGCCCAAACTCTGGGGGGTCAGCGGTGACTGAATGCCAATCAGAATCGAATGCAATGACAAGAGATCCAGTTGGTGTCAGAGACTTGGTGTCGGGACGAGAAGAGAGACGATTCAGGGCAACAATCCCAGCAGAGTTCCCTTCCTTTGGGGCCAGTACAACTCTCCTCGGGAAGCAGCGAGGCACAGGTGTTGGTGGACCCCTGGAAAGGGAGCTCCAGCGCCCTGCCTTCCTAAGGCCGGTGCTGTCAGACTCTGAACCGTCAGGTGGTTTTGTAGGGCAGGAGAGCAGAATAGCCCTGTACCTCCAGATAGCAGGGTCCCGGAGAGGGGCTGCCTATCCCATGAAACCCTGATGACATTTCTCAGGTTTCATTGTAGGCAGAGGCAGCCGCCTGACCCTGGGGCTGCTGGGAGGGCACAGAAGTAGCAGGAAGGAACCAATGTGCACACAAGGCAGAAAGTCAGATCAGAAGGGGTTTTAGGGATTTAGGGGGTGTGGGTGGGCTGTAGGGAATGCACATTTTAACAACCAAGCAGTGTGCTCGTATAAATATATGTCAACCCTGCATCGCCCATCATTCTCTTGTTAAAGTCTCTCAGTGCCTAACATTTATATAATTTGTGTCAAAAACCAGAGACATGGAATCACATTTATGTATGTACGTTATTACTTTGCAGTATGATCTTTTACGGCAGACAGAGTTATGGTCCCCCAAGGACGTCCACATCCGAGTCCTCGGAATTGGTGAATGTGTTACCCTAGACAACCAAAGGAACTTTGCAGATGTGGTTTAGGTAAGGATTTTGAGTTGGGAGATTATCCTGGCTTATCTGGTGGGTCCAGTGTAATCACAGGGGTCCTCATAAGAGGGAGGCAGGAGGGCCAGTCAGAGAGGATGTGACAACAGAAGCAGAGGTCAAAGTCAGAGATTTGAAGATGCTACATGCCTGGCTTTGAAGATGGTGGGAGGGACCATGAGCCAAGGAATACAGGTGGTGTCTAGAAGTTGAAGAAGGCAAAACAAACAAACAAAAACAAACCAACAATAACAAAAATCTCCTCTAGAGCCTCCAGAAAGAACACAGCTCTGTGACATCTTTGACTTGAGCCCAGGGAGACCCACTGTAACTTCTGACCTCCAGAACTGCAAGCTCATACATCTATCGGTGTTGTTTTAAACCATTAAGATTGCAGTCATTTGTTACAGCAGGAATAGGAAACTAAAACAATCTTCCACTTAAAATACGTAACAAACATTTTCCATCTCCCTGGATATGTTCCTTTAGCCTCATTTTTAATGACTCCTATGGTTTTCCATTATAAAGCTGTATTATAATTTATTTATTTACTGATCTCCTGTGGCTGGACATTTAGGTTGCTTTCGTTCGTTTGTTGTTTTTTTTTTTTTGGTAGAGTAAACATCACTGCAGTTAATATCCTTGACATACGTCCTTCTGCACTTTTCTGAGATTTCCTTAGGATCAGTCTCTAGAAGTGCACATTTTGAAGGTTGGTGACACGCATCTGACATTTGATTTTGGGGAATGGAGGCTTCCCATGTCCATTTGTTGTCCATTTGTTGGCGATCGGGTCCTTCGCTTTCATTTAGGAAAGTAGGTCCGTGGAAAGGGAACACCCCTTTATGTTTGGATCAATCCTTTCTTCTTCCTTCTGTTCTCCATCCGCAAAGAGGAGAAAAGGAAGAAGCTAATATAGTGCCAGAGGGCTCTGATTTCCCGGCAGCCCGTGTGGAGGGTCAGTCTGGGAGTACCTCGTAGGCAGCGGAAGCCAACAGCTTGCGAGAGTTGGACCCATGAGTCACCCGCACTTAAATATACTGATGGATTCTCTACCATATTTGCCTCTGTGTGGACGTGAGTTTGCCCACCGGCGACCGGGGCCGTGGTCCGGGATGCTGTGCCATCTTCCGTGGGCACACGGTGAATACGGAGTTGAGAGAGTTCTGCTGTGAATTCCCAAGAGCATCTGTTACGCATGTTAATCATATCTCTAGACTCTATTATGTGAAAATAAAGACATCACTAGAGTTAATCAGGGACAACGGATTAATATGACAAGGGTATTGCATTGGGAAAAGTGGTAATCAATCCAGAACTTGAACAGTTGAGGGTTTTAATTTGGAAATAAATGCAATAGAGACACCCTTTTTTGCTTCAAAAATACTAAGGCTAACTCAGCAGTGACCGGAATGCAAAGTAAAAAAGGGGAAGAGAAGGCAGAGGGAAGAGAGACACTCCAGAGGGTGGGAGAATGTATGAAGATGGTAATTTGCCAGATCGTAAATATGCTAATAGGAGTTATGGTTCCCCAGTGACAGGTCCTGGCCTGTTATGACCCTGGTTCCCTGGACAAGCTCTATTACTCTGTTTATTAATCACCTACATACAATGGAGTTAGCTGCTGTGAATGTTTAAGGAAATCGCCACGGATAAACCCTCAAGGGACTGTTGACCACATACCAAAGCAAGTCTCTATTTATACAAGCCAAACATCTGGAAAGAAGTCAAATCTGGAGATTTATCTTCATGTTGTAAAATGCAAAGTTACTTTGGAATACCCAAATTTTTAATTTTTCCATTTTTTTCTGCCTGTTTGGGTGATTTGCACCCAGTAGAGGAACCATCCTTTTCCTTACATCTCCTCCTTCGGCCAAGCGGGCCTGGAGGAAGGGGGTGCTAATGCCCGTGCCTGCTGGAACCCCTGTGTTAGGGCCACTGCAAAACTAGCACGGACCTTGTAGCTGAAAACAACATAAATGTATTTTTTCACAGTCCTGGAGGCCAGAAGTGCAAAGTCAAAGTGTCCATAGGGTCATGCCCTCTGATGGCTTTCAGAGAGGATCCTTTCTCACCTCTCCCAGGTTTTGGTGGCTCTAGATATTCCTTGGGTTGTGGCCATGTCCCTCCTACTCTCTGCCTCTGTCCTCACATCCCTCTTCGTCCTCTCCTGGTCTTCTCTTCTGTCTTCCTTTAGGGACACTGTTGTTGAATGAAGAGCCCACCCCTGGGGAATCCAGGATAATCTCCTCTCTGGATCCTTAACTTAATTGCACCTGCAAAGATCCCTTTTCCAAATGAGGTCACATCATTAGAACGTGGACATGCCTTTTTGGGGGCCCTGATCCAACCCCATTGTACTCTGCTGTCCACTGGAGGCGGATGTGGACAGAGTCGATAGTGGCTGCCTGGTTGACTTGCGCAGGGGACTGAATACACAAGTGGACAATGGCCAGACCATATATATAAAAATAGAACTCTGACCCACAGCCTGTAGCCACTTGCCCAGGAAACCAACCCATTATCTCCATAACCACCCGAGGAGGCCAGCCTGCTGTCAGTGAGACTTGTGGGAAGTCCGACCACTATCTCTAGGAGTCATCCAGGAAGCTAAGCAACAGTCCTAGAATAGCCCCAAGTGGCCAGGACTTGATTTATAACGGACAGCTTCCCTAATTTTTGTTCTCACTCTGGCTTCAGACCAGCCAGAGAAGCCACACCTGGACCTTTGGCCAATCGCACAGGATGCCTGCTTCTACCTGGCCCACCCTCAGCGCCCCCGTGCCAACTGCCCCCCATCAGGGCACACCGACGCCTCCCCTGGTCCCCACCAGGAAGCTTTCCTGCTCCTCTGCCTGCCTTTGGGTCTCTGCCAAAACGCGAGTGATGGTGGCCAACTCCCGTGCTCTAGCAAGTTCCGGATAAATAGTCTGTGCTTTTTGTGTTTGATTGGTTTTCATCTATTTCCACCTGCCCGTGCTATTCTTCTGACTGTATCAGGCAAGCATTCTCAGTTGCAGAGTATTCTGCCTTTAATCCCCCCTTCCACACCTTAGTGGCTATCCCTGCTGCCGAGAAAGAGCCATGCCACGTTGGGAGACCAGGGTCGAGGTGGAGGGCAGGATGGGGAGGTGTGATGAGCAAAGGGTACGTGGTAGCAGGGCCAGGAGGGACTAGAAACACTAGGAACTATGACAGGCTGCCAGGAGACACCGCAGAAAGCATCCGAAACCCCACTCAAAAGCTGCACTTAGGAAAAGCTGCTTGTGTCTGCAACCCAAGCATTTTGTAAGTTGTGCTATTTTTCAGATTCCTTTCTCTCTCTCTGGCCTCTCCCTAGTTAACCCAATGGTGTTGCACTTAGGATAGCCCATCATTTGGTTTCTCCTAACCTGTAATTATGGAAAATGGGCCGGAAGGCACACAGGAGGAAGACAGATTTTTCAGGCGGCCCTGACTGTGTGAAGCTGGGTGTGATAGATGAATGGAAGGAAAGCCTGAGGGGCTAACCTGTAACGCGGTGAATCAGGGATACAGAGAAAAGAAAACGTGCACCAGTGTGAGAAGGCGTGAGGGCCACCTGCTTTCATATAAAGAGCGCAGGGCTGCGAGTCAGGTGGTGGGTGGCGTGGAACAAGGGGTCGATTTATAGGACGCTTGTAGTTCCCTTTGCTCCATAATTCACGTCCCGGTACCAGCCTGACATTTGCCCGATGAGACAATAATTCTAGGTGTCTGTTCTTTTCACATGAAAAGTCCCAGTTTTCAGGAAAAAAACATCTCAGGGTCAGTGGGACCATGGGCTCTAACATCCGTGAGGACAGACGGGGGCAGTGGTTTTTGGAGCTCAGCCCCCACTCCGAGCCTTACAAAGGTTTTCCTAAGCCTGGGGCAGCCCAAGGAGACCCGCCAGGCACCGAGATCCCTTCCTCACACCAACCCGCATGACACCCATCACATGTATCAGTTTTGCATATGGGGCTCCCGCCTGCATTTCACTTTAAGAAATATTCTTTTCACTGAACATTTGGAAAACGTTGCAGCTGAGGACTGTGGGGGAAGTACGCTATGCAGTCAGTGGCCGGACCTTCTCTCTTGCCCACAACAGTCTTGCCTCCCCATCTTCGGCTCCACACCTGGCTCGGTGTCAGGAGGGATGTGACGATGGTACCCCACTCACCCCTGGTTCAAGGGGGTCTAGAGCCTTCCTCCCTCAGGCTGTGCTCAAACCACTGGCTGCTAATGGTGTGAAAATGAGCACACACTTTATTGAAAGTTCTGTAGCATCCCTGGGGAGAAGGCATGATGAATCTCAGTCCTCTGGATGAAAAGCTGGAGACACATACTGTGTAAAGGGCTCCCTGCATGATGCTGGTGGGGTCCTTCGGAAGGCTGGGTTGGAACTGCAGCCGGTGACACCCAAGCCCAAGGTCACTGAGCTCCCATGATGCCCTTCGTGTGGAACTGCCTTTGGAATGTCAGTCACTGTGTCTGATCGAGGAGATAGTGGCCACGGACTGACCCTTGACTTCTTTATAATGAGGATCAGATGGCAGCATGGGGATTCCTGCCCCAGAAGCAAGGAGAATCAAAAGGAAGACTGGGTCTGTATGCCGTGCTTGGTCCCCCCTGTCGATGCCGAGCTGGCAGGCACAGGTACTGACCGTGCAGCATGAGCGACCAGGGCCATGACCCTGGGGCAGCCCTGCAGCGCTGTAACAGGCAGGAGCTGGTGGAAGCTTCTAGCATTATCCCATCAGGACGGGGGAGGGGGATATGGGGAGGTGGGGCCTCCCTCCAGCTCTAAGTCAGGTGGATTTTTCGCCATTGGCTCCCGTAGCAAATGACCACAAACTTAGTGATTTAAAACAGCACGTGTGTATTCCGTTAGAGTTCCAAGGATTACAGGAATCTGAACTGCCTCTCACCGGGCTCAAATCAAAGTGTCGACAGGGGCTGGTTCCTCCTGGAGGCTCCAGGGGAGAATCCGTTCCTTGGCTCCTCTGGCTTGTAAGACTGCTCGTTCCTTGGCTGCGTCCCTTCTGTTTACGTGGCTGGGCCCACGTGGAGAACCCAGGATCATCTCTCCAGCTCAAGATGCGCCATCACATCTGCGACGTTCTTTTGACCCGTACGGTAACATATTCCCAGGGTTGGGGACTGCTGCATGGACCTCCGGGGGGCCGCTCGTCAGCTGCCACACCAGGCAGTTCTCAGACTTGGGGGGGGGCGGTGTTCAGAATGGATCCCGCTCTGAGACTTGACCAAGGCCTCTGATGATGCAGTAGGATTTTCAAAGTGTCTTGCTTCGGGAAACCTCCCCTGCTCTGGAACTGGAGCACAGAGAAGAAGAGGGTGCAGAAACCCGGGGCGGTGATATCCTCAAGAAACAGCCAGAGCGACAGAGTTGCGAGATGCTGTCCGCCATGGGCCCTGCCCCCTGGAGACGACGTGAACGAGGGTGAAGTCCTGGCTTGTCCCTGAGCCCCTACACATGCGGGCAGGTCCCTGGGCTTTGGTTCTCTTGGCTCTGACAGGGGTGTGATGCAAAATGCCAGCACCCACAAAAGCCTTATTTTAATAATTTTATTTTACTTCGATTGTTCATTCTTTTAAAAAAGCATATCTATTCTTTCTTTTATTTTTCCCGAAAGGGATTTTATTTCTCCAGACAGGGATTCTTTGATATCTTCCATGCTTTTTTCGAGCCCAGCTAGCACCTTGATAATTGTCGTTTTGAACTCTATTTCTGACATATTACTAATGTCCGTATTGATTAGGT
>CM052895.1:127545991-127564945 GCA_028534135.1 Potos flavus
GAGGAGGAAGGAGGGGGTCTCCCCGGATCTGTCCCTTGTGGGGTCCCTGCCCGAAGAGCAGCGGCCCGACTGTGCCGGGATCACGGTTCAAGGTAAGCCCGAGCTGGGAGCTCACTGTTCGGCTCCATCGCTGCCGTTGGCTTCCCCGTTCTGATATCCGGGAGCTCTGCCCCCCTCAGACACCCCCGGTCTTTCTGTGACCCCACGGGTCCTGAAACCACGCTGTCCCCGTGAGGGCTCCACCCCCCGCTTAGCCTCTGGAGCGATGTCCCTCAGTGGAGCAGATTTCTAAAAGTTCCGATTTTGTGCTGCGCTGCTCTGCGGCTTGCTGGCCCCTCCCCCCGCGGTCTAGCTCCCCGTGGCTTTGGATTCAGTTTTCCGCACGTCCTACCTTCCGGAAAGTGGTCGATTTTCTGTTCCTAGAGGTGCTGTTTATCTTCTCTTCTATCTCCTGCTAAGTTTGTAGTTGTTTAGAGTGGTTTGATAACTATCTAGCTGAACTTCTGGGATCAGACACTCTCTCCGCCTCCTACTCCTCTGCCATCTTGCTCCTCTTCAGGTGACTTTCCCTGTATTCTTTCTTTCTAACAGTAATCACAATACCTGTCAAGGGCAGAATGTTTCGAATAACCCAGAAATCCTTAAATTAATCAGAATCCTGCTGCCCGGTTATCTATGCTCCAAAGGCAGGGCCTGTTTGTTTTCTAGGCAAATATGCACGTGCACATACACGGGTAACTGGGACCAACCATTCTCTAAGCGTAGAAGATATTTTATTTATTTATTTATTTATTTAAAAGATTTTATTTATTTATTTGAAAGAGAGAGAGCACGAGGGGAGGGGTAGAGGGAGAAGCAGACTCCCCACCGAGCAGGGATCCCGATGTGGGGCTCAGTCCCAGGACTCTGGGATTGTGACTGGAGCTGAAGGCAGATGCTTAACCTCCTGAGCCACTCAAGTGCCCCCATATAAAATATTTTTGCAGTAGTTATTCAACTCCTATATGGGAATGCATTTTGATTTATTAACCAGTGTAGTGATATCCACATGCACACATTTTGGTGCTTTCACGCTACTTTTCCTTACTCTCAGACACCCACCGATTGGGAGAACTTCCACATTCTTCTTTCATGAAAGCCACAGGCGGGGAGCCCTGCGCATATCCTACTACTCGAGTTTCTTAGGCTTTCTGAATTTATGAAGAGACAATAGTCTTTTGATTTAAACCTATTGATTTGCAAGAATTGGGCCTTTTGAAAGAGAAAAAGGTGTTTGAGATTCAATGACGTGTCTTTGGCTATATCAAAAGCTAAGTGAGTCCCTGTGTGTAGATTTATAATGTTTATGCTATAAAAAATGGATCTGGGGGGAATGGAGAAAAGGCCACACTAACCTGTCACCCTGCTGGATAAGATTCAGTGCCTTGTGCAGGTGGATGCTGGGGGACTGGAGAGGATGGGAGCAGAAAGAGAGCTCTATGGTCCAGGGATCGAGGGACTGGGTCCTGAGGCCAGGGATCTGGGTGTTCACGCAAGAGGCCATGAAACAGGCATGGAAACAAGCAGCCCTTCTCTGTCTACGTCTGCATCTGAGCTCTCGGGGGTTCTATAGAATTTCAGGCAACTCAGTTCACTTCAAATTCATGGTTTCAAACTTCCGGTGAGTTCCAAGTCTTGCCCCCAAACCCATTCCCCCCCCCCCGCCCCCCGCCCCGGGATATTTGCTCTCCATTCCCTGGGATAACTATTTCGTGCATCAATTTTTCTCCTTAAATCTCCAGGCCCCTCTTCCTTCCCATCCCTCCCATGACCAGCAAGGTGTCAGCTGTGAAAGTAGAAGGAATGAGATGGAAGCATTTAATTTAGCACCATCACATCTAGAGACCTACGAGCCCTGGAAATACTTCTTTCTCCGTCCCCAGACTGGAGGCCGCCATTCCTACTGTTTTGTCAAGGATTTCACTCCTGCGTGTTCCTTTCCCTCCTTCCGATGTCATCTGTTTCTCTCTACTGCATCATTTCTCATAGCATACAAACAGGCCGTGGTTTTTCTGATCCACTTAGATCTTCTTTGACCCTCTCCTGCTCCACTTAGTGCCCTATTTTTCTGCTCCATTTTAAGCAGAAGTCCTCAATCTCATAAGGATTGTACGCGCCTACTGTCTCTATTTGTTTCCCATCTCAGACCCTTGGGATCTGTTTTTTACGCACTTTTATTTTGACTGTCTGTCTTCGAGGCCACCGGCGGTCTCCACATTCTGGTCAGGACAAAAGATGACTCTTCTGGAAGATACACTCTCTTCCAGAACCTCATGCTCCAGCATTTCTTCTGAGCTGACTTCTTTTCTTCCTCTTTCCCATTGATCGTTCCATTGTTTTTCCCCAAGTGCAACTATCTGAGGGCCCCTGGGCTCACCTTTCCTCCCTCCTCTCTCTCTGCCCCCGAGAGGTCGGATTTGTTCTAATGACTCCCACATGTAAATCCCCAGCCCAGATGTGTGCTGTGAGCCTGACACCCCCACCTCCGACCATCAGCTTGATACTTCTGGTCTCACAGGCATCTCAGAGTTGTCATGGCCTCCTCCTTCTATCTTCCTTCTCTTCCATAATCAGTAAATGACACCCCTACTAGCCAGCCACCCACTGAGCTGCTTCCCTCTCCCCCTCCCCGTGCAAGCCACCCATCCATCTTGCCATGGCCCGTGCCAAAGTACAGTTCAAGTGCATTTGTTTTTCTCTACCTCTGCCATCACTCCTTGTTCCAACCTTCTTCAGTCTCACTGGGGCCACCATAGCAGCCTTATGACTCTGACCCCTTTTCTGTTCTATTTTCTGTAGTGGTCGTCAGTGCCCATTTCACTCCCCTTTACATTTAAAGTAAAGTCCCAGCTCCCACCATCACTTCCAAGGGTCCTCTTGTCCCTTGCTGACTTGTTCTACTCTAACGTATACTCAACGCCAGCCGTGCTGGGGCTCTCCCGCCCCAGGAGCATCGCACACATTCCTTCCTCTCCCCAGGACTTCTCAACCTCAGCACTGTTGACATATGGGACTGCATCATTCTTTGTTGTGGGTCTGACATATGCATTCTAGAGTGTTCGGGAGTGTGCCTGGCTTCTACGAAGTAGACGTCAGTAGCATCCCGCCATGCCAAGTTGTGATCACTAAAAATGTCTCCGGATGTTGTCAAAGGTCTCTAAATTGGCAGAATCATCCCTGACTGAGAGCCACTGCTCTGCCTGAAATTCCGCCCACCAGGCATCCCCTCACCCAGGGCCAGCATTAACAAGACTTCACAACCGGGATAGCATAGGCTTCAACCAATCAGAATATATTCTGCCCCCAAGCAGTCTTATCTTTGTCTGTAAAAGGAAGATACTGATAATCCCCACCTTGTAGGCTTGTTGTGAGAGCAGAGGAGTTTAAGTGGATCAAGTGCTTATCCCAGGGCCTGCGGTGAAAGAAATGCTCCATAAGCACCCGATGTTCCCCTTGCCATCCCTACTCTAATTGGCTCATTACTGGCCAAGTCCAAAGCAGCCCCTCTGACTCAGTTACTTTTTATTGCTGCACTCTGGTTGGTTCCATAGAACCCTCACAGGTTGTAATTAACTTGTAATCGTATCCATCTTTGTGTGTGCATTGATCTATTACCTGACTTCCCTTGTGAATCCCACGGAGGCAAGTGCATCAAGGTAGTCCAACTGTTGTAACAAATAAGTGCTACACCCCTCTGATTTCACACAATACGGGATTATTTCTTTTTTTCAAATGGCAGTTCCACGTGAGTGTTTGGTGCACAAGCAAGCCTCCGTTTACCTTTTGCGGCTCCTTCTTCCTCTGCCGGGACTCGCTGTGGGATCCTCTGCCTCCACGTGGCAGAATGGGGAGGGGGAGAGATGGAGGATTTTTTTTTTTTTTAAAGATTTTATTCATTTATTTGACAGAGAGAGAGAGATTACAAGTAGGCAGAGAGAGAGAGGAGGAAGCAGGCTCCCCGCCGAGCAGAGAGCCCGATGCGGGGCTCGATCCCAGGACCCTGAGATCATGACCTGAGCCGAAGGCAGAGGCTCAACCCATTGAGCCACCAAAGCGCCCTGAGATGGAGGATTTGACACGGAAGGTTTTTAGCGGACCTGGGCTGGGAACACCTAGTGGCGCCCCTGGTTAGTGCTCAGTCACGTGGCCACATAGCTGCAAGGCAGGCTGGGAAATGTAGTCTGATTGTGTCCAGCAGAGGCAGGAAAGGGAGTGGGGAGCATCTGGTCGGTCTGTTTACAGGCAGGCATGCATCTGTAGGCTCAGCGTCTACAACAGTGTGGGGCACGGGGTTGATAACGCATAAACATTGTTGCATGAACCAGTGAATCAGTGAGTGCTTTAACCCATGTCAGTCTTTCCTGAGCATCTACATGGGAAGGGATTCATTTTTTTCAGCGTGGCAGTAGCACTTGCAAGCTTTATTATGTATTGAGAAGCTTGTGGAAGGATAATTTATAGTACTTGAACACCACTCTCAGCTCTGCGAGTAAGAGCCACCCAAAGCTTGGGAAGACTACCTGCTTCTCCATGCAGGGCCTCAGTTTCCCCATCCGCCCAGGGTGTCTCCTGGAGTGCACAGGTGCTGTCTGGCTTTATTTCAGATGTGAGCCGCAGCACAGGTTTGTAGACAACAGAGACCGAAAATAAATGCTTCTAGATTGATTTTCTGACCAGCGTCGTTCCCTCTGCCTGTCACGCTCCCCCCCGTCTGGTCTGCTCTGAGGAAGGTACTCGGAAAGAAGGACTCCTGACCAGGTGGATTGGAAAGACAGGAATGTTAAAACACAGGTTGTCTCTCCCCACCCCGCCAAGGGCTGGCAACAAATATTGTGGTTTACGTCGGAATTACAGCAAACTACTTGACAAGCCTTTTGTTATAGGGTTGCCGAATTTAGGGGAAAAAAAGTGTAGGATGTCTGTTGCTTCGGACATATTGTAAGTATGCAAAGAATTTGTTGTTGTTCATCCGAAATTCTAAGCAGACTGGGGACTCTAAATCTTATCCGGTAACCTTATTCATGGGGACCCTCAGCCTTCAGTATTGGCCTTGCTCAGCCACCCTGCCTCCATTTCTGAGGAGTCTGAACAGTGGCAGAGCTGACTGGGTACTTCTAAGATGCGTGAGTGGTCAGAGTAGGTCCCCCTCCTCCCTGATCATGTGTAAGTCGGTTCTTTGATGGTCACTTGGGTGTTCGTCCTTGAGCTCCCTACTTCCATTTCGGGAGCTGGCTGGGCAGGTCACTCTATCTTTCTGTGTGTTCCAGCCAGTGGGTCCTTTACTGTCCAGCCTGAAGGAGAAGGGACTGTCTTGGCCTCCCACTCATCTTGCTTTCCACCTGACCAAAATTATTCAGCCAAGCCTCTAATGATTGTATTTTCTTCTCCTTTATTAAAATTGGGGTCAACCTTAACATCTGTGAGCCATGTTCAGATTTAATTAAGATACACTTGGTTTGGTCCACAACCACTTATAAATTTTAATTAAACTGGATATATATTATACTGAAGTATTTTACAAAAACCAGTGCATTTGATAAGAAATGTAATTATCTGTGTTTGAAATGCTATAGTTTTATATTTTGAAATCCTGATTTTAAAAAGAAAAGCCATTTTAGTTCAACTTTCGTCTTGAATAAGCATTGAGGAATGAGGCCATTTCTGGCTTTGATTTTAATTTATATTAGTCTCCTTCCATTATTGGAAAATATTCATTTGTTCATTCTTTCAACATGGAGGGTCTATTTAGTACCAGGAACTATGCAAGTCATCATATTAGAAACTCAGGTTTGCAGATTTGTAATGGTTTTCCTTTGACCTTGCCTTTTGTCTTCATAGCCTTCATAAGTTGAGTTAGTTATCCACTTAGGTACAAGTATGAGTATGAGTATCTTACCACCAATTCATATGTTGAAGCCCCCAGTGTGGTTGTATTTGGAGACAGGGCTTTTGGCAGGTAATTCAAGCAAAGTGAAGCAAAAGGCTGGGGTCTTAATCTGATCGGATTGGTGGTTTTATAAGAAGAGGATGAGGCATCAGAGATCTCTCTCTCCCATGCACGTGTCAAGGAAAGGGCAGGCGAACACACCGCGAACAAATATCTCCGTGCCAGGAGTGGCTCTCTGACCAGAACCTGACCGTGCCAGCACCCTGATCTCAGACTTCTAGCCCCCAGAACGGTGTCAGAAATTTCTGTTGTTTAAGCCACCCAGTCTGTGCTGTTGTGTTATGGTAGCCTGATCTAATAGAGTGAGCCTGAGTCGAACGTTTTGTATGCGTAGGGTTTCTATGGGCTTTGGCATTCCAGCCTGGGAGGCGGGCCGCTCTGTCTCCAGAGCAGTTTTGCCCTTGGCTGTAATAAACTTCATGAAGTCAGCTACTTCATGGCTCTGAGTACAGCACAGACTCCATCACTAGAGTTCCTGGGACAGCTCTTGAGGATGGAGCAAAGCTAATCAGCTTGTCCTTGGACTGACTCATGACCTTGACTTATTAACATAGCATCTTGACTGATTGAACTTCACAGCCTAGACACTGCTGATTTACAACCTTCAAGTCCTCCACAAGAGAAGATAAATGCAGAATTCAATTTATCAGCTCCTGCAGCTTGCTTCCATTCCATCAGGGGGAGTTTTTCCATTAGAAGAGGTAATAATCCTTTCCTTTTTTGTGTCCCATTGAGTCTCATATGTCAACAGATTTCAGAACATTAAAAAAAAAATCTCAAGTTCAGCTTAATATTTGATGTGACTTTTACACCGCTGAGCCGTGTCCCGCCCTAAAAGCCTGGTTCCCGTCTTTCCCTCAGAGGCTCACCTTCTGTACCTCTTTGATGCACTAAAAATGCTCTCTGTGGATCAATGGCGAGTACCAGCCCTCCAGACATAGAGCTGTGACAGAAAATCAATGTGTGGTCTGGACAGTTGAGGAGAACCTTAAATAATGTCTTAAAAGACTCTGCAGTCCTCCCTCCCAAAGCCCATGGAGACTGCTGGGAGGGGTCATACCTGCTAACTTGTGCATTCTTTCTTGGTGTGCAGGAGTTAATGAAACCAGCAGATGAGAACTACAGTCAAATCACAATTAAAAAGAATTTGGATTCATAGATTATTCTGACACTTTTTTCCCCTCCCGTCCCTATGGTGAGAATATTTAAAAAATACTGAACTTGGCACTTTCCTTAAGTCATGCTGAGACCTAAGGCATGCATCTCATTTTCTTTCTAAAAGCAATACTTAGCAACTTTTACTTGCTGGCATCATCTCGTGCCAAGAACAGTGAGGATGCTTTGGGGGAGAACCAGCGGCTACTTTCTTCTGGTGTCAGTTGAGAAGGGAAGGGGTAAGTGCCCCCATTTATTAGCTTCTTGTTACAGCATAAAGCATTATGAAATGGCCATCTGTGACAGGATTTATAAAGGAGCTACAGGCCAAATGTCTGCAATTCCCAAGATACTCCAAGATACCTGCAACAGTCTTGGATGCTGATTTTTTTGCCAGGTTTGGATTTCTTCTGGTGGAGTACACCTTGGATTACATCCTCTGTGGTTTTTCTGGCATAAAATTTATGCTCGGAAAACTTCCTAGGCCCCTGTAATTAAACAAGGATGGGCAGGTCTCGGAGGGTGTACTTTTCACAATAGTTTTTGTAGCCGTGTTTGTTAAAACAACAACAACAACAAAAACTACAAGACAGATGAGAAACTCAAAGGGCACGAATGTGTTACGAAGCACTGTAGCAATGAGGACTTCCCTGCTTGGACTGCTTGGCTTGCCACTGTTGAGTGGTGTGACAAAGCTGCCTGTGCTTTGCAACAACGTGCTATCACTATTCAGTTTATAGGGGTACAGTGGTGAGAACTAGGTGTGAGATGTGCCTGGAGGTGGCGCACTATTCAGAATGTGAGAGGGACGTGGAAGATGGCAAGGCAGAGGAGGAGATGCAGGCCGTTTGCCACAAGAAGGAGTGAAAGTGTGGCTTATGGCAGGGAGAGAGGGATCTGGGAGCAAGTGGCCCTTTGTTAGCATTTGTTGGGAAGAGACAAGAATTATGAAGAAAAATTTTTTCCAATTGAGAAATTGGAAAACATAAACATTTATGATTCATAATCATTTAGGGAAGGAAGAGCCTCGGGTCACACTGGACTTTGAAGACAGACCTTCTCCTTTTTTTTTTTTTTTTTTCTTTTTTAAGATTTTATTCATTTATTTGAGAGAGAGAGTGAGAGACTACATGTGGAGGGGAGGAGCTGAGGGACAAGCAGACTCCCCGCTAAGCGGGAAGCCGGATGTGAGGCTCTATGCCAGGACCCTGAAATCATGAGCTGAACCAAAGTTAGATGCTTAATCGCCTGAGCCACCCAGGCGCCCTGAAAACAGACCTTCCGATGTTTCTTTCTAGGACATGATGGCTCAGTGTAGGTTCTAGAGCTGCTCTGATCAATATGGCAGCCACCGGCCACATGTGGCTGGTGTGAACCGTGTCAAATACACGTTGGAATTCCAAGACATAATATGAAAAAAGTATTGAATTTCTTAATACTCAATTTTTAAAAAAATATTGATTACATGTTATAATGGTATTTTGGATATATTGGGTTAATGAAGTACATTATTTTTATTTTATTTTATTTTTTTTAAAGATTTCATTTATTTATTTGACAGAGAGAGAGAGAGGTCACAAGTAGGCAGAGAGGCAGGTAGGGGTGGGTGGGTGGGGAAGCAGACTCCCTGCCGAGCAGAGAGCCGGATGCGGGGCTCGATCCCAGGACCCTGAGATCATGACCTGAGCCGAAGGCAGAGGCTTTAACCCACTGAGCCACCCAGGCACCCCAATGAAGTACATTATTAAAATTAATGTCAATACAACCTTCTAGTTACAAAATGAATTGGTCATGGATATAATGTGCAGCATCGTGACTAGTTAATAATACCGTGTTGCGTATTTGGAAGTTACTAAAAGAGTAGATCTTACAAGTTCTCATCACAAGAAAAACAATTGTTAACCATGCGTGGTGATGGACGTTAACTAGACTTACAGTGGTGGTCAAGTCATAATATATCCGAATGCCAAATCATTATGTCATTAACCTGAAACCAACATAATGTTCTCAGTAAGAAAGTTAATTTCACTGCGGGTTTTTTTTTTTTTTCTTTTAAAAGTATGGGTACTAGGAAACTTAAAATTTTACATGTGCTTTACATTATATATTTCTTTCCTGGGCAGCACTGCTCCAGGTTATACAAATTGATTAAGTTGAATGTCTCTTATGCACGATCACACCATAAAATAATTTAAGTTCTTCAATTTAAAAAACAAATATCCCCAATTCTGCGAATTTCTCTCTAAGTCACCTGGTTCCAGAGGGCTCACCAAACATGTCACCCTGCTGACCAAACCCCCATTTGTCAATGTCCCCCTTGAAATATGATGTCTGGAATTGTATGTAATGATGGCTGATGGAGTTGAGAAAGGGCTCAGGGGAAGTAAATAGTATGAGGGCTTGGGATCTGCATGACAGGGTCAAGATGGCTCCCAGCCTAATACTAACAGTTCACGATCTTTTCAGGGTGACTTTGCTGTGAGATGGGCTGAGATCTGACTTGGATCTGACCCTCTAGCAATAGGATGGCCCCCAGGTAGATGGAAGCAAGAGTCACAGCCCCCCAAGCCTAGTACTCATACCTCCCCCCATCCCCCATGCTCCTGGGGATCCAGATAGTCCCTCCTTCTAACAGCAATCTGATTGTAGACTCAGCTGGACACTCTCCCATCTACCCCCGGGAGAGACGATTAGTGTAAATAATTGCCCTGGTTATATAAACAAGAGATGCCGCATTTTTAACCACTGAGCTTTTGGAATTTGTAACTCAGGGGCCTTGAAAGCCACCCAAGGCAAGTTCCACAGTCCCTGTTCTCTGGGCTTCCAATCGCTTGACACACCGTGTAAGCAGGTTGTTTGCTCCCGACTCGTGCTAAGCTGTACTTGAGCTGTGGTAGGTGATGTCAGTGTGTTTTAGTGGATAGGAAATCCAGGCTCTCAGAATGTTCCAGAGGCTCGTGTTTGCTTAGCCGAGGTGGCCGGTGAAAGGGGGCATGAGCAGGACTAGAGAACTGGTTCCTAATGCATGGGGGTCCAGCTGTGCCGCGCCCCAATTGTGTCCAACACCCTCTGTTGACTGAGAGCTTGGGGGATGGGAGCAGGGGTGGGGTGGGGGTGGGGCTGCGGTGAAGGGGGTGGGGAAGAAAGGAGGGATTTAAAGAACAATGCTCTCTCTCTCTCTCTCTCTCTCTTCCCCCTGGGACCACTTCTCACTGAATCACCTGTTCAATCTTAGGAATTACTCTCAAAACTGAAAAGTTTCATTTGGCCAATTGAGGGGGATGTGTGTGCGTGTGTGTGTGTTTTCATCATTTTAATCAGTTAAAGCTAATCTCTTTAAACCTTTATGTAGAAAAAAACCTTGGAATCTGGTATATACATACTTTAAATCTTACCCCAAGGAAGTAGTACCCTAATCTTTCAAGAGTCATCATTCCGAATCCAGCAAATACTCTGCTGGTTGAGTTCTCTCAGATGCGTGTCCAAAAGATACCTCTATTTGGTGAACCAGTTTGGGGTTTTCCTGCTTCTCCCTTGAGCACCCGCCCCCCTCCTTATCTGGGGCCACATTGTGCGGATTACCCTTCTCCCTCAATGCTTCTCCGGCTGCTAGCATCTTAGCAGACCGTACACCGTCCTCACAGGGGCATTGTGGGCGCCTTGTGGCTAAAGGTGCTTTGTAAAAAAAGTGATGCTACCTAAACAGAAGATCATTATTAGTAGATCACCTTCTCTCTCCCAGACTCATTATTTCAGTCTTGCAAAATGAACCACATTTGCCATCTGCTGGCCCAATTACCTAAATGATTCAAATTCTCTGAAACCTCGTCTCACAGCTCCTCATCCTTCCCAACTCCCATTCGAGGGCTGCCAGCAGATTTTAGAACCCTGAGATTCCGATTCTTGTTGGAGCCACTTAGCTTTGTGATAGGCAAGGGCACTCCCCAAGGTAGCCCCATGACTCTCTTGCCACTGAAGGTGATGGCGGTCTTGCTTCAGTTTCTATCTACCTTGTGCCTCGTTCGTATTGTCTGTTTTGTTCTGTATCATCTCGCTCTTGAAAGTGTATAAGGAGTCTTTTGGGAAAACCAAAGAGAGCTGCACGATGCCTGCTTTCTTTATATTTCCTTATTAACTTGGTTGACGGTTGGATAACTTTTGGCCTCTTGGCCAATTGTCTAAAAATGAAATTCCAGAAAGTTAGTTGAGGATGATCTGTTTTACGTTTAGACTCTTTTGGTTTACCCATTTTTTCCCTCACGTTATTTATTGTATCATCTTTAAAAACTATACTATCCTCTTTCCAGATTACCTCTGTAACCGAACTTTAAGTTTGTGTTCTAAATTTTCATGATTTGTTGAATTTACCGGTTCGTATGTATACATGTTGTTTAAATCAATCCGAGTTAAACTCGAATTTGGCAGTGGAAGCGTGGAGTCATGGCGCAACCAAAGGGACCCCCGCTATTAGCACCGGGCGTAGGGAGAGGCAATGGTACCAGATTCGTGGGTATTGGCTTTTTGGGCAACTCATTAATTTCAAACATAGGCGTTGCCGAGGACTCTCTGTTTCTTGATGCTATTCCATTCCTGACTCTGCCTTATTTGTTAATATAGGATAGTGATTTCAAATCAAAGTAAAGAAATCATTTATGATTCCATGCTATAGACTGGTTGTAGGTTTAGTACCTATGGAAGACACACACGCAGCCACAAATACATACAACTGCAGGTTCTCCTCCTGTAGTAAAATAACAGGGAAAGCCTTGAAGATCAGTTCAAGATATGAAAACACTTTATAACTAATCGGGGTATTAGTTGTGCAAATAGTAATTACTGTAGGAAATCTGAGAATGGATTTGGGCTGGACTTTTGGCATGAAGCATTCTGGAGGTTTTGCATGACCACAATTGTCAGGATGGAAAAACTCAGGAGCCACTGGGGGGAAATGGGCCAATAGGTTCCTTAAACCAGTTTCCAAGAACTCAAGTGGGTTTGGTTTCCAGGGCACACCGAAGACCGAGCTGTCTCCATCGTCTGGTGGTGTCATTCTCGGTAAAGGAAAAGCTGTGTGGGTTGATTTAACAGCAGCTGATTGTACCACGTCTTTCTTTTTCCAGTGCTGTTTGATGACTTGGTTTGATTAATCTGAATTTGTGTATTAATAAGGCCAAATTTTCTAGGTGGTTTTATTTCTTCGTTCAGCACTGAGCTCATGGTAGAGTTTCTCAAAGGGTAATGATGGGTGTCTGGTCACCGCAGACATGAGGGCTACCTGGCTTAATGTCACAGTGTTTGTTTTTTTGTTTTTTTTTTTTAAAGATTTTATTTATTTATTTATTTGTCAGAGAGAGAGAGAGAGTACAAGTAGGGGGAGCAGCAGACAGAGGAGGCAGAGGGAGAAGCAGGCTCCCCGCTGAGCAAGGAGCCCGATGCGGGACTTGATCCCAGGACCTTAGGATCATGACCTGAGCCGAAGGCAGTGGCTTAACCGACTGAGCCACCCAGGCATCCCTGTGTCACAGTGTTTGTAATCACCCGATGTTTCATTTTTCGCAGAACATTTTTCAAAAAACTATTCCTGTAATTAAGCCACAGTACCACAGTATTGGGATACCCACTGGCCTGAACACCGTATAAATCATCCTACGGGGAGTACAAGAAATTGGCAGTTCATGATCTTATAAAAGCTAATCTTACTTGTTTAAATTTGAATTTAACATGAACCTGCCAAACGTGTAATTACCTTGGAGTGTCTTTGGAAAATAAATAAAAGTCTAAGCTGCCGTTTGGTGGCTAATTTTTCTTATTATCAATGTGTTTTATAGCAATTGTGATTAAAATGTTCTTTTGTTTTTCACTGCGAAGATCTCATAATAAAAGCCCAATGAGTGCTCACGGCAGACTTGCTTTTCATATTGTCGATGGCCTCAGGCTGGCCAAGGCTGGTGTCCACGTGGATGGTCTGGACACATCTGCTCTTCTGTAGCAACAAGTTTGGGTTTTCCAAGTAGCAAAGCCCAGAAGGAAAAATAAATCTGTAATACACTTTGCAAAGTGTATTACATACAAAAATATGTATGCAATTTACATACAAAAATACATATGCAAAGTCCTTCGAGATTTCCCATTTACAAGTTTTCTGAGTTTCCCTCTTTCTTTTATTTTGTTTTTAGAAGAGCTCATGACTCATTTCAGCTTCTGGTGTCCCCTTGCTTATTTTTCTTCTTTAACGACAGTCGAGTGTAACCTGATTTGCACTGATGCTTGTTTCCTTCTGCAATAAGCTGCAGCAAAAGCTTAACATAGAAGCATCGGGTAGTCAGAAAGAGTACTTTTAAAAAACTGTTTTTGTTCAGAGATGACTGTATCTCTTATGTAGAGTGGACCATTAGAACAAAATTAAAGTACGCTTTTGAGAAAGAGGTTAAAACTGGATTTTATCACAATCATTTCAAAGAGTTAGTATCACCAACCGACCCTCCCGAACTTCCAGTGTATTCTGAGCTGATGGCAAGAAGCTGGGGATCAAAGAGAGTCTTGGTAGCAAGAAGAGGGTTTGTCACAATAATGAGAAGGATGAAGCAGGGCCATTGCCCACGGTGCCTGTGGGACGGAGCCCAGCGGAGCAAAGACAGAGGGTGCTCCTGGGGCTGGTTGGATGTGATTGATCTGTTGTGTGACTCAGTTTCCCCAGATCCGCAGCTTTCATTCCTCTAGACACAGGTTCACCTGGGCCACTGCCTGGCTCACTGTGGTCTTAGGTGGGATACTTCGATCCCACGAGAGCTGATTTACAAAAATAGGTGGTGGGCCAGATTTGGTGCGTGAGCCCACCCCCGGATAAAGCACAAACCCCTCAGCCTGCTCCGAAGGACTCTTTGTTGGTCCCACCCCCTTACCCAGCTTCATCTCCTACTGTGGCACGCAGGCCCCGCCCACTCCTCGTGGCTGCTCCTGACCCATCTCTACCCTTCTGTCTGTTTCCGCTGGCCCTCCTTGTCCAAGTGCAGCCTCCTTTCCAGACAAGCCATCCCAGGCCTCCTCCAGAATGAAGTAGAACAAAGCTCATATCATGCCGTTTCCACCGCTCAGATGGGAGAATACCCTTTTTTTTTTTTTTAAATCTTATCAGCAGAGCTGGGTGCTGGTGATCCTGGGCGGGCCCTGTGCCCAGAAGGGCCAAGCGGTGAACCCGAAGGCCCTGGCGTGACATCCCACCTCTGTTCCCAGTGCTGGGGCCGCGTGCATTACTGACCTGGTTCGAGAAGCCATTCCAAAGACACCATTCCACAGAAGGGAAAATCAATAAGTAATTTCTTCCCCCCCCCCCCGTGTAGCTCCACGGGCGACAAGGACAGTACACACCCACCCACGACTGTGAGGGAGTGTGCCTGGAGAGAAAGGCAGCGGCGTGCCCATCTCTAAATGAAAATCAAGACAAATGGCGGAGGCAGAGGAGGCCTGAACGGATAGATGTTGATGTATGGGGAGCCATTTTCCATAGGCATTTAACTTTAGTTCACCGAGGCACTTCGCCCCAGAGCGCGTGTTGGCGGGGCTACGATTCTGTTTACGGATGGACAACATGGAATATTTTTCAGGGTGAAGGGTGAGCCTCGAATCTCTTGAATCGGAATCTATCCCGTGGCCTCCTCATCTTTCCCAGTTTGGAGAGTCCTCTACAGAAATTGCAAGTAAGTGATGAAATGTGAGCACCGCCGGAAGAGAATTCCTCCTGTGCGTTCGAAGTGGAGCTCGCCGCAACCGTCATCTATCATTTCTTGCTTCCAGAGCACGGCCACCGAAATGGAGCTGACTCAGCACAGTTTGAGGAAACAGGAGTGCCACCACGTTAAAGAAGCTTCGTGGCTTTGCTGATAGATGCTCATTTCTCTGGTGCTTTCTGAAATAAGTATTGTAGACAAAGGTCTTTATTCTCTTCTCCCAACGAGCGGATAGCTCTTCAGTCCCAAAATGTTTCTTAATACTCCGGCTAGAGGTTATTCCGGATACAGCTGACCCTTGAACGGTGAGGGGGGAGGGGAGGAATCATGGCCACAGACAACACCCCACCCCCACCCCTACAGTGGAAAACCCACCTGGAACTTTTGACTCTCTCAAAACTTAGCTGCCAAAAGCCTACTGTTGACTGGAAGCTTTACCAATAACGCGAACGGTGGGCTAACACATATTATGTATGTTATGTGTATCAAATACTGTGTCCTTACAAAAAAATCAGCTAGAGAAAAGAAAATATTATGAAGAAAATCCCGAGGAAGAGAAAATACCTTTACAGCCCAGGTCTGGAGTCAGCAGAAAAAATCCGCTTCTACGTGGACCTGGGCAGTTCAACCCCGTGTTGTTTCAGAGGGAACTGTAAATACACCCGAAGGCCTCAAACCTTTTTGACACTAGTAAACATTATTTTTCTAGGCAAGGTGGCAAACTCGTTTTCTTTCTGACTTGCCTTTCCCAGTAGGTGATGGAAAGCAGATGTCGCAATATTGCCAATTATATCAAGATGATGCAGCAGCAGAAAGGTTCTAGAAACAACCCTTAATCCATTAATAGAATTAATGGTCCCATTATGTCATCTAACAAGTTTTATTTTCCTCTGTGTGCTGAGAAGCATGAAATTATCATGTAAATAATGTCACATCTGTGCAAACAATTTGCAAGGTGCTCTCCAAATTCGAATTTAAGCTGTCATCTCTCTTTGTTTGTTAACTGTTGTAGTCCCTGAATTTTTTTTTCCGCCTCATGTAAGAACTGTAAATTGATTTTTCATTTAACCCTCACGCCTGTGTGTCAGGAATCTGTGTGTTTTGAAGGATCTGGAGAGAGTGCCCACTAGCACCGTTTGGAATTAACATTCTGTGAGCAAGGACAGCCAGCAAGAGGCTGATGTGAATATCCTTAGCATTCCTAGCTGGCTTCATAACCCCTTTAAAGGTAATCTCATTTTTCCCTTTTGCCTTTGCCAAGTGTGTTTTTATGTCTTCATGCCCGTGTGACGAGGGTCCCTGTGGCCTTCTAGCTTCTGGGTTGTTTTCTGTGAGCTCCCCATTAGGTAAGTCTGCGTGCAGGGGTTGGCAGTGATGGAAAGAAAGTGATCAGTACAGAATCCTGGCCATCCGGATCCCGCAAGCAGCCTCTTAATTCTCGTGCTTACATCCAAATCTTGCATGTTACAACTTAATGGCATTCATTTTCAGAGAAATGCAGTTTCTGACATTGTGTATTTTGGTGTGGGAATTTGCTAGAGTACTCACCACACACACACACACACACACACACACACACACACACACACACACACACACAACTTCACTGGGAACTCGTGTTAATTAGTAATGCAAACTCAAACTATTCCCAAGAGAATGGAGGACATGCCAAGCCTCCTAGACATTTCAAGCACACATTTTACATCATTTCATTTAATTCAGACCTCCCCACTCAGGGATGCAGTTTTGTTAGCTGGACGGTTATTTCTAAGGTACCTTTTGTTCTGCATTCAAGTCGTCTTAACTAAGTGTGCTATTTATGGTTTTGCACAGTAGAATCATCGGTCTTGCTACCATGCCATTCCATCGGACGCTGGTATTCAGCACCAAACTAATTGCAAATCAAGTTTTAGCATCTCAAGGATGCGAGGGTTGGGAAATATTTTCTACTGTCACTTGGGTTCAGGGAGAACAACAAGATAATTTCGAGCCCTCTGCTCCATGCTGCATTATTAAAGAGGCCATTGTCAGTAGAGGCTTTTTAAGAGTGTGAATGGTGTGTGTGTGTGTGTGTGTGTGGCGTGGAGGAGGAGGTGCAAAAGGACACAGCAGCTCAGAGACAAAGGCTGACCACCGCCTGAAGTTGCTAAGATTTGCAACTTCCTATCTCAGTGTCTACGTCTCGTCAAGATATGGCTGCTATTCCGTTCCTGTAAATGCAGGGTATTTGGATATTGGCTTAGTCTCCTTCAGCATGCCTCAAAGCTCATGGAAATGATCAGACTGCTTACTGGCTGTTTCAGGGCAGTGGGTTCCAGGTGACCGTAGCAGCCGATTTGATAAAATGGAGCGTGTTAAACATGTATTTTACATTGTGGGTAATGAGACCTGCCCGATAACCGATTTCATACCTTGCACTCGGGCTGGCTGGAACAAAGAGCTTGTCAGGGCTGCTCTGGGGCGTGAGCTGGTGGGGACTTCTCACTTGGGGCTTTTTTCTGCCTCTCTGGGCGCCTCTGGGAGGAGCCCTGCCGCCCAGGGAGCGGTTACCGAAGGCCCGCTGTGGAAGGCTACTGAAGCTTACGGTGAAAGCGGGCTTCTTGGAATGACTGATGTTCCTGACAGATCCCAGGCTGCTCTGGTGTAGACACCAGCATCGGAGCACAGCGTGGTCTCAAAGGCCACCGTAAGGGATCGCGTTTGTTTCAATGACAGGTTGTCAGGAAAATGAAGGATGTGGTTTCGTGTCATTTTCCATCACCTCTGCATTATTTACAAATGTGCTCCAGGCAGGAGACTTGGGAACCGTATGAAAAATGACAGCGGCACACTAAGGGCACACGGCCGTCCCGCGGCACCCCAGTCCTCAGGGACAAGGCTTTGCAGATCGGGGCATCGCTGAGGGCGGATGGACTTGGGATGGAGCAGCTCTCAGAGGAACGTCTCACCTGTGGCCGGGTCACAAAGAGAAATCGGTGCCTGTTTCCCCTTCCTTAATCTCTCAGTAGCCAGGATGTCATTCTCTGATTACTGTTTCGCAAACCTAGTGAGTTACCCGGACACAAGAACACAGTTTCTGGGAACCCCCCAGGGAATTTTTTTTAAATGTAATATATCCTGTCTAATACAGCCTCTGGAAAGGGCGCAGTATGTGCATTTGGGCATACAGTTCGTTTATCCTTATTTTACTTCAGCAGTGTTGATGGAGCATTTACTATGCACCGGGTTCTCTTCGAGGTCATGAGATCGGAGCCATGAACACGGGAGAGTCACGTCCTACTCTCCTTCTGCGAACATTCTAGAGGGGAGAGAGACAGTGAAGAAACAAAACGTGCACAACAGAATCAATCTTAGCCTAGAGGTGTCCAGGGCCGGGCTCCCCACCACAGAGGGATGGGAGTGCTCCCGAGAGTCCTGAGGGAGAAGCCTGGCCGAGCGTAGGGAGGACCGCCCGGGCCCCGCGGACGTGCAGGCTTGGCTTCTGAGCTGGTCGTTCTAATCAGGTCACAGCTGGAGTAAATAGATCTCCCTCTCCTTTGGCGGCTCTCAGGTAGCCTTTGGAGAAATGCCATCAAAGTTTCAAAACCTGACCTAAGGGTGCTCCTTGTCCTGCTTGTACACCAGTTTGGAAAGGTCTTCGGAGAAATTTTGTATTAGTTTCTTTTAAAATTAAAGAAGACCAAAAGAAAAAAAAAATCACATCTCGTCCAACGATCCTGGTCTGGAGTCTCGGATGTGACTTGTGCTGGCAGGGTGGGCGGGGGTAAGTCTTGGACCTTCCCCGGTCATTCTTCTTGCCTTAAATGCGGGAGTTGGTTCAGAGGCACTTTTGGTTCCCAGAAGTTGTGTGCATTTCCCCCTGCGAGCCCGTGAGCATCCCCCCGTGGGAGCCCCTGCGCGTCTCCCCCTGCGAGCCTGTGCGTGTCCCCCCGTGGGAGCCCCTGCACGTCTCCCCCTGCGAGCCTGTGCGTGTCCCCCCGTGGGAGCCCCTGCGCGTCTCCCCCTGCGAGCCTGTGCGTGTCCCCCCGTGGGAGCCCCTGCGCGTCTCCCCCTGCGAGCCTGTGCGTGTCCCCCCGTGGGAGCCCC
>CM052895.1:127565445-127581597 GCA_028534135.1 Potos flavus
GTCTCTGCCATCTTGCGTGCACTCTCCATGTAAGCCTCTGTATGTTCTCCTCCCGAGTCTCACGTGCACTGCTGTTTCTATGTATGCTCACGGGTCCTCTCACCATTTAAGCCCATGTGTTCCCTCCTTTTATGAGATTATGGCATCTTCCTCCTGCAGGCCTGTGCACATTCTTACCTTGCAAATCTTGGAGGACTGTAATTATGATTGCTGGGGCCTCAAGGCCTGCAGGGAGCCCGAGGTGGGCACTGCCCTTGACAATGGTCTTCCTCTAGGATTTTCATCCGAGTAAGATAGCCCAGGGCCCTCTTCTGGACCCTCCATGGTGCGAGGGAGCCCATAAATTCTCACTGGCTCTTCCCGGAAACAGGGGCATTGGTGTTTGTTAGGTCCTCCCACGGGTCCTGCCCAGCTGCACGAGGCGGTGTAACCACTGAACTCCAGGAGAGGGAGCCCGCTTCTGAAGGGGAGACTGGTCCTGTGATCCATCTCCATACCCCCTGCCTTCCCACACAGTGGCATTTACTAAATTATGCTGTTGGGAATTGCCCCGAGTTTTCTGCGTCACACCTAGCTGCAACGTGTTTTTCCCTGGGTAAAGGTATCCGGTCAACAGTTAGAGGTGGTGGGGGGTCATTACGCCCCCCAAACTTCCCTACTTAGTTTGTAGGGGAAGCAAGTCTCACACTAGACCTGCCACCTACAGAAAGCAGTCAGGAACAGTTGCACAGTGTCTAGTGTGAGCCTGATAAAGTCTTTGCTCTCTGTCCTTCCAGATGATTCTTGCACATCTCACAGAGAAGCCTCAGGGACACCTATGTGACGGTTTTCCTGGGACAGACCCCTGCCATTCCCCTAGACTTCAGCCCCCAGAGCCTTCTGACTCAGCTGCTGCAAATAGGACCTTTCAGAGGTAAGACTTGGGGCTGTCTCTATGGGTGGGGGTGCGGGGCTCAGACTTAGAATATAGTCCAAACTCAAAAGCATTTTGCAGATGTGAGACACGATTAGGAATCTGTCTCCCTTTACACAGGCACAGATGTTAACATTTTAGTGACTCAGAAGAAGTCCCATTCTCATTGACAACCTTCTTTTAAAAAAGATAGGTCCTCTAAGTTGCAACAATATGCTTTCCCCTTGCCCTCTCGCCCTCCCTGGAGACTCTGTAAAGTTATTTTCCTTTTGGCTGAAGTGTGTTATGATGAAAACTGTTACCCCCTCTAACCCGAGGGGAAGGCAAGTTCCCTTTTTGGACCTCATCTGGAGGGAGGTGGATGGTGGGCTTCTGTGGGAAGGATGATTGAGAAGAACATAGGTTAGAAATTGTGGTCATGGAAGGGAGGTGCCATAGGACTGGTTAGCGTGCTCTGTGGAAGTAGAGGCATGTTTGGGCTGGAGGTCCTGAACTTAATGTGATGCCCATCTACCTTCCCCCCCGCGCTGCTCTCCCCTTAAAGATGGCGGCTGCGCAGTGCTTGCCCAGTAGACCAGGAGGCACAGGTTACGGTAAAGAGACAAATGAGGTACGCCTGGGTGGCTTGGTTGGTTAAGTGTCTGCCTTGGGCTGAGGTCATGATCTCGGGGTCCTTGGATTGAGCCCTGTGTTAGGCTTCCCACTCAGAGGGGAGTCTGCTTCTCCCTCTGCCTGCTGCTCCCCCTGCTTGTGCGCTCTCTCTCTCAAATAATTAAAAAGTATATATAAAAATAGAGAAAAACAAATGGCTCCCAGGTAGAGATAGCAGTAAAGATCTGAGAATTCCTGGGAGAGCCTGCCCACCCCCCACACCTCGGTGCCGCTAAGCCCTGACTCTCCTCCCTTCCCTGGAAGTGGTTTCTGCACAGGTGCCCTGCCCAGACCCCCAGGGTGGTATGGCATGCAGTGGTGCCCAGCTGCTGGTCTCTCACGGAGTCCACACCCCGTGGGAATCCGGGCAGCTTCTCAAAGCTGGAAAAGCCAAGAAAACCAGAAGGAAGGGGGCCCTGCCATCACCTTGATTTTAGCTCAGTGTGGCTTGGCCAGAACTACAAGAAAATGAATTTGTGTTGTCTTAAGCCACCATGTGTGTGGCAATTTGTGATGGCAGCAATAGGAATAAGAATAGACACCAACAGAAGAATTGAAGACATACACGGAGGAGTGGTGATTAACTCGGCTCAGGGCAGAAGGAGCGGAGCAGAGCCTGGTCTGTGGGGGCCAGGGGCCAGGAAGCTCTCACCTGCCTGGAGGGAGTGGGCGAGGGGTGCAAGGTGGGATCTGGGCAGTTGGGACCCCAGGCTCCCCAGGCTCACAGATCAGAGACCCGAGACCACAAGGATGTCTCAGCCACGCCTTGTACTTGAAAAGTCCTGTGCTAGACCAGGGCCATCTTCAACCCCAGTTGGTGGTATCCCCTCCATCTCACGGCCCAAAACAGAAACCTAGACATCATTCTCACTGCGGCCTCCTCCCCACATCCCCGTGCCTAATCCATCCAAATATATTAATCCTGTCTGATTCTGACCTTCCTCTTTGAGTTCATCTACCGTTGTCCTCACAGCCACTTCCGTTTGTCACAAAGACCAAAATGGCTGTTCACGTTATGGCTTCTATTTTCCTTATTCTGGGCGCTTCTTCCCCTTGGCTTGCTCTTGCTTGTTTCTTGGGTTTACGCTCAAATGTCACTCTGTAGGGGGAGCTTTCCTGACCCCAGGACCCTTGCAAACCATTGTTCTCTATCACATCTCCTGGTTTTCATCTAAGTCATGGTTTGTTCACCTTGAGCTGAAATCATCTTGTTTGTTGAGTTTTGTGCTTATTGTCATTCCTTCTTGAGAATGGGCAAGCCCATGACTGTCCTGTTGGCTTCTGAGTCCTCCATGACCAGACTGACCTCTGGCATGTACTTGACATCCTAGGCATCTCCAGCATCTTTGTCACACTCCATCTGCTGGCCCATGACCCTGCCTCTCACGTGGATTGGGAGACCTTCATAATGTAACAAACTTTGAATTGTGTTTGGTCTTGAATCTGCCAGAGTCCTTCTTTTTCAAGTTGGCCTTTAAGGAGAAAGGGAAGTCCCAGAGAATCTGGGGCTTTCCAAATAGTAGAAGAAGCCACATGACTTACACAGTGTGGGACAATTAATACAAGGCCGAGGAATTAATTTGTAAATTCAATAAACAAATTCCATATCCTAGAGTAAACTTATTCTATATTTATGAACAATGTACTATTTCACATGCTTTGAGTCCTTCACATGCTTTCAAATCGAAGATTGTATTCCTGGGAAGTTGAGTAAGAAAAATGCAGTTTGGGATTGAATTATATTGGGAAGCTTCTTAGTTCCTCTTAGTAAATATCACAAGAGACAGATCCAAACTAGATTTAAATTTAAATAAAATATCTCTCCTCCACCTTAACATGGTTCCTTCTTCACTGTGCCCCAGTGATGTGGAATGCAAATATTTCCTATCAGCTACTACTACTGCCTACTGTTACTACTGCCTACTATTACTACCACTTCGACCCACTATTATTACTACTGCTGCCCACTATTACAACTACTGTCTACTATTACTACTACTGCTGCCTACTGTAGTACTACTACAATATTGTAGTTCACTACTTTTGTAATGAACTTCACTGCTATTGTAGCAATACTAATAATAGTAGTAGTACTACTTAGTACTACAGTACGGTATTACTACTATTGTATTACTACTATAGTATTACTGCTATTGTAGTACTATGTAGTACTACTACTATTGCCTACTACAGCTACTACTACTGCAATGACTACCACTACAATGACTACTACAATTACCACTACAACTACTTCTATAATTACCACTATTGCTATAATTAATACTACGACTACAATTGCTACTATTACTGCTGCTATCATTACTATGATGATGATGGCTACAATTACTATTACTACTAAAATTACTGCTACTACTATTACTACTACCACTGCTACAATTATTACTACTGCTATACCAGTTACTATTACTACTATACTTGCTACTCAATTGCTACTCTATTATAATTACTACAATGATGATGACTGCAGTACTGCTACTACTAAAATCACTATTATCACTACAATTACAATGACTACAACATTTACTGTCACTAGTATGACTACTATTACAATGATAACAACTACGACTGTTAACAATTACTCCCCTTCCTCCTCTCTACTGCTTGTGGTGATCCACATAGTTCTTCCATAGTTCACAGGCTTCTTCTCTACCATAGTCCCACTTCATTTCATTTTTTTTTAAAGATTTTGTTTATTCATTTGAGAGACAGAGAGAGAGAGAGAGAGCAGGGGAGGGAGAGAGAGAGAGAGAGAGAGAGAGAGAATCCCAAGTAGACTCTGTGTTGAGCATGGAGCCTGACACGGGGCTTGATCTCACGACTCTGAGATCATGACCTGAGCTGAAATCAAGTCCAATGCTTAACTGATTGAGCCACACAGGCGCCCTCCCCCCCACTCCGTTTCTTTTTTGGGAAGAATATCATTTTTTTCTGGTTCCTGTCTTAAACTTTTAGTTTTAGAATAATTAGGGGTTCCCAGAAAATTGGTAAAAAAGGTACAGTGAGGTCCCATGTACTCTTCACCCAGTTTCCTCTAATGGTAACATCCCACAGTACTCTAGTATAGTATCAAAACCAGGAAATCAACATTGGGGTTTCTTTTAATTTTAATAAAGCCCAAATCAATCTTTCTCCCTGCCCCCCTGCCCCGTATATATATCACTAATGGAAACTGAAAGATCAATATGTTTGAAGTCTGGAATCTTTTGGCTGGACTATCATTTCTTTGTTCTTTGCCTTTTGTTTGTTTCTAGGTGTTATTTATAATATCAGATGTTGTATTAGCTCATGCCATTTTCTAACATAAAGCCTTGAAATGGTGCATTGTAGTGAAACAGACTTTTTAATATGGCAATATTTTACGAATACGAAGAAACAGAAGTAAAATACAGTTTTGTCTACCTGGAGGTATACTTCTGTCTGCTGTGAAGTGATTGGGCTTTAGGGCCGCTCCCTTTCTCGACAGGAAATAGCCCCACACCCCGTGGAGAGAGTCTCAAGTAGAGGAATTTCTAGGGAGCAGCAATGCTATACTCTGGAGCCATTTAGATGGAATTTCTTGTGGAGTCTTCCTCTGGAAGTCAGCAACGATAGGTTTATCTTCATCTTTGCAGAATGGCCATGGACAAAAGGGCCTCACAAGACCCCTTTCCAAGCTTCGTGAATTTCTTACCGCCATTTTCCTGGTAGAAGGCTAGACCTGAAACATCAGTTTGGTCATTCTGATCACTCTAGTGATCTGGTCAGTTATTTCAATAGGGGGCACTGTCCTTTCTTTATTCTTCATATTTCGTCTCCCCCACAATCGTGTTGCTTCACTTTGGGGAGCAGGTGTGGGGAACAGGAGAGATGCACCTTAACATATAAGTTTATCAGTTAGGACCAAGAGATCTAGTGAACACAAACCAGAGGGATGCTGGAAAGGGCCCTTCTAACACAGGGCTCATGCAATGACCACAGGATTAGAAAGAGTTGAACTGGTTAATTCACTGCTCGCTTGTTCTTACCCATGGCTGCACTTCACAGCAAAAATGCCGATGCTCCGGTCCCACCAAGACCAAGTACATCATAATCTCCAGGAGGTGGGGCATAGGCATCAACATTAATAACATTTCAAGTACAGAGTCAGGGTTGACAACCCCTGACCGCAGTGCTGAAGACAACATATCCCAGGTGAAAGAAACCGTGTTTGCTTGGATGCTTTTATTAAAGGATCGGACTGTGTAGACTGTGTGATGTCCAGTGTGAAGGAGAGACCAGGAATGGGGAAGACGCATCTTTTTCCTGGGATGTGGGGTTCATTGCAGCAGGCAGCTCAGGGCAAGTAGCAAAGTCAACGTGGTGGGCAGTGCTAACAGGCAGAGCTGCAGTTCTGGGTGGACTGTGGTTTCCAGACTAGGCCCATGTCAGTGGATGGAGGTTTAGGAATAGGACTCCTTTTGTTAGGAGGCTTGGCATCGTCTCCAGGTGACCTGGACTCAGAAAGTGGAGTGTCATGGTAGGGACAGAAGACATGCAGTATGGATGACCTCCCACTCCCCATGAAACATGGCACTTTCCCCGTGAAGCTCAGATGGAATTGCAGATCTCTTTAGTCTCCTGAAAGCCACTCTCGAATGATCCAGAAGGATGAAGAAAGAGGACTGGGAGCCAGCAGCTTCATCTGATAGGAGGCAAGGCTGCAATCTGGATGCCCAGGAAGGCTAAGACTCCTTCTTGGAATTTGCTGCTATGGCTGCCCCACTGGGGTGGGCTTGGTTTGTGGGAAGAGACTACTGGGGGATCTTGCTCTGAGGAGTCAGAGAAGGGCATGCAGATGATGCCGGCAGCCCCCTTCCCCCAATACTTCCTTGGAAACCCCACACTTCTGTGAGTAGTGGCATTCATGCTCTATAATTGGCTTTAATAATTTAAACCATAATCTTATCATTAGTCTCTTCTGTCTTCTTTCTAATCAAGTTTCACAGTATCACGGCTAAAAAAAAAAAAAAAAAATTAAAGACTATAAAACCCCATAATGTAAAAGTGAGAATGTTGACACCCAGGCTGGTTTAAAGGGACCTCTAGGAGACTTGACACCGCTCAAGTGAGCTGGTCTCCTGTAATCACAATTCTCTCTTCTCTCCAACCCTGCTGGAAGCCACTCATTAATTATAGATAGAGAATATAAAGGTTGGTTTTCCTGCCTTGCATTCATCACAGAGATGTATAGTAAATGCAGTGAGATTGCATTGCTAAACTTGAACTCATCTTAAATCAAAATGACCTTTAAATTATCCTTCGAACTTTCCCCCCAATCTTCATCCCCAAATAACTACTGGTACATAGACCAACTTTTATTAATGACATATTAAATTAGATTAACTTTACTTGAGCTCGGGCTGAAAGGTTGGAAAATAGCTTTTATTGCATGCTCTAGGTGAAATCTTGTGTAATGCATTATATTAATATGCTATTTGATTCTCCAACTGAGGTAAGGAAACAGAATTATGTTGGAGAATGGAAATCGCAGTGCAATCTCAGGCTGGACCAAGTCATTAAAACTAAAGGAGAAATTTCTAAAATACAAAACCAGAGAAGAAGAAGTGTCATGGACAGAAGCCACGCTCCCGGAAATGTCTTCAGAGACAGTGATCTTCCCAATGGTGGCCTTCTTTCAAACCTCGCATTCTCTGCGGTCCCTATGTTTTGGCCATTCACCTTTGCTTTGTTTCTGGTCTTTGAGCTGGAAGAGCAGGTATGGAATCACGGGAAGGCCCTGATCCAGCTCCTGAACCCAAACCCGAATCTGAGCTAATTTAGGATCATAGGACGAGTACATTACAGGCTACTGCAGCTCCTTGTGATCGGGAGACTGTGGGAGCTTTTTTCCCCCTTGTCCTTCCAGCCAGTTTCCCCAGGTCTCCTCCGCTGGGGCTCAGTAGCTTGGAAGAATAATGTCTGATAGAATACATCCACCTGTGTGCAACTGCAAGAATCCTAAGAAATGCTGTCAGAGATGCTAGAGTTCACTGTTGATCCTCTGGAAAAGTGACCAGGTAAAGGATACTCCAGAAGGTCCTATATACACAAAATAAGCCTCAGAAAATGTTAGCCAATAGTTGCTGTCCCTCCTGAGAAGTTGTTACAGAGCTGTGTACTTAAACCTTACAAGATAAATAAGACCCTCATATTTGCAAATTGGGTAGATGAATTAGGAGAGTGACTCACATATTCTATATGTTTTATATATTTTTTATGGATTGAATTGTGTCATAATTGTCAGTGAATTGAAAAATGCATATGCTGAAGTTCTAATGTCCAATACCTTAGAATATAAGGTCATTTAGAAGTAAGATCATTGCAGATATAATTGGTTATATTAACAAGAGGTCCATCAACAACACGACTGGTGTTCTTATAAAAAGGGAAATTTGGAAACAGAGACACATTTAGGGAGAATGCCATGTGAACGTGAAGACAGCCATCTGATGAGCCGAAGAGAGAGACCTGGAACAGATTTTCCTTCACAGCCTTCAGAAGGAAGCAACCCCACCAACACCTTGATCTTGGACTTTCCACCTTCCATATCTACGAGACAATACATTTCTGTGAAGCCACCAAGATGATGGTACTTTGTTATAGCAGTCCTGGAAAACGAATATAATATTATATGGAGAGGAAGAAAATAAGAAAAAAATGGAAAAAAAGTGGAATTAAATAAAGAAATAAACATTTATAGCACATACCAGTTCTCATGTCATTTGAAAAAAATATCTACAGCAAGGCAAACATTTAATTCTAATTTTACAGGGAAAAAAAAACACCTAAGGCTTAGACCGTTCACAAAGAGCTCACGTTTGCATCGCCTGGAATTTGTAGAACCAAGAGCCAAACTATTTGCCATATGACACATCCTATATGAAGAATAAATACTTTCTAGTTAACTTCAAAAAAGACCAGGAAATGTGTCCCACAACAGGAAGGTTTCACTCAGTTCCAGTTATGGCTTTTTGGGATCTAAGAAACAGAATCCCACCCCAGCTCATCAGAAAGACTGGTGTTGGGCTTTTCTTTGCTTTATTGAAAGTCTCAGGGAAAATCTTGTGAAACCCAAGGAAGAAAATACCCTGGGGTCAGCTGAGCCTAGAGGGGGAACTTGAGACTCAGAAAGAAGGTCCAGTCGCCCCCCCTCCCCTCCCCATCTCTTAGGGCTGCATGTTTTCTCTCTTCTCAGATTCTGTCCATCATGGCTTTCCTGGTGGCTAGAGTCTAGTGTGGCCCCTATGATCCCTGCCTTTTCGTGTTCATCTTCTTGTGTAATCCCCTCCCCTTATGGGAGATAATAAATGCAGACTCTTCTATTTGACAGACAGAGAGAGATCACAAGTAGGCAGAGAGGTAGACAGGGAGAGAGGGGGAAGCAGGCTCCCCGCCAAGCAGAGAGCCCGATACGGGGCTCGATCCCAGGACCCTGAGATCATGACCTGAGCTGAAGGCAGAGGCTTTAACCTACTGAGCCACCCAGTCGCCCCTTAAAAAATTTAATTTTAATGAATTCCAGCTTATTAATTCATTATTTCATGGATTGTGATTTTGGTGTTGTATCTAAAAAGTCATCACTATGCCCAAGGTCATCTAGATTTTTACTTGTTATCCCCTAGGAGCCTTATAGTTTTGCATTTTATATTTATGATTAATTCTGAGTTAATTTTTGTGAAGGGTGTAAGGTCTGTGTCTAGATTCATTTTTTATTTTTTTTTGCATGTGGTTTTCCAGTTGTTCCAGGACCATTTGTTCAAAAGACCATCTGTTCTCCATTATATTGCTTGTGCTTTTTGTCAAAGATTAATTGACTATATTTATATGGGTCTATTTTTGATCTCTCTATTCTGTTCTATTGATCTGCCTATTTTGCCAATGCAACACTGTCTTGATTACTGTAGCTTTATAGAGATTCTTAAAGTTGGATCTTGTCACTCCTCTGACCTTGCTCTTCATCAATAAGGTGTTGACTATTCTGAGTCTTTCCACTCTTCATGGAAACTTTAGACTAAGTTTGTCAATACCTACAGAAGAAATTGCTAGGATTTTTGGGGGGATCACATTGAATCTATAGATCAAGTTGGGAAAAACTGACATCTTTAAAATATGGAAAATTTGGGGCGCCTGGGGGGCTCAGTGGGTTAAAGCCGCTGCCTTCGGCTCAGGTCATGATCTCAGGGCCTGGGATCGAGCCCCGCATCGGGCTCTCTGCTCAGCAGGGAGCCTGCTTCCCTCTCTCTCTGCCTGCCTCTCTGCCTACTTGTGATCTCTCTCTCTCTGTCAAATATATAAAATAAAATATTTAAAAAAATATGGAAAATGTCCTCATTTGTTTAGTTCTTCTTTGATTTCTTTTTGTCAGTTTTAGGACTTTCTTCATGTAGATCTTGTACACTCATGTCTTGTCATCTGCAAACAAAGACAGTCTTATTTCTTCCTTCCCCATTTATTACTTTTTAGTTCCTTTTTTGTCTGAATGCATTAGCTAGGACTTGCATATGATACTGAAAAGGAGTGGTGTGAGAGGACATCCTTGCCTGTTCATGATCTTGTGGGAAAGCTAGTTTCTCACTATTAAGTATGATGTTAGCTGTAGGTTTTTTTAGAGATGTAATTTATTCAGTTGAGGAATTTGCCCTCTATTCCCAGTATTCTGAAGTTCTTATCATGAATGGGTGTTGGATTTTGTCAAATCCTTTTTCTGCATGTACTGATAAAATTATGTGATTGTTTTTCTTTAGCCTATTGATATGATGGCTTATATTAATTGATTTTCAAAAGTTAAGCCAGGCTTGTATGCTTGGGATAAATCCCACTTTGTCATGGTATATAATTCTTTTTATAAATTGTTGAATTTGATTTGCTCATATTTTGTTGAGGATTTTTGCATCTATGTCATGAGAGATGTAGTCTTTGGTTTTCTTTTTTTCATTACATCTTTGTCAATTTTGGTATAAGGTAATGCCGTCTTCATAGAATGAATTAAATTTTTTTTTTTTTAAGATTTTTATTTATTTATTTGTCAGAGAGAGAGTGAGAGAGAGATCACAAGTAGGCGGAGAGGCAGGCAGAGGCAGAGGGAGAAGCAGGCTCCCCGCCGAGCAAGGAGCCCGATGTGGGACTCGATCCCAGGACCCCGGGATCATGACCTGAGCCGAAGGCAGCCGTTTAACCAACTGAGCCACCCAGGCGTCCCCATAGAATGAATTAAGAGGCTTCTATCTTTTTCTATGTCTGAAAGAGATTGGCAAAAATTAGTACAATTTCTTTCCTAAATGGGTAGAACTCACCAGTGAACCTATTTGAGCCTGGTGCTTTCTGTTTGGAAGGTTATTTAAATATTGATCCATTTCTTTAATAGATATAGGTCTTTTTGGATTCTCAGTTTTTCCTTGTGTGAGTTTTGGCAGATTGTGTCTTTCAAGAAATTGGTCCATTTCATGTAGGTTATCAAATTTGTGGGCACAGTAGTTCATAGTATCCTTTTGTTATTCTTTTAATGTCCATGTGATCTATAGTAATGTTCTCTCTTTCATTTCTGATATTAGTAATTTGTGTCTTCTCTATTTTTTTTTTAAGTTAGCCTGGCTAGAGAATTATTGATTTTTTTAGATCTTTTCAAAGAACTAGCTTTTGGTTTCATTACCTTTCTTTATTGATTTGCTATTTTCGGTTTTATTAATTTCTGCTCCAATTTTTATTATTTCTTTTCTTTTGCTTCCTTGGATTTACTTTGCTCTTCTTTTTTTGCTTTCTTAAGAGGAAAGCTTAGATGATCGATTTTAGGTCTCTCTTCTTTTCAAATACATACCTTCAATGCTACAAATTTCATTCTAGGTACTGCTTTCACCAAATCCCACTGATTTTGAAGTTGTATTTTAATTTTCAAAATATTTTAAAATTTCTCTTGCCATGTCTTCTTTAACCCATGTGCTACTTAGAGGTGTGTTGTTTCATCTCCAAGTGTTTGAAGATTTCCCAGCTATTTATTAGTGACTTCTAGTTTAATTCTCCCGTGGTTTGAGAGATAGCACTGTGTAATTTCCACTCTTTTAAAGTCGTTCACGTGTCTCTAATGGCCCTGAATGTGGTTGATTTTTTTGTTCAGCTTTTTACTTGTTGGATTGGCGTGATAGCTTACAAGCTCCTTACATTTTGGATTAGAGACCAGAAGTTGCAATTGTATAAAAAAGCATCATATTGGTTTCTGGCAGTAACATGCCCAGTACATACCTCTAGGATAGCAGTTGCTACACTTAGTTCATATTTGCTTAGGTAGCATCGAGTTACATAATAAACTTATGATTAAGAAATTCATCCTAGAGGGATGCCTAGGTGGCTCAGTCGGTTAAGCATCTGCCTTCGGCTCGAGTCGTGACCGGCTCCCTCATTGGGCTCTTTGCTCAGTGGGGAGCCTGCTTCTCCCTCTGCCTGCTGCTCACCCTGCTTGTGCTCTCTCTCTCTCTGACAAATAAATAAATAAAATCTTAAAAAAAAAGAAATTCATAGCAGAGATCTTACAACCTCACTGATCATTGGTAAGTATGAAGAGTAGAGCATGGTATTCAATGCCATACAAATGGAAGAGCTATTCAACTATGTTGGGGATACCCCAGGTGTCAGCTGTGATGTCTTGGCATACATTGCTGGTGATGTCTGGGAGACAGTGGTAATGCCAAATGGCAGTGGAAGATCAGCAGGAATGCAATCTTGCAGTCCAGTGGGTCTGCCAGTTCTGAAATCCTTTCATCCAGTTCAAGTCCGCTGGATTGGACTTGGGAGGATGATAAATGGGTTGGTGCCAGCGCAATTATTCGGCGGTCAGTTAAAGCAAAAAAAACCACGGGTGAAATAAGTGAAGGACAATCTATTATATGAGGCACCTGCCAAAGTTATTTTTCTAGGCTAGTTATACTCTTCTTTTACTCTCCAGCAAATGAATAGAACAATTTGATTTCCAGTCTCACTGCCTCACTGTGGTCTACACCCACATCACTTCATGCTTGCATAATTGAAATTGTTTTCCCACGATTGCCCAGCTTTCTGTCTTTCTCCCATCCAATTCATTCTTACCACAGAAAAATGTATTCGCTAAAATACCCCATTTATCATGTACACTGCCTTTTAAAAAGTTTTCAGTTGCCCCCATTACATACAGGACCAAGTATAAACTCTGTCCAATATTCCAGATCTTCTGTGTACAGACTAGAGATTGTTCATAATTTTTTCGCACTGTTTCCTGGCACCACTCTCACCTCTGGCCATATTGCTCTCCATATGAGCAAACGCCTTTGTCTGTGTCTGCGTCTTTACTTCTGCTGTCTCTATTCATGTGGATACTCTCCTCTCTGCCTGAGCAAACTCTGTGCCAGCTTCAAGTCCTGCCATCTTCTCTAAGAAGCATTTTTTGGGACCATTTCTTTTTCTTTTTTTTTTTTTTTACACTAAGTGCTATTTTTATTTTTAAAACTTCAATTAATTAACACACAATGTATTATTAGTTTCAGATCTAGAGTGCAGTGATTCATTGGTGTTATGTAACACCCAATACTCATTACCTCATGTGCCCTCCTTAATGTCCATCACCCAGTGGCCCCATCCCCCTCCCCCCCTCCCCTCCAGCAACCCTCAGTTTGTCTCCTATGATTTAGAGTCTCTTATGGTTTGTCTCCCTCTCTGCTTTTATCTTATTTTTCCCTCTCTTCCCCTATTATCCTCTGTTTTGTTTCTTAAAGTCTACATATGAGTGAGATCATATGATAATTGTCTTTCTCTGATTGACTTATTTCGCTTTGTATAATACCCTCTAGTTCCAACCATATCGTTGCAAATGACAGGTTTCATTTTTCTGGTGGCTGAGTAGTGTTCCATTTTATATATACTGTATATATATATATAATACATATTTTATATTTTATATATATTATATATATTATATAATTTATATATATTATATAAGTAATATATAATATATATATACACATATACATACACACACACACACATACATCCATACATACCCCACATCTTTATCCATTCATCTGTCAATAGATATCTGGGCTTTTTCCATAGTTTAGCTATCATGGATATTGCTGCTATAAACAATGGGGTTCAGGTGTCCCTTTGGATCACTACATTTTTATATTTGTGGTAAATCCCTAGTAGTAAATCCAATTGCTGGGTTGTAGGGTAGCTCTATTTTCAACTTTTTGAGGAACCTCCATACTGTTTTCCAGAGTGGCTGCACCAGCTTGCATTCCCACCAACAGTATAGGAGGATTCCCCTTTCTCTGCATCCTCGCCAACATCTGTCATTTCCTGACTTGTTAATTTTGGCCATTCTGACTGGTGTGAGGTGGTATTTCATTGTGGTTTTGATTTGTATTTCCCTGATGCCAAGTGATGCAGAATATTTTTTTCATGTGTCTGTTGATCATTTATATGTCTTCTTTGGAGAAATGTCCATTCATGTCTTCTGCCCATTTTGTGATTAGATTGTTTGTTCTTTGGGCATTAAGTTTGATAAGTTCTTTTTTTTTTTTTTTAAGATTTTATTTATTTATTTGACACAGAGAGAGATCACAATTAGGCAAAGAGGCAGGCAGAGAGAGAGGGGGAAGCAGGCTCCCCGCTGAGCAGAGAGCCCGATGCGGGGCTCAATCCCAGGACCCTGAGATCATGACCTGAGCTGAAGGCAGAGGCTTTAACCCACTGAGCCACCCAGGCACCCCAGATAAGTTCTTTATAGATTTTGAACACTAGCCTTTTATCTGATAAGACATTTGTAAATATCTTCTCCCATTTTGTTGGTTGTCTTTTGGTTTTGTCAACTGTTTCCTTTGCTGTGCAAAAGCTTTTTATCTGGATCAAGTCCCAATAGTTCATTTTTTCCTTTGTTTCCCTTGCCTTTGGAGACTTGTCTAGCAAGAAGTTGCTGTGGCTGAGGTCACAGTGGTTGCTGCCTGTGTTCTTCTCAAGGATTTTGATGGATTCCTGACTCACATTGAGGTCTTTCATTCATTTGGAGTTTATTTTTGTGTGTGGTATAAGGAAATGGTCCAGTTTTATTCTTCTGCATGTGGCTTCCAAATTTCCCAGCACCATTTGTTGAAGAGACTGTCTTTTTTCCATTGGATATTCTTTCCTGCTTTGCTGAAGATTAGGTGACCATAGTGTTGAGGGGCAATTTCTGGGTTCTCTATTCTGTTGCACTTACTGTGTGTCCATTTTTGTGCCAGTACCACACTGTCTTGATGATTACAGCTTTGTAATAGAGCTTGAGGTCTGGAATTGTGATGCCACCAGCTTTGGTTTTCCTTTTCAACATTCCTCTGGCTATTCAGGGTCTTTTCTGGTTCCATACAAATTTTAGGATTGTTTGTTCTAGCTCTGTGAGAAAAGTTGATGGTATTTTTATAGGGATTGCGTTAAACATGTAGATCGGTCTAGGTAGCATAGACATTTTAACAATATTTGTTCTTTCAATCCATGAGCATGGAATGTTTTTCCATTTCTTTGTGGCTTCCTCAATTTCTTTCCTGAGTGGTCTATAGTTTTCTGAGTACAGATCTTTTGCCTCTTTGGTTAGGTTTATTCCTAGGTATCTTATGGATTTGGGTGAAATTGTAAATGGGATCAATTCCTTAATTTCTCTTTCTTCCATCTCATTGTTAGTGCCTAGAAATGCAACTGATTTCTCTGCATTGATTTTATATCCTGCCACTTTGCTGAATTCCTGTATGAGTTCTAGCAATTTCGAGGTGGAGTCTTTTGGGTTTTCCACATAGAGTATCATGTCATCTGTGAAGAGTGAGAGTTTGACTTCTTTGCTGATTCAGATGCCTTTTATTTCTTTTTGTTGTCTGATTGCTGAGGCTAGGACTTCTAGTAATGTGTTGAACAGTGGTGGTGATAGTGGACATCTCTGCTGTGTTCCTGATCTTAGGGGAAAAGCTCTCAGTTTTTCCTCATCTAGTATGATATTTGCTGTGGGCTTTTCATATATGGCTTTTATGATATTGAATTATGTTCCCTCTGTCCCTACACTGTGAAGAGTTTTAATCAAGAAAAGTTGCTGTATTTTGTCAATTTTTTTCCTGCATCTATTGAGAGGATCATATGGTTCTTGTCCTTTCTTTTATTAATGTAGTATATCACATTGATTGATTTGTGGATGTCGAACCGCCTTGCAGCCCAGGAATAAATCCCACGGGGTCATGGTCAATAATCTTTTTAATGTACTGGATCCTATTGGCTAGTATCTTGGTGAGATATTTGGTATCCATGTTCATCAGGGATATTGGTCTGTAATTCTCCTTTTTGGTGGGGTCTTTGTCTGGTTTTGGGATCAAGGTAGTGCTGGCCTTATAAAAAGTTTGTGGGGCGCCTGGGTGGCTCAGTTGGTTAAGCAGCTGCCTTTGACTCAGGGTCCTGGGATCGAGCCCCACATCAGGCTCCTTGCTCAACAGGGAGCCTGCTTCTCTCCTGCCTGCCATTCCCCCTGCTTGTGCTTTCTCTAGGTCTTTCTCTCTTTCTTTTTTTTTTTT
>CM052895.1:127582097-127619910 GCA_028534135.1 Potos flavus
CACTTGACTTATTTCACTCAGCATAATCTCTTCTAGTGCAGTCCATGTCTATTTCTATTTTTTGAAACAACTTCAGAAGAATAGTATTAATTCTTCTTTAAATGTTTGGTAGAATTCCCCTGGGAAGCCATGTGGCCCTGGACTCTTGTTTGTTGGGAGATTTTTGATTACTGCCTGTTTCCTTGCTGTTTATGGGTCTGTTCAGCTTTTCTATTTCTTCCTGTTTCAGATTTGGTAGTTTATATGTCTCTAGGAATGCATCCATTTCTTCCAAATTGCCTATTTGTTGGCATATAGTTACTCATAATATATATGTATTGTAACTGTATTTCTTTGGTATTAATTGTGATCTCTCCTCCTTCATTCGTGATTTTATTTATTTGGGTCCTTTCTCTTTTCTTTTTGATAAGTCTTGCCAGGACTTTATCAATTTTATTAATTCTTTCAAAGAACCAGCTCCTAGTTTCGTTGATCTGTTCTACTGTTCGTTTGGTTTCTATTTCATTGGTTTCTGCCCTAATCTTTATTAATTCTCTTCTCCTGTTGAGTTTAGGCTTTATTTGCCGTTCTTTCTCTAGCTCCTTTAGATGGAAGGTTAAATTGTGTATTAGAGACCTTTCTTGTTTCTTAAGAAAGGCTTGTATTGCTATATAGTTTCCTCTTACGACTGCCTTTGCTGCATCCAAAAGGTTTTAAACAGTTGTGTTTTCATTTTCATTTATTTCCATGAGCTTTTAAAATTCTTCTTTAATTACATGGTTGACCCATTCATTCTCTAGTAGGATGCTCTTTAGCCTCCATGTATTAGAGTTTTTTCCAAATTTACTCTTGTGAGTGAGTTCAAGTTTCAAAGCATTGTGGTCTGAAAATATGCAGGAACTGTTCCCATTTAAAAAAAAAAAAAGATTTTATGTATTTATTAGAGAGGGAGAGAGGGAGGGAGAGTACACAAGTAGAGGGAGTGGCAGAGGGTGAGGGAGAAGCAGACTCCTCACAGAGCAGGGAGCCCAACGTGGGGCTCAATCCCAGGACCCAGGGATCATGACCTGAGCTGAAGGCAGGTGTTTAGTATACTGAGCCACCCAGGCACCCTGGGAATGATCCCAATCTTTTGGTACTGGCTGAGACCTGATTTTTGACCCAGTATGTGATCTATTCTGGAGAATGTTCCATGTGCACTTGAGAATAATGTGTATTCTGTTGCTTTGGGATGAGATGTTCTGATCCATCTGGTCCAGTGTGTCATTTAAAGCCCTTGTTTCTTTGTTGATCTTCTGCGTAGATGATCTCTCCTTTGCAGTGAGTGGGGTATTAAAGTCCCCTACTATTATTGTATTATCATCAGTGTGTTTCTTTAATTTTATTATTAATTGTTTATATAATTGGCAGTTCCCATTTGGGGCATAAATATTTACAATTGTGACTTTCTTATTGGATTGACCTTTTAATTATGATATAGTGTCCTTCCTCATCTTTTATTACAGTCTTCGATTTAAAATCCAAGTTTTCTGATATAAGGATTGCTCTCCCAGCTTTCTTTTGATGTCCATTAGCATGATACATGGTTCTCCACCCTTTCACTCTCAATCTGGAGGTGTCTTTGGGTCTAAAATGTCTCTTGCAGTCAAGCATATGGATGAATTTTACTTTTTTATCCAGTCTGATACCCTGTGTCTTTTGATTGGGGCATTTAGCCCATTTACATTCAGAGTAACTATGGACATTTAGTGCCATTGTATTACCTGTAAAGTCACTATTTCTATATATTGTCTCTGTTCCTTTCTGGTCTGTGTTACTTTTGAGCTCTCTCTTCGCTTAAAGGATTCCCTTTATTATTTCTTGCAGTTTTGGTTTAGTGATCACAAATTCTTTTAGTTTCTGTTTGTTCTGAAAGCTTTTTATCTCCCCTTCTATTTTGAATGACGTCCTTGCTGGATAAAGTAGTCTTGGCAGCATATTTTTCTCATTTAGCACCCTAAATATATCATGTCAGTCCTTTCTGGCCTGCCAGTTCTCTGTGGATAGGTTTGCTGCCTGTCTAATGTTTCTACCCTTGTAGGTAATGGACCTCTTGTCCTGAGCTGCTTTCAGAATTTTCTCTTTGTCTCTGAGATTTGCAACTTTCACTATTATATGTTGAACTATTTTTATTGATTTTGAGGGGAGGTTCTCTGTGCCTTCTGGACTTGAATGCCTGTTTCCTTCCCCATATTAGGGAGGTTCTCCACTGTAATTTGCTCCAATATACCTTCTGACCCCTCTCTCTTTTTCCTTTTCTTTTGGGATCTCAATGATTCTAATATTGTTTCCCTTTATGGTATCACTTGTCTCTCAAATTCTCCCCTCATGATCCAGTAGTTGTTTATCTCTCTTTTTTCTCAGCTCCTTATTCTCCATCATTTGGTCTTCTGTATCACTCATTCTCTCTTCTGCCTCATTTATCCTAGCGGTTAGAGCCTCCATTTTTTTAATCGCATCTCATTAATAGCCTTTTTGATTTCAACTAAATTAGGTTTTAGTTCTTTTATTTCTGTTGAAAGGGATTCTCTAGTGTCTTCTATGATCTTTTCAAGCCCAGCTAATATCTTTATAATCGTTATTCTGAATTTTAGTTCCTACATCTTACTCACATCCATACTGATTAGGTCCTTGGCAGTCAGTACTGCCTCTTGTTCTCTTTTTTGAGGTGAGTTTTTCCATCTTGTCATTCTGTCCAGAGTACAATAGATGAATGAGTGAACAAAATATTAAAATGGCAACAACGACCCCAGAGAAGTATGCACTAAACAAATCAGAAGAGACCCAAAACTGAAAGAAAAATTCAAAAAAAAGAGAGAGAGAGAGAGGATATAATCAGATAGGTGAGCAGAACAGAGCAATATACTGGATCCTGTGTGTATTTTGGCTTGTTTGTTAGAATGCTAGATCCCAAAATTATAAAGAAAGAAAAAACTGTATATGTACAAAAATAAAGTTAAATACAATGGAAGGATGGAATGTAACTGTAAAAATGAAAATAAAAAGACAAAATACAAAAAAAGAAACAGAAAAGAAGGAATATAAACAGACAGGTGAAGAGAACAGAGGAATACATTATATCCTGGGTGTGTTTTGGTCTATTTGTTAGAAGAAATTACATCCCAAAATTGTAAAGAAAGAAAAACTTTATATATATATATATATATATACATATATATACATATATATATATATGTATATATATATATATACACACACACACACACACACATACATATTCTATATATATAGAATATGTATTCTATATATATATGAAAATAAAATTAAATACATTGAAAGGATAGAATGTAACCATAAAGATGAAAATTTAAAAAGACTCTAACCAAAAAAAAAGAAGAAAAAAAAAGAGAGAATATGATCAGACAGGTGAAGAGAATAGAGCAATACACTAGATCCTGAGTGTATTTTGGTCTGTTTGTTAGAAGAAACTGCATCCCAAAATGTAAAGAAGGAACACTTATGTCTATACAAAGATAAAATTAAATACAATGAAAGGGTAGAATGTAACCGTAAAAATGAAAATGAAAAAAGACTTTTAAAAAGTTGGTAAAATAAGAAATTGGTTGAAAAAGGAAAGAGAAGAAAAAAAGAAAACTGGAAGATCTAAGAACCATGGGAAAAAAACCATGAATTCTATATACAGTTTTTCCCTAGCGCTGGAGTTTTGCAGTTCTGTGTGATTTGTAAATTTAGCATTGGCCGGATGTTCTTGCTGATCTGGGTGGGGGGTGGGGAGGCGCCGTTGCACTGATTCTCGGTATCTTTGTCCCAGGCGGAATTGCACCGCCTGTGCTGGGGGCCAGGCTAAGTAATCTGCTCAGATTCGCTCTTTGTGGCTTTTGTTCCCTGAAGACTTTCCATATAGCTTTAGAGGATGAGAATGAAAATGGCAGCCTCCCAATCTCTGTCCTGGAGCCCAAAGCTCAGGGCCCCCTCCTCGGTGTGCCCTCAGGGAAATGCAGTCAATCACTCCTATCTTCCTGGTCTCTGGGCGCTCTCTGTGCTCACCCAGCCTGTGACTCAGCATTTCTGTCAGGCACACGACCCCATTTCCGGTCTCCAAACCCTGCAGACTCTTGCGGTGTGCTCCCACGCTGCTCCTCCCTGGGGAGGAAGGGAGGTCTCACCCATTCTGCCGCTTGTTGGGCCCCTGCTTGGAGAGCAGTCACCCCACCGTGCAGTTTGGGGTTTATGGCAACCCCTAGCTGAGAGCACACTCCTGGGCTTGCTGATTGCAGCCAGCTTCCCTGCTCTGATGGCTGGGAGCTCTGCCACACTCAGCTCCCCCCTCCCCCCCGCCGGCCCCTGGTCTTCCTGGGACCCCGGGGAATCCTGAGACCACTCTGTCCCATCTAGGATTCCTCCCCACTTCACCACCTGAGCGCCTTTCAGGCAGGAATGTTCCACCCCAGAGCAGACTTCTGAAAGTTCTGATTTTGCGCTCTGCTGCTATATCGCTTTCCAGTAGCCAGCTGATGGAGGCTCCCTCCCCATGTCGTTTATCTTCCCATATACCACCTCAGATTCACTTCTGTGCACCTCCTACCTTGCAGAAAGTGGTCGCTTTTCTATTTGTAGAAAATTGCAGCTATTCTTTTCTTAGATCTCTTGTTGAGTTTGCAGGTGTTCAGAATGAATTGATAGCTATCTAGCTGAATTCCTGGGACCAGGCAAAACTAAGGTCTCCTACTCCTCTGCCATTTTGGACTCCTGGACCACTTTAATCCCCAGGGTCTTTGTGAAATAAGAAGATATACATACACTGGTCTCTACTCCTCGTTCTTGACGCAGAGCTCCTAAGACCCTTGTAAATAGAGGTGCTAGGAGAATCTTTTGTTTTAATATTTAGTCTCTGACCCCACTTCCTGGCACAGAGCTCTAAGACCTTACAATTTCCTGAGTGATAAGAGGTTTGACACTGAGCTTCTAAAACCATTGGAATTCCCTGGGTGATGGAATGTTTTTTGTTCTGATGAGATGACTCTTGATGGGCTCCTGGACGGGGGCAGGTCACCAGAGACGAAGCCATGATCAGAAGCTTGGAACTTTTAGCCCTTCTCTCCATTGTCTACGAGGGGAGAGGCACTGGAAATAGAGTTAAAAATTATTCATGCCTGCAAGATGCAGCCTTGGTAAAAATCCCAATAGTATGGAGTTTGAAGCTTCCAGGCTGGTAAACACATATGAGAAGGTAGTACACCCCAACTCTATGAGGATAGAAACTCCTGCATTCAGGACTCCTCCAGACCTATGTATGTCTTCATATGGCTGTTCATTTGTATCCTTTATTATATCCTTTATTGTATAATGAACTGGTAATGGAAGTAAGCGTTTGCCTGAGTTCTGTGAGCCGTTTTAGCAAATGATCAAATTCATGGGGGAGACATGAGAACTTCTGATTTGCAGCCAAATTGGATTGAGATTGTAGAAAACTTGGGGACCCTATATGTACAATTCACCTCTCAAGTGGGGGCAGTCTTGTGGGATTGAGCCCTTACCCTGTGGGGTCTGCCCCTGCTGGTGTTGGAGGATTGCTTGGTGTGTGGAAAACTCGCACACCTGCCGTCAGAGGTGAAGTATGGAGACTGAGTTCTGAATAGACGTGTTCCTCAAACAGGGTCTGTCCCTGATAAATAGTTCCATTGAGGTCTAGCACAGCCAGCATTGTTCTTCCTGACACAAGTTAAAACACTTCAAACAAGTGCATCTTAAACTATTGAGTGGTAACTTAATACACAATGAAACAGACCCTTCGTCTTGTGTAAGTCACCTGCACTCTGCCCTGGGGGGAAGGGGGGCTGTGTTTTCTTGGATGCAATGCTTCATTTGATACTGAAGCAGAGGGAAGCCCACTGGCCATTTTGGAAGTGGACTCTGGGCTGGGGACCAGCTTCCAATGATGTCCTGACCACCTGGGCTCCGTCCGGGGATTTCAGCTTTGACTATTACTTGTGTAAAAGCCCTCTATAGTTATAAGGTAATTAGGTGAGTCTTTTCTGAAACATCGATCAGAGAAAAGCATTTATAATGCACACTGTTTTCAAAACGATTTACTTAGACACCCCCCCCACTAGTTTTTTTCTTTTGTGAGGTGCCTGCTTATTTAAAATTTTCATCTGTAGCTATTTTACTGTTTTGTCTTTAAACTGAAAGAAGGAAAAAAATCCCTCCTGGTGCTCTGGTTCAGAGCCCCGTGAAAGGGAGTGGAATAGAGAAATCAGCAGAATGGTCACATCTGTCCCTCTGAATGCTTCCAATGGTCATACGCCCTGTAATTTTCCTTTAAAATACTTCAGCACAAACGGTGTGAGATATTTATGTGAGAGGCTAGTTAGTTTCACTCTTTATGGTAGGGGTGGTTAGTTAGCCTTTACGGTGTCCTGAAGAGGGCTGTGTCCTCCAACAGGGGCACGGTTAGCCTCTAAGGATGCTAAACAGGAAATCACAGTTCAACTCCTTCTGCCCCCACATCTTCACCCAATTTCATCTGCACATCTCTGCACTGGAGGCATGTTAATGAGGGAAGGGTTTCTGGAGATAACTTCCTCAGGGAAATGAGTGGTGCTCACAATAATTGGAATGTGTACTTTGGCTGAACTCTGCCCAGTCCCCTCTGCCCTTCCATGGACAAGGGCGCAGGAGTTTGGAGGGGCTGGCAGGATGTGTGTGTGCCCTTGGAGTGTCGCCCTTGGTCTGGGGACTCTGCTGCTCGTTGTTTCCTACCTCTCAATGGAGACTTCTGTGTCCAGATCACACGAGGTACTCGGGGAGTGCCTCAGCGGCTGAGCTCCCAGGAACAGCATTTTGCGCCTGCTTGCTAGGAAACATCCATGTGTGCAGCGGAATAGAGTTTGCAACCTGCTTTCGTGGTGACATGCCATCTGGTGGGAGCAGGGCTGTGCGGAAGGGGCCCCTGTGCCCTTTCTCATCGCCAGAGGCCATCAGTATCAAGCAAGAGTCAAGCTTGACTTGAAGAGGGTTGTCAAAACCACACACACATATGGTTTCCACCTTGCTTCTCTCACTTAAAGAATTCCCTCTTGTCCCAGAGCCAAGAGCTGAGCATAAGATTAGGTTATTGTGCCACAAAGTGAGAGGTGCTCTGAAAAGCAGGTTCCCCCGTGAATGTCTCACTCAGTAATCCACTCGCACATTTTCTCATTGGTAATAAGGGATATGGCGGTGGTTAATTTCATGTGTCAACTTCACGGGGCTAAGGGATGCCAAGATGATTGGTAAAACATGATTTCTGGGTGTGTCTGTGAAGTTGTTTCTGGAAGACATTAGCCTTTGAATCAGTAAACGGAGTGAAGAAGATCCCCCTCACCAATGTGGGTGGGCACCACCCAGTCCATCAGGGGCACAAAGAAAAAGAAAAGGTGGAGGAAGGGTGAATTCTGTCTCTCTCTCCTTCAGCTGAGGTGTTCACCTCCTCCTACCCTCTGATTCTGGGGCTCCTGGTTCTCAAGCCTTCAGACTCCATGGGCTTTCCTGGGTCTCTAGTTGCCCATGGTGGATTGTGGGACTTCTCAGCCTCTAGAATCACATAAGTCAACTCGTAAATAATCTCCTCTTCTGTATCTATATTTATCCTATTGATTCTGTCCTTCTGGAGAACCCCGACCGATACAGATACGCTTAAGTTGAGGGTGTATAGAGTTTAAAAAAATCAGTGGTGCCTGGGTGGTCCAGCTGGTTAAGCTTCAGACTCTTGGTTTCAGCTCAAGTCCTGATCTCAGTGTCCTGAGATCCAGGCCCGCAAAGGGCCCCGTGCTCAGCATGGACTCGGCTTGAGATCTCTCTCCCTCTCCCTCTGCTCCTTCTGCTTGTGCTCTCTCTCTCTCTCTCAAATAAATAAATAAATCTTTAAAAAAGATCAGATTGTTATGAACTTTTGTTAGGCCAGGAAAATTAGCCTGTGTAATTAACCTAAGATGAGATACGTGTTGATCATTCAGAACTTAGTCATTGGAAACACAAGGACGACTGAATGGTGACAGTCCTACTTGGAATTCTGAAGCGAGTCCCTGTGTAATTAGAAAATACATTGTTATGAAATTCAGAGAATTAATTAAAGTTAAAATTTGAAGCAGTACATTGAAGATATGTCCTTCGCCCACGTTTCGTCTCCGACTGTTGTGTTTATATGTCAATCTAAAACAGAAAATGGGTTCTTTAATCTGCGGGCTCCTAGCGATTTTATCTTTCTTTCCCGTCAGATAAATTATTTCCTTCTTTCATCATCTTCCTGGCAGATTTTGAGCTGCGTGGTCTACTAAAGTGGAAGAAACACGCTTAATAAAGTCAAATGACTTCTTTCTAATGTTAATTCAGTACAAAAGGAACCCTCCTAAGAATGGGAATGTATGCTCTCATAAAACTCGTCTGTAGACAAATATAATACGCGCCCACTTTGTCATTCCAAGAAAGTTATTGCAGTCACAAACCGCAAACGCCTCTCTGAGTTCCGGGGATGGAAATGCAGTTTGCATCCTAGCAGATAAAATGAGAGCAGGTTGGTCTACTTGAAGGTAGCTGAGGTCGACACTCTTGCTTTAGAACCTCGCACTCCCAGAATTACCCAGACTGCCACGGAAAGAAACCATATATGGCTTCTAATTGATTACCTCTCTCCCTCCTCTGAAAAGAAGTGAAAAAGCCTTAGATGTAAGATAGCAAGTCTGTGGGAAGTTCTGTATTCACCATCTATTTTAATAAACAAAAGTCTTTCTGAAATGCGGCATTTTTAACTCAAGAAGGGATTTTTAGAACTCAGGTCTTTTTCTTTTTATTTAAAGGTTCTAATAGTTTCTTTGGGAGAGTTCAATGAACTTTTCTGACTGAAAGGAGTATTTTCGAGACTATAAGGAAGTGAATACTTGCAAATAACAAAGCCTTATACTCACATGGCATTCTAGAATATACAGAGCACTTTACCGTTCAGTCCTCACAATGAGCCTTTTGGATAAATAGTATTTCCATTTTATAAATGAGTTCCTGGAGGCTCAAAGAAATAAAATAATTTACCCAAAGTTACATATATGGTAGTGGATTATTAACTTGAACCCACCAATTGCAAATCTTTAGAAAACACCACATTAGTTCCCTTTGAAGAATTAGCTGAAGGAAAAATTGAGACCACCGTAGCCTTCTGGGGAAGTAGCCACCTTTTCTGGTATTCCAGAAATTCAATAATGCAGGTGTTTTTACTGTGAAATGAATAAATGCAGACTCACTAAGAGATCTGTCTTTTCAGAGAAAAACAAATACCATATAATTTCACTCATGAGGAATCTAAAAGATAAAACAAATGAACAAATAAAAAAAAAAGTAGAAACAGACCCATAAATATGGGGAACAGACTGATGGTTGTCAAAGGGAAGGGGATGGGAGCGATGGTCAAAATGGGTGAAGGGGAGTGGGAGATACAGGCTGCCGGTTATGGAATAAATCAGACACAGGGAAGAAAGGTACAGCATAAGGAATATAGTCAACAGTATTCCAGTAGCATTGTATGGTGACTTATGGTGAGTGTAGTCTAACATATAGAGTGGACCAATCACTGTGTTGTATACCTGAAACTAACGTAGCATTGTGTTCAACTATACTTCAGTGAGAGAGAGAGAGATTGAGGCCAGTCTTTTTGAAACCTGTGTCCATGCTCTTTCTGGATCATTTCTTGGGGATCAGAGCTAAGCTGTGTTCTCCCTTCTTTGCCCTGAAGTCACCATGCACACAGTAGGCACAAAAGCAATGGATGCATTTGACAAGCACTTCTGTGTTCATGGGATTGGGTTCATTGTTTAAGTATATGCAAAATAATTAGCAAGTGTAGAAAATGAGGCCCCTGCCTTCAAAGTACTTAGACGAATAGCTCGAAGAGCTTAGACCTAGAATAGATTGCCAAAAAGGTCATGGCAAGATGACAAGAGTCCAGCATGATTTCTTTGCTGGGAGTAAAGGAAGACATTAGGTGAGGAAGACTTTTCTGTAGAAAGAGGGGGCTGAAGGGAAGTCTAGATTTGGATCAGTAGCTAGAGAAGGGAGGGCAAGTAACAAGAAGGGCTTGGAAAGGTCTAACAGGTTTGGAGAATAACAATGATTATGTTTTTGTAAACTGACCTAAGCCAATTAGGTTTTTTTTTGGGGGGGGGGGGTAGATGATGTAGCTTTCAACGAGTTAAAGGTGGCTGAAGGTTAGCTATTCTCTTAAAACCTCAAAGCCAGGTTCTAATCAATGTGGGTCTTAGACTAGATGGTCCTTGATCTTGTGTGGATATTTGCTAGATGTTGGCAAGAGACCCAAGACCCAGTCTCCTCCATAATATCCATGACGTCTCAGTTCCCTGAGCTGTAGGTGTTCCGGTATAACTAGAGAAGGATACAACAGCTTGTCAAAGGCAGGCTCTGTCTTTGCAGTCACCTCTGACCACCAGAAACATCCCTCCCTGGTGGCCACACCCCAGATGTTGAGGGACCCGGTCCTTGCCCCATTCCTAAGGGGGGGGGGTGACAACAGACCACTGTGGATTCATATATTCTGTAAAACAGTGGGGACAGTTCTGAAATATTTTCACCAGTGCACATAGCTTGAAGACCTTTAATTTTGCCAAAGAGCACCTAATTCCGACATTCATCGTGGAGGTTCCAGAGGTCACCATCTTTACCAAGAAAGACGCACTGCGTATGCTAATATGCACAGTACAGGTCAGTGATTGAGATCCAGGTAGCAGACCCTCTCCTAGCAGTTCTGCTGGAGTTCTGGCTTCCTGACTGGCTCCATCAACCCCTGCCCGACTCTCCATTTTTTATTGCGGGCAACTGATGCCTCTAGAGCTGTAATTTAAATAAGCTGGCAAATACTCAATATCGCACTGTCTCTGATGAAATATTTTTAGGAGCGTTCCAGACAGTGTAATAAAAGGCTGGTGGGTTGGGGCAGCCCTGTAAAGAGAATGCCTGGAAGGACATGTTGCATATATTGGATTTGCAAGAGAACAGATCTGTAATAGTTATTGTTCACCTCCAAGAGTTTTTTGGGAAGAAAAAAAAAATCTAAGTTGACTGTTGCCCTGATTCCAAAAGAAATTTTGCCTTCTGCAGGCTTTTCAAGGCAGTGCTATTCCAGTAACCAGCCACACTGTCCTCCGCTTGGCGAACCCGCCAGGGTGCACGTGGACTACCGCCCCTTTAGCACCGCAGGGGGTATTGACTTTCAAAGACTATGGCTGTGCCTTCATCTTGTGCCATTTCCTCTGAAACAGAAGTTATTTTCTCTCACAACAGTGCATCATATTTATAATAGCTTATTGATCAAAGCCAGGTCTACTTTCGGAGCAGAGAGGAAACCATGCACCCCTTCCTTGTGAGTTAGCTCTCCACCAGAAGGCCTTGGAGGTGTATAGTCCCGGCTCTGTTTGCAGGAGCCATTGTGCAGTTATGCCCCCGCCCCGCCCCGCCCCGCCCCGCCCCGCCCCTCCCCGCCCATCCTGGCCCCGCCCCAGCCCCGCCCATCCTGGCCCCGCCGCACCCCAACCCACCCTGCCCCTTGGATTGTGCAGGAGCAAAGCCCGGGTAAGAAAGTGAAAGGCTTTGGTCTACAGGTACCTAGAGAGCACAAATTATCCTTGGGCTCCTCAGTCCCAACTATACTTTTGTGCAGCAGGAAGTATTGGAGCGCCTGCGTGGCTCAGTTGCTAAGCGTCTGCCTTCCGCTCAGGTTATCATCCCAGTGTCACGGGATCGAGCCCCGCATAGGGCTGCCCCCACCCTCAGCTCAGCAGGAACCCTGCTTTTCCCTCTCCCACTCCACCTGCTTGTGTTCTCTCTCTCTGTCAAATGATAAATAAAATCTTAAAAAAAAAAAAAAAAGTATCCCCACCATTCTCTGGCCTTCTTTATTATGCTGGTTGTGTATGTGGACCCCTTTTTGGCATTCATGTTTTAAATTTTAGAAAAGTGTCGAACCTCATGCAGCAAGCCCGCAAACGTTATTCTCGTGTTTTGAGGAGGTGGAGATCAGCATAAGGCAACTTTGCTTTGTAGGTTGGCGGAAAAACGCACTAAGTGAACCGCACAAAGAAACCTGCTGTGAAGTAGTTTCACCACCGAGGGGGTCTCCTGGCGTGGAGGCAGATGACATCGTTTTAGGGGTCTGCCCGGTCCAGCAACTCTTGTTTCAAGCCTTCCTATCTCCATGTGACCAGAGTGGAATGAAGTTAACTTATTGTACTCGTCTGCTGGGACTGCCATAACCAAATGCCATAGACTCCGTGGCTTAAACAACAGAAATGTATTTCTTCCCGATACTGGAGGCTTGAAGTCCAAGACTACGGTGTCAGTAGCCTTGGTTTCTTCCCAGGTTCTCTCTGCAATTTGCTGCTGCTGCCTTCTCTTTATGTCCTCAGGTGGCCTCCCTCCCTCCTATTTCCTCTTCTTATAGGGACTCCAATCTGATTGTATGAGGGCCCTTACCAGAGACCTCATTTTAATTTAATTACGTCTTTAAAGACCTCACCTCCAAAGACAGTCACATTCCGAGGTTATGGGGGTTAGGGCTTCAATATATGAGTTTGGGGGGGGCACAGTTTAGTCCATTATTCCTGATCCAGTACCAATATTAACAATGAGCACCCCCACTTCCTTCCCGCTATTCCTATCCCACTGTCTTGTCACTTTTTATTATACCTCAAAGCTCCTTAAGTTCTTGAAGTCCATGTGAGGGGTGGCTGCCAGGGGCACCTCTCAGACCCATCTGATCTTTGACCCCTGAGCAGCTTTTAAAGAGACAGATTCATGGGACCCTCCTTCTCTCCCTCCCAGAGTCTTAGGCAGCAGACAGGTCTTAGGAATCTATACTTTCTTTACAAAATGGAACAGTCCCTCAGGGCACAGATGTACAAGTAGGAACATGCATTTGTCTAGAAGTCCTTCCTTCTGGGAAGGGGCTGGGGAACCAGAGTGGGAAGTGAATGGTATCCTTGTTACACACTTTTATGCAGTTTTAATTTCTTATTATGTTACTTGTTCAATAAGAAGTATTTGCTAAATTAAAATAAAGACTGTTTTTCAAGTGGATCTTTTGAGAAATCCGATTAGAAACCACAGCTGGGTGAGCGTTGGGCTCTAGAGGCTTATAGTGTATTTTTTCTTTTTTTAAAAAGATTTATTTATTTATTTGACGGGGGAGAGAGAGAGAGAGAGAGCGTATGCAGCGTGAGTGGGGGAGGGAGAAACAGACTCCCCGCTGAGCCCAATGCAGGACTCAATCCCAGGACCCCAAGATCACAACCTGAGCCGAAGGCAGCCACTTAACCAACTAAGCCACCCAGGCGCCCCTAGGAGCTTATAGTTAAAGATCAACACTCATCTGAGTTACAGAGCTTGGAGATGGGGCCTCAGCTGGGTTTGGGGTGATGCAGAACTCACTGACAGACTCACAGACAAAAGCACAGGTGGCTCAGGTAACCTATGAGATGATGGACAGGGGAAAGCAGGCAATGGAAAGCCAGGCCAACCAAGGCATCACCATATTTGGAGCGGAAGGCAGCAGGTGAGACCTGCCAAGATTCCCTGACACCCTAGGCTTAGTGGTTCTTATTCTCATTGCACACAAGAATTATCTGGGAGCATTATACTACTCTCCAGACCTCCTTCCAGAAAGCCTGTGGATTTGGTCTAGGGACAGATGCAAGAGTTAGCACCTTCTAAAAGCTGGCCAGGTGATTCTGATGTGGGGCACAGGACCTTGACGAGTACACCATCAGTGGTCACGTCTACCTTGCGCACTCCTGGGATTGACCCCAAGACAAATCAGTTCAGGGCTCCATGACCAGTTTATTCCTTATCAGTGAAGAGACAAGGAAATAGAAATGGGCCTTAGTCTCCTGGTGAAGGTCTGTCTTCTCGCATGTAAGACTCTCGCTCCTGGCCCAAAGCCAGCTTCCACTGGCCCAGCCAGCCAGAGCGGAGGTTCCAAAGGCAAGAATGGGCAGAGAAGATGCTTTTCTCTGGGGAATTTTAGAGATGGAGTGGTGGGATGCCAAGGGTGGGGAATCACTTGTGTATTGACATCTCTGGGGCGCTTAAAGTCCTACCGAGACCTGGGTTTTTCCCTGAGGTTGACACGTATGGTATGGGGCTCCTCCCGGGCTCTTTCAGAGCATTTTCTGAGGTCCCCCAAGTGATTCTGGTATGTAGCAAAGTTCAGAACCACTGACTTCTCAATGACATAATTGGAAAGCAGGGAAGGAGAAGAAAAACACAGCAAATCCTGGGAACTGTTGCAGAGATGAGCTCTCCAAAGCTTGAGAAACAAATAGTAAAGTCGTTGGACTATGAGGTGTGAGGAAGAATCCATTAGAGGCCTCAGGACATTCAAAATTCACTTGGCGTTCCAGCGGCTGAGCCTGGTACTCCCAGATCAGACTGCCTTGCACAGCCTGCTTATAAGGATGGCCCTTCTGCTTTGAAACTTAGGCCAAAGGCTGGCTGTCCCAGAGGAGGAAGATAAGATGAAGCAGAGGAAGAAAAATCCCCAAATCTGCCTTTTCTGGGTCAGGGGATTGTGGGGAGAGGGATGGAGAGAGGGTAGAGAAGGAGGAGTGTGTTGGTACCCCACGGATTCTGGCAGGGCGGGGATACTCCAAACATATGACAACTGGCCCAGAACCTGGGCGGGGTCCCGGGGAAGCCCGAAGAGGTGGGCTGAGATGCTGGGGGCAGGTTGTCAGGCTCACTGGCAGAGTGGGGCTATGCCTGTGGGGTTCTGGGGGAGGGGAGGTGGGACAGGGGCCCTGGGAAGACTTGGGGTACAGGTGTTCGTTCAGATTGTAGCAACTGGTCCAGCTGTGCTCCGTGCTGGTTGGGGTGTGAGCCCTGGTCTCATCTCTGTCGTGTGGGTGTCTGTGTGCAGGGGAGGGCGTGCGTGCAGGCATGCCAGATAAGTCGAGGCAGGCACACTGTGGGCTGGGGGATTTTGCTGTTTGGCTATGAAATTCTGGAAGCACTCCATGGGTTAGGAAGGCCTGGCAGAGGCTGGGCCAGAGCAAAGCTGGCAGGTGGGACCCAATGGATTCACGTGCCCCTGGCCCCAAAGAGCTTTGTATATATGGGTTATTTCTAGAAAAATCTACCATATAAGAATATTAGAAATTAATTCTTCAAAAATATGTAATCGTTTATTAAAGACAACAATTATAAAACAACTACATGGAAATATAGATAACATAATTGTATGAAAAGGAACAGTATTCTGCAAAAGAGAAAAAAATATTTGGGAAGAGATTGGCCTTGGCCTTGGTTTACCCTTTGGTTTTTTTTTTTTTTTTTTTGCATATCTCTTTAATGGAAGATAGCTACATTCTCATATGTGCTTCTGTATTCGGTCTTGCCTCTTTATTGTTTTCCAGATACATATGTGGCTATAAAAGAGAATATTTAATGCTTTTTTCCCCCAGATAATTACAGATATTCTTCTTTGATATTGCATAAAAACTCCACTGCAGATTAGTGAGAGAATGAGATTTAAAAAGCCAAATCATGACTTAGTATTATTACAGAAATAGCTCCAGGGAGCCTTGAGAGGGTCCCAAGACCCCAAGGAGCCCCCACATGACATGGAGGACTATGGAGGCAGCCGGAGGAAGAGGATGGGTTCCGAGAGAACCTTGTATAATCAACTTTCTGTGGCTTTACCTCCACATTTCTTTGCTCTGTGGGCTGCTTTATCTTGTTTTCAGAATCTTTTGTTAAGGCTGATATGTGGGCGTAAGTAGGTCACCGTGGCCTTTCAAACCAGAGCCAGACAATTTCACCAGGTCAGTAATTTAAACTTTGAATTGTTAACGAGAAAGAAAAACAACAACAATAAAAAACCTCACTAAAGCAAGGCTGACTACAAATGACTCTTTTACATGGACGCTCACATGTTGAAAGTGGTAATTTTTATAGACGTCCAGTCTTGCTGCTGCTGAACATTGTTTTTTCTTCTTTATGTCACTTCTAAGAGAACAGATCCAGCCCCCAAGTTATGCTTCTACGTGGACTGCATGATACTTGTTATTCTTTTCGGATGGCGACGCGGAATGCCGCGCGCGATGGGGTTTGGAGGCGGGGGAGGGGGACGTGCTGCTGGCCAGATCACAGCTAAGAGCAGGTTAAGCCGTGAGAACACGTAGGGTTCTTAGATGTTCTGGGGCTGGGTCCTTAAGGGTCAGGCAGACTAAGTCTTAGAACAGGCGAGGATGAGGTTATGGGTAAACACAGTGAGAAAGCATTTGAGTTGGGGCTTCTAGGAGCTTAAGAATTTTGTGCCCTTCATTACTATAAAGTTGTCTTTTGCGAGAGAAGCTTCTCTTGGCTTCTTTTAATCTTGCTGTCTTTATTTCCACAGACATTTCCACAGACATTTCCAACTCAACTTGGCCCTGAAATTGGGGAATTTCTGAAGGGTGGATCTTGGGTCCCTTTTCCTTCCTACCTTCTATTCTATTCCATCTCATCTGTGGGTCTCCACAGCTTCTTTACCCCTTAAATCAAGTTGTCTTACAAATGTCTGGCTCTGGCTCTGACTTTTCCCCGACTCCTATAGTAAACAGCCGACTCGATGTTTCCGCTGGAAGAGCTCCACTATACCTTAAGCTCCACTTGTTTGAAAGCAGATTCCTGCTCTGCCGCCAAGCCTGCTCTTCTTCCTGTCTTGCATATTGCCGTGAACGTCACCACCGACCGTTTCTAGTTAGACCTCAGAGGCCTCCTTGGCCCTCTTGCTTCCTCAGGGACTGTTAGGAGCTACTGAGGCATTACCGGAAGTGCACACTGAAGTTTAAAATTCTCAAGCTGGCCTTCAAGCCCCCCGCACAGTGGGTCTTTCCCTGGCTCCTCTGTCTTCATCCCAGAAAGGCTCCCCAAACACTCTTTGTTTTAGTCCCACTCACCTGTTTCCACCTCCTCAAAGGTGCCATCCTCCTTCCGCCATCTTGGCACTGTCCACGCTTTCTTTGCCCTCAGTCTGAGTGCGCCCTCCCATCCTCAGCTTGCCTCACCTCCCTGTAGTTGGAGATGGAAGCTCTTCCCTTGGGGAAATCGGGTGTTTCCTCTTCAGAAAAGGCTCATTGTCTCCCCTTGAGGTCACACCCCCCCCCCAATTGTCTCTATGGTGAACACTCTGGACGTTTCCATTGTAGCATTTATTTACGTGGTAATTTCGTGTTCATTTCTGGGACTCTGCTTTGTGTCCATTCCCCCAGTCAGACTGTAGGCTGGTGAGATCTGGGGCCATTTTGGGGCAGGTGACGTTGCAGTATTTTCTCACCACTATGTACAAATCCAGGGCCACCCCCACGAAATGCTCCCCTAGCAATCTACATGCTTTGTGCATAGGGCTCTCAATACATGCATTATGGATTGATTGCTTTTTTTTTTTAATCTTTTAGCTTTTTATTAGGGTTAAAAGTAATTCACACACCACCATCGCCACAGTGTTACATCGTTCTGTATTCATCTATGCATTCTCCCTGACCAATGAGATTTGTGCCTTCCCGTGTGTTCCTGCTCTTGTTTTTTGCTTGTTTTCATGTTGGTCTGAAGACACATATCTTGTCTTCATTGTATCTTGTATACCAGGTCTAGTGTGGGCAAGCTCCCTTAGTTTTTATTTCTCTAGAAAGGACGTTCTCTTCATTTTTAAAGTAGAATCTTGCCAGGCACAGTATTCTTTATGGATGTATGTTTTTCCTTTCAGTACTTTAAAAATATCCTCCAATACTCTCCTGGCCTGAAGTGTTTCTGCCGAGAAAGTCACTGATCGTCTTCTTGCTGCTTTCGGAATGCTCTTGTCTTTAACTTTTAACAATTTGATTACAGTTTGCCTCAGTAAAAAAATAAAAAGAAAGAAAGCTTACAGGATTTTTACAGGCTATGCATCACAGGAGTCCCAGAAGGAAAAAGAGAAAAAGCAAGAGGCAGAAAGATTATTTAAAAAAGTGACTGGGAGCCTGGGTGGCTCAGTTGGTTAAGTGACTGCCTTTGGCTCAGGTCATGATCCTAGAGTCCTGGGATTGAGTCCCACATCAGGCTTCCTACTTGGCGAGGAGTCTGCTTCTCCCTCTGACCCTCCCCCCTCTCATGCTCTCTCTCTCTCATTCTCTCTCAAATAAATAAATAAAATCCAAAAATAAAGAAAGAAAGAGAGAAAGAGAGAAGGAAGTGACCAAAGCTCCCAAATATCGAAAGTAAAATAGGCATCCAGATTCCACCCAAGACCCCAAATAGGTTGAACATACAGTGGATTGATCAATGTTTAAAATAATTCAGCAGAGCGTGGAATAAGGTAGTAGAAGCCTTTTCCTATTTCTTAGAAGCTTTAGAATTAGCAGAGCACCTAGACTCTTTGGGGCTCTGGGAAGCAACTCAACAGAGAAAATGTAGGCAGGGTTGGATACATTTTTTTGGAGATTCACTCATTGTGCCGGTTAGCCCTTTATCAACAGAATGAGAGCAAGGGGGGAATTGGGGGTATTTCAGAATCAGGCAGCCATTGTGGAAACTCGTCTGGGAGGCTGCTCCAGGTGGGAAGGCTGGGAGGGAGGCAGGCGCGCTGGAGCCTGGAGCGTGGCCTGGGTGGGAGGGAGGTCCTGGTGGGGCTGGAGAGTGGGAGACTCAGTGTTAGGGGTCAGGCCTGTGATGCTCTCTGGGCTGTCCAGCTCCTGTCTAAGCCGCAGCTGCGCCAGTCTCCTTATGGCTGGCCCCCTGCCCAGGGCAATTTCCACCCTTCAGCCTCTGCTCGTGGTCCTTGCCATATTGCTTGGCCTCTCGCCCCTTTCCTGGAGTACTCATACTTAGCTTTCAAGATTCTGCTCAAACTTCCATCTGTTGCCTTTTCTTTCTTTTTTGTTAATGCCTGTGTTGCATCCACACATAATTCTATGCTTCTAGTGGCACCTGTTATAACTTATTGCCCTGGGTCATTTTCAGGTTTTCCCCTGCTGGCCTGTAAACTCCTCTGGATAGCTCCAGGTTTCATTCACCCTTTGTCCCTAGGAGTAGCTCGATACAAGCATGCAGTAAAGGTCGTAGAAATGGTTATGGTTGGAACACATGAATAAATCAGGGACAGATGGTCAGGTGGTTGGAACACCACCGCTGATGGACAAGGGGTGGGGGAGCCTCATGGGACAAGTGGAAGGGATGACAAACCATCATGTAGGTATCAAAGGTCAATGGAGTGAATGCAGGGACAAAGAAGGAGAAAAAGGATTTGAATTCCTCTGTGGTCAGGGTGCTGGTGGAGCAGGGAAAGATCGGAGAGGACTTGGTTAGAAATGAAACGTGAAGCATGTTTGAAATCATTTGAGATCTTTGTAGTAACCTAAGACCCCTATTCAGTGACTTTGCACTAATATGGTCATGTAGATTGTTACAGTATGAACGAGTTTCATATCAATTGGCCAATGGATACTGTAAAGAATAAATGTCATTGATATCTGCGTGTGATTATTAGTAGGTGGTGTGATCGAGTTAACGTTCAGTGGAAGTCAAAGTGATGGTGACATGGTACAGGCGAGAGAGACGCTCCAATCCTGCGGATAGCGTGTAAATTGGTTCCATTACTTTGGAAGACAGTTTGGCAGTGTCTATTCAAGTGAGCACACACAGATTTTATGCCCTGGCAGTTTCACGCCCAACAGTAAAGCGTGCATGTGTGCACCAAGGGATGTGTATGAGAATGTTCCCAGTGGCGTTTGTCATAATGGTCCCGTAAACTTGTAGCAATCCGAATGTCCGTCAAGAGTAGAATGGATACATTTTGGAAATTCATGAAATGGACTTCGGTGGAGTCCTGAAGACCAGTGAAATACTGCAGTATGAAACAACGTGGATGAATCTCCCAAACGTAATGTCAAAAGAAAGAAGCCAGACAGAAGAGAATATGTTCTCTTCTGGGAGATTCACCATTTATATGAAGCATAAAAACAAGGGAAACTTCAGTGGTTTCAAAGTCCACAAGTTACGTCTGGGGGGGTTGTTGGGGGCAGTAACTGGGCGGAGGCTTGAAGGGGCTTCTGGCGCTTGGAGATGTTCTACGTCTTGATTAGGTGACACTTACGTGGATGTTTTACGTTTTGACAGTTCTTTGAAATGTACGCAGAGGCCTGTGAGGTCTCCCATATGTGTGTTCAGCTGCAATGAAAGAGCTTATTTTAAAAATAGAAATGATATTTTGTATTTTAGTAAGAAGAGATGTACCATCCTCAGGTTTCTTAATATCCTTTCTCTATGAGGAAACAGTTCTTTGATGTTGTTCATAATTTTATTGACTTTTCTTTCCCATAATCCTTTTCCGCATTTATTTGCAAATGGGTTTTCAAATGACTACTTTGGTAAGTCTAACCTGTGTTTTATATTTTCTATGCATTTATCACACAAATGCTTTCCTTCTTTCAAAGGTTAATTTGCTGCAATGTGTTCCTTCTCCCTCCCCCAGCTTTTCTGACTCAATGGCACATCTCCATCATTAATTTTCAGTTGATCAGCTTTTTCTCTTTCTCTTAAAGGATAAATTTACATTTTAATTGAATGCTGGTATAGAACAATTGATGAAACTGTACCTTCTCATACTTTAGCTTTTTTTTTTCCCTCTGACTTAGACCATTTCTAGTTCAATTTCTTAAAACATCCAAATGTAACACCACCACATAACTGAAAAATGTTTGATCAGAGTCAATTAGAGCAGTGTTGCAGAAACAAAGCCATGGTATATTATAGCAAGAGATTGGATTCTATGACACTAAATAATTTGTGTTGCGCCTACAGTGATATCTACATAAAGCAAATGAAAGGAATTAATATTCTCTCTAGTTAGCCAAGTCAGCAGCCTTTGAATTTCAAAGTGATCACAAATCTTGTATTTTTAACCAGATGGCTATACTTATATTTAACTTTCCTTTAAAAAAGATATCATAATTTCATAATGATTATAAAAAAATCAAAATTTCATTGAATATCTATAGCGTATTCAGCATTGGAGAGGTGGTACAGGGCACTGATAGAAACACAGGCTCGGCATCACACTGCTGGGGTTTGAATCCCAGCCCATAGCTGAGTGACCCTGGGCGAGTCACTTACCCTTTTGACACTTTAGATGTCTGTCTGGGAAAATGGTTCCCTTGTCTGTGAAAGACGAAAAGAGTTATCCATTCATAGCCCCTAGAAGCCTTGTACACAGTCGGCACTCAGTGAATGCTGGTTGTTTTGTTGGTTTAGTTGCCATTGTTCTATTTGTGTTACACCCCGTGCGCTGTTATTTAGGACCGAGAGTGAATGTCAATTTAAAATGTAAAGCCATTTTAATTTGTGTGTGGTAAGGGTCCATGTGACAATAAAAAGGACAATTTGAATGATAGGGAGTATGCAAAAAATTATTCTTTTGACATACAGCTACTTCTTAGAAAAAGGTCTGTTCTTTTCAAGCTAGCATTTAAAGAAGGGTTATTAGCCGAGAGAAGGAAATTGGTGTTGGCAAGTGATGACTACTGATTGCCATTCCGACAGCATAATAATAGTTGGGGTGATGGGACAGACAGCATCTAACCATTAGGATTTCTGTGGAGTGGCACCTTAGTAATCGATCACAGCAATTTATGTTTCATTGTGTAACAGTTGAGATCAAAAGGTATCAAGTTGCATATTCCATTATATTTACCCTAAACATAGAAGAAAGTCTGGCTAGGAGCCTCAGAGCTGCCTCCCTGACTCACTACTGGCCATGGACGCAGGCCCCAGCCTAGGCAGGCCCAGAAGAACTCTTATTATGTGACCTGCGGAATTAGGGGACATTAAATGCTTACTGTTTACCGCACTGAGTTTTGGGAGCTCGTTACAAAGCATTGGCTACCTGATATAATCAATTTCATTTGTAAGGGCTTTGCCTTAAGATATTAGTGCTGTGTTCTGAAGGTCTTTGAACTCTCCAGTGTCTGTGACCAAGGACATGATGTCTGCTACATCAGTGCAAAGGGTGCTTCTGGGTCCCCTAGGCTGGTCTTCTAGTCTGTCCCTCTTTTGAGCTCTTAACCTGATAATGTGGTTTCTCTGATGATTCACTTGTGATCAGCCCCTCCTTGTCTACAATTATGCCTTTGTTTCATAGGCCAGACCTCCCTTACCTGCCCCTGGATTCGTAAGATCTGATTCTGGGCTGGCCCTTGCTTTTAGCTTTGTTACCCCAGCCTTGGAGTAACTGGAAGCTGGAAGGCACTGGTGGTGTTGTCTCCACCACTGGCTCCCATCCAGGGAAAATTTGGCCGCTCAGCAGACATTTGGAAATGTCGAGAGACGTTTTCGGTTGTCACAGCTGGGGGAGCTGGTGCTGCTGGCATCTAGTGGGTAGAAACTATGGACGCCGCTCAATATTCTCCCATTCCCAGAGAGCTTCCATAGAACAAAGAATTCACCCGCAAAAGTATCAGTCGTGCCGAGATCAAGAAACGCTGGCGTAGATCTGTCCCAGAGAGTGATCCCCACAGCAGTGAAGTCTCTAATCTCCAACAGCGTACACGTCGAGGCTCCCACGTCTGTGGACCTGCTCCTCCCTTAGCTCAAGTGTCAGGAGCGAAGGTTCACTCTCCCTGGTAAGTGGTGCTTCATCCAAACTGAGGCAAAAACCCTTCACAAGGCAGGTGTCCTCCCAGAGACCATGGGAGTCTTTCCATGATCCCGTCTCAGCCTCCAGCTTCGCTCAGCTCCACGATTTTATTTAAAAAAAACAAAAACAAAAAAACCTTCACATTAATGTATTATCTATCTTGATTATTGAGTGTTAGTTCCCTGTAAATTTCACAGCCTGGGGCAAGGACCTCAGCCTGCTGGTGGACACCTGGGAGCGGCCGTTCGGATGCCCCCTGTCCGTCAGCGTGAGCCAGCAGGTCAGCGATGTTGCGGATGCCGCTCTGCCTGGATCCCGGCACGGACTCTCCGAGTGTCAAAAGCCAATGCCGCTACTTCCAAGGCTCACACAGAATGTCCCTGTGGCCGGTGCCAACCCAGGACCACACAGGGAAGGGGACACTGGGAAATGTGCTCTTAGCCTAGCTTCGTGAATGCAGTTCAAAGGCACGATGGCATCCCAGTGTCTCGCATAATTTTGTTCTACCATGTGAGCGATGTTAATGGGTGCCCCAAGGCTCCAACAGTTTCCCTAGAAGCACATTCACAGGATGTTGAGTCGCTCTCTGTGTCCTTACCCTTACACAGTCGCTGTGTCTGGAACTTGTTGTCATGAACACTCTTACAGCTATGGACCGAGCAAGATGATGTAGCCACGTGACCCACGTAAAAACGACCCCAAGCTCCAGACAGATAGATGGGTTTGAAAGGCTCATCTTGCCTGGGTGACGGACAGCTGCCTGGACAGTTGCTGCCGGGATGTGCGTGTTCTTGGTCCACGACCAGATGCTGTCAGATCGCATTTGTTGGCTGTGTGGCTCGGGGTGGATGCTCACACATGCGGAGTCTGGTTAAGTAGCTCGAGGCGCTGATGAGCACAAAGCAATCTAAGGAGCACGATCAGTCTTCCGGGGAGCAGGTTCTATGACATGTCCCATAGGTGCTGGTGCTGGCTGTGGATGGCGTAGCCACAGGGAAACCTTCCAGCAAAGTGGAGAAATAGTGAGAAACTTCCTGGTGTTTTACCGGCTTAACTCCCGGGCTTCAGTTCAAGATGAACCATTTTATTCTGCCTGTTACTCTCTGCTGAATTGTGTGATGCGGAGGTGATTGTATTCGTTTTCCAAACCCACGAACTGCCTGAGAACCCCCAGCTGACTCGTGTTCCCCGCACATAGCAGTCGCAATGCCTCCCATTATTGGCTTTCAGTGAGGCCAGTTTTAGTGGATTATGCCTAATTCTGGAGGAAGGAAATGACAGCCACATGCTGTAATGTGTCCTCCTCCTCTGGTTCCTTCCTGTGGTGAGAGTTTGATCTCTTTCTCCGTTAGGAGGCGAACGACAGCTGACTTGAGGGCTCCATTCCCCGCCCCTCCTAACCTACGATAGAAGCTGGAAAGACGTAATATTCTACTGACGTTCAGTTCAGGGGGTGGAAAGGGGATGCCTCCCCCCCCCCAAAAAAAAGAGGAAAAAGAAAGAAAAACTTTGATACTTTTATCTCAGTGGGAAATTCATGCTGCGTTCTGATACATTAAGCGGTCCCTAGACAGAAATTGAAAATACTTCCCCCTGTTTAATAGCAGTTGGCTCTCCAGAGAGGAGAGCTGCCCAGAGGCCAGCACTTAACAGGCCACAGAACCCCGAGCAGTGTGTCGGGACCACGCCACCAACGACAGGATTAGTGCCTGAATGTGGCTTTAAATGTATTAAGCAGGAGGCGGCCTGTGTGTATTCTAATACCTGCGGTGACGGCTATTCAAAGAATACAAAGGACCGAAAGGTAGAAAGAGGCATGTTTTGCATATGTACTGAATTTTACTCACAGGTGCAGTGTGAACATTTAGTGGAAAGTCGGAAATATTTCCAAAATTTCTTTTGTACCCAGAAAGAGGGAAGGGGAAGAGTTAATCAGCAGTCAGAGGTGTGGCTTAGGGAGAAACCCAACTACTTCCTACAAAAATGAGAGCGTGCCTAAGTGTTCCGTCCTCAAGAACAGTGGATTTCAAGAGAGGCCAGTTGCGAAACTATAAAAATACCTCTGTGTTAAATTCCCATTTCAGGAGGCGTCTAACATCTGCGTAATTCTATTTGAATTGGCAACATTTGCACACAGTGGTTTCCTATTCCTGTCTGAGGCATTGCACCCAAAATGTGGAGGAGGGACGATGCATATCTCTAGGACTGTGTTCCTCGTGGCATGTGTCGATGCTTTTGGGAATAATTCGTATCCTGTGTATGCGCTGGGCCTTTGTTCCTTTCTGTTACCCGGGTAAACCCTTCAGAGCTGAACATGTGTGAGCTCTCAGCCCGCCGCATTTGAAGACGAGGAATATTCCTTATGATCTCTGCGGCTCTACAAGCTCCCTTTGGTTTCCTCCTTCGGAGGCATCTTCCACAGCTGTCGTTGCTGTCTTTTTTAGTCCCTCCTGGGAGGTGCCATCCGTACGTAACTTTTAAAATTAAGAAGTTGTTACGATGTTATGATTTGCATTTTTAGGTTAGCTCCTTCCATCTGTTTTCCATAAAAGATAATTCTGCAAAGTAAATTTGGCAAGGTTTTATTTAATAGTAATATTTTTTTAAAAAACCCTAGCAAACGCAATGATCATCACAAATAGAATGGGAGAAAGACCCTGCTGCTGGAATGGGACAGATTTTGCTTTAGGACTAGTTGGAAAGTTCCATGTGGCTTCTGTGAAGCAGGGATTTCTGATCCAAATTTGCAGGAGAATGATTATGGACATTACCAGTCATCACTACAGGGGAAGGAGACTGGCAGACCTGGAATTCCTATGTTAGGGATAATATAAAGAAATGAATACAGGAATGATCTCATTTGTTCTACTCTGGGCCTCCCCATATCTTCTGATTGTAGTAACTCCACTGGTTTGCCATCTCAGAATATTGGCGGAATGTTTGAAACTCTCAAACATCCTTAGGTTCTTCGCCCCTCCGAAGAACCATGAGAGACTGTGAACTCAGAGCAATGGACTGAGGGTTTTGGAGGGGAGGGGGTGGGGGGATGGGCGAGCCTGGTGGTGGGTATTGAGGAGGGCGCGTATTGCATGGAGCACTGGATGTGGTACATAAACAATGAATCTTGTAACACTGAAAAAATAAAATAGAAGTATTTGGGGGGAAAAAATCCTTAGGTGTCATCTTTTTCCCCCAACGCTTTTCAGGGGTCAGCTTCCCCAAACAGGTGGCTGGTCTCCATGAGTTCCAGGTTCCTTGTCCTTCTGGAGTGTCTAGGTGGGAAAGGATCCTTTCTTTTACCATCTCTGCTGTTCCCTGGATGCTCTTCTGATGAGCACTGGGGGCTCCTGGAGAGGGTGCCGCTCTCACTGGTGGGTCTCAGCAGACAGCTGGAGTGGGGCAGGGTCCCTTTCTTCTTTCAGCTTGGGCTCTCAAGTGCCCCAGGAGCCACTACACTGGTGACATAGTGTTTTTCCTGAAGAGTTGGGGGCAATTTAAGATGGGAATTACAGTGTGGGCATGGAGGGATTATATGTAGTTTCACCATAGAGCAGTGGCCAGAGGTCTACAAGAAAGCATCAAAAGGATCAAACCCTCTCCAAAAAAGTTCACCATAACCATCCCGTCCCCACCCCAGGGCTCATCTGTCACCCTGTCCCATATGCCAGTCATTAAAAATCTCTTTCTTCTAGGGGCGGCTGGGTGGCTCAGTCGGTTAAGCAACTAACTCTTGATTTCAGCTTAGGTTGTGATCTCAGGGTCGTGGGATGAAGCCCTGCATCAGGCTCGGCGCTCGGCGGGGAGTCTGCTCGAGATTCTCCTTCTCCCTCTCTCTCTGCCCCTCTCCCACCCCCCTTCCCACGCTCTCTCCCTCTTAAAAAAAAAAAAAAAATCTCTCTCTTTTAGCCTACTGCAAAATAATTGCTGCTCACTTTTGGGGAACTGTCACACCCCCTGTCCCCATGCATCCCCCTGCCCTCTGAGCAGCCCTCATGTCTGAGATACGGAGTCACGGCTGACACTAGAGTTTCAGCAGAATGGTCAGTGCTGGCCAATGATGCACTAAGCTCCCCTTCTTCCCCACAATGCCCAGCGCAGTTTTCGGGGGGAGACTAGGGAATCTCACACTACATGGTGGACCATCGAGAGCACAGATCCTGTGGCTCCCACAGCGCTGTGAGTGCTCACGTGCAAATCCTTTCCTATTGCAGGGGTTGGACCAAGCTAACAGAAGCGTGTCTCCCAAGGACCAACAACACTCTTCCCCAGTGACCGAACAGTCTAAATCTCGGAAGTTGCAAGCTGGCAGCAGGAGGCTGAATTCAGGTGACAGCACAGTTATAAAAATATCTGAATTTGGATTATCTGTTGGGAAAGATTGTCCCCTTTCCAGTTCACTGTGGTCCTTACCACTCCCTGTTGACTCCTGCCTGCTCCCTTATTGATTTTACCAACCTGGGTCCTAAAGTCATTTCCATGCGCGATCAGATGGAGGAGGGGAGATGATGTCTAACCGCCTCCCCCTTCCATGAAGTCTGGGAAAGCCTTGGGCACAGTACATTTTCCTGCCCCTGTCTGGACTTCACAGACTCAGAGCCACATCCCCCCTCGCGGTGTCTCCATTAGTGCACAAGATGTTTGGGAAGGGCGGTTACTCTCTGAACACCAAAATACCCAAGTCCGAGGGTCTTACGCTTGAAATGGACTGATTTGGTTTCAAGATTGAAAGTTGATGGGTATTAAGGAGGGCACGTCTTGTGATGAACGCTGGGTGTTACACATAACTAATGAGCCATTGAATACATCAAAAACTAATGATGTACTATACGGTGGCTAACTGAGCATATTAAAAAAAAAGGAAAGTTGACAAAATCACATAAAAGGTGAAATCAAAGCATTCTCTTTAAAGATCTTTGACCTGGACTTAGAAACGGAAACAGAGACAGTGAGGGAGATTGAGTGATTGCTCAGACAGAGTGGAGATTCCAGATAGGACTCCAAGTCTGGAGCTTTCGCTTGGATGTCATACAATAGTCTCCTGGCATGGGGACTCAGATCCAACATGAACCCAACTAAACTTTGACCCAGGGATAAAAATAATTTTAAAAAAAAGAAAAAAAGAAGGGGAAAACCCTCTGGCAGTGAGCTCTTGGTAGGACTTTGAGATTCCACTCTAGCTCCGCTGGTCTGACTCAGGGCACCAAACAGGACCTGAGCAGCAGCCTGAGGGCTGGATGCTGGGGAGCCGGCGAAGAGAAATGCAGTAGTTTCTAGAAGTCTAGACTTTTAGATTTTGCAAATTTGTTTGAAGACAATCACACCAGTAGTTTTCCCTGATGAGTGTAACATTGTCAACATCTCACTTTGCCATCTAGGTGAGGCTGAGAACAAAATCAAACCAGTGCCACCTACTAGCTCCATAACTTCCTAGAAGAAAAGACTTTTAGAACCAAAGAAGTAGGATGCCCATAATTGAGTGAGAGCAGTTTCTCCAAAGAAAGATAATTGTCCAATTTATACCAATAAGGTAAGAAAAATGAGGGACATCGTTTAAAGTATCAAATGCAGAGAAGATCCATTAGATGGGTTTATGTTGCGTATTTTGCTTTGATGGTAATTTTGTCAACTTGGGAAGATATGGTTGGTGCTGTAGGACAAGGTGCCCCTGAATTACCCGACTTGTTCCATGTAGTACTTCATTTTTATCACACTCACCATTGAGAGTTGGGTTGTATCAGAGTTTTGATAATATTGTACATATTTGGAGGATTCTTGCAATCTGAGGGGAGGTCAGACAACCAACTGAACAAAACAATAGCCCTTTTCCTCCAGTGGCTTCTCTGGCTCTCCCTGTGCAGGGCAAGAAGAAAGGAAGAAGAGAGATACTTAGGGTTATGTAGGATCCAAGGGGAGCCTTTTAGGATTATGAGTCCTGCGGGCCTGTCGGAGACAGAGAGAATATGCCAGAGAGAAATGTTGGGGAAGGATCGTCAGGGGGTAACACAGTGGGTTCCAGAGGCGGGTGCCATGTTGACTTTAGGACCTCTACTCTTCAGTTTCGAACTCAAGACAAGTTCTGTAGCCTTCTGAATTCTTTGTTTTCTCACGTATAAAATGAAAACCCGAATAGTCCTACCTCATTGGGTTGCTGGGAGGATTATCTGAACGGTGACATCTTTGAAGTTCTCAGGAGCAGTCCTGATGTGCCATAAACCTTCAAAAGATGGTTGCATTTATAATTAGACCAGAACATTACCTGACAGATTAATAATTAATGGAATTGATGGATGACTTAATGATAACAGGGCACCGGTGAATTTTAGGATTAGACGTGCTATTTCTCCAAGTCAGTATGGTTGTGCCTGACAGGTAGTGTGACGATATACTCTTGCCTGCATTTATTAGTTCCCCAACTTAATTAGCAAATTTATTTCTTCATGTGCCAGAATTAAACTATTTAACTAATCTATCTAACTGATCTTTGATTAGTGGCCCAAGAGTGGGATACATTTACAGGTGAAATTTGTTTCTGGACGTATCTGTCTTTCTTTGCATTCATGTATCCTATTTCAGTTCTAGATAGAAAATCCCAAAGCTGTCGTAAGGGCTGTGGGAAATAAAAAGGGGGAGGGCCATTTGGAAGTACCTAACTGAATGCTTAATTCCAGCCCACTCACTCTGCTACCTAGATTATAATAAGGGTTTTGATTTTTGAATTATTACAGTTATTATACCGGCCTCAGCAGTGGACTTTTTCAAAAGGGAAAATGACTATGAAAATTAGAACCTGTGGCCCTGTATATGGTTCTTTCTTTGTTGACACGAACTGTTCTGGGGGAATTCATCCTTCCATCCAGCTCATGGTAACAGTCTAGAAAGTAAAAAGCTACAGAGCTGAGTGTCAATTACATTGCTATGTTTATATACCTATTGCTAAATTCTCTGAACTACATGGAATCTTTTGGGAAAAATTGCAGGAAATAATTTCTTTCTTGTTTTTTTAAGAGCACTATATTCTAAAAAGTGTCTGTAAGCTTGGAAGCAAAGATAAGTATAATAAGTAAAGTTATTTTTGTTGGTCTAGAGAAAAAGACTATATATTAAATTAGAATATTTAGACACACACATATATATATAACTTTATTATATAATAAAATCTGTATTTTTGAAGTCAGCAATGAGTCAAGATTATTTGCAATCACTTTATTTCTATTGATGTTTTTTTCTGCCCTAAGTATATGTCCATATCAGAGATTTATTCTTTGATCCTTGTGTTCACTAACAGTAGACTAATTATAATACTTTGGTTGAGTTGTTCATTTCCACGGATGTGGGCAGGGTTGATGTCTTGGACATAGAAAAATGTTCAATGCATTTTAGTGTAGCCACTTACCCATAGAAAATTTTTGACAGTGGTTGAACTGAACAACCACTTTCAATCTAGTGTTTTCCTTTGTCTGGGCACCATTTGGGGCAGAGAAAGAATTTCAGGTGGCACTTTCTCACACATGAAAAGACAAAAATTGTGGGGCAAACTCCCTCCCATAGGATGAGCTCCCCTGGGCTAAGTCTGAGCCGTGGGGGAGGGGACAAGAAAGAGGGACTCTGTTGTTGCTCTGGTGATTGAGGGTCTGGGGTCCTTATGTCTGGGTCCAGGAATGTAGTTGGGTCAGGCAGAGCAGACACTGCGGTGTCATTTGAGCGCTGTCGAAAAGTCATTCATCAACCACACGTTGCCATGAGCAGTAACTATGGCATTGGCTACAGGAAAACATGATGTTAATATGAAGGCAGCCAGCCTCTGAAATGACAGCTCTTCTTTACCAACCTTGGAAAGAACATGGTCAAACAGGGCACTGCTGAAGTGCCTCCTCCATCCAACCTGCAATCATCAAGAATTGTCTGGGGAAGAGATCCTGCCTCTCCAATTGGAATCTTGGGTTGGCTTCCTCATCTTAATTCTCTCCTTTTTAGGATTTCTTCTGGCAGTCCTTCCTTTTTGCTCTCATTCCCTTGGTTGTCTCCTGGAGCTTGAATTTGGCTCTTTTACTCTCATGGAAGGGAGGGTGCCTACCGGCTGCTCTCCTGAGATCCGGCAGACAGACTTATCTAGAAACTTCATCATTCAAACCCTGCATCGTTCAGCAAAACTCTAGAAACCCTGGTTCTTTCTCATTTCCTTACATTCTTCTGGTACTTGGGTTTTCAAATGATTTCTGTTTTAAGAAAATTAACACCCTATATTTTAAATTAGTTTAGTTCCTGCAACATTTTCTATTATGGTTTTCCATAGAAATAGTGACTTTGATGCGTCCCTTTCTGCCTGCAGTGCATTTCATCCTCTCCTCCATCCCGTCTTTATGGACAAGAGCTGCTGAGCTTTCAAAAATGTAGTTCAAGCAACTTTTCCTCCATCTTCTGGGAAATCTGATCACTTCCCCTTTTGTGGGTGCTGACTTTGTTCTGTAATCACATGTATCATACTTTATTGTACTTATTTAGTTGTATGTCTACTATTATTTATTAGACTATAAAGCCCTTGAAAACTGAGTCCATATATTAATCATTTTCATATCCCTCATGCTGGCAGAATGTGTATAGTAGACACTCAATAAAGTGTTATTGTCTGAACCTAGAAAACATCATGTGATAGATAACACACAGGGGACCAAGGGTGCAGGCCCATTGAGGAACAGGAGGCGGGGAAAAGTGGAAAAGAGAAGGTGCATTGGGACAAAGCACTTGGTTTGGTCTTCTCTGAGAATGCGGGCATGACCCAGCATTTGAGGTAACCCTGAGATTCCTGAGAGATAGGCAGGCCGGTGAAGATCCAGTTACAGAGCCTGAAAGGGAGAAAGAGAGATCAAGGCCAAAGCTGTAAGTGTGAGTTCCTTTTCCATAAGTGGTATTTGGAGCCATAGGTGTGGATAAGACTGCCCAGGTAGAGAGGATAGAGTGAGAAGAGATGAGGACCCAGGAATCTAGAGCCATGTGCTTGCAAGTTTGTCAGAGGAAGAGAGCTAGAAGTGAAGCTGGCGATAGCTATGTTACACAAGGCGACGATGGTCATGTGTCTGCAAGGATGGATGGTCAATGATGTTGGTGATTAAATGAGAACCAAAGAAGGACTTAGTAAACCAATGAATAAATAAGAGAACAAGTAAGATAAAGAGTACCTCGAACTTCATCTATCCGAATGTGAAATCATTATTTTCCCCAACACAACTGGTCTGTGTTGAAAGGTCCTCAAGAACAGTGACTCACTAGAAGGGCGAAGGGACTTAGCGTGTAGTCATACCCATGGCTGGGATCAATTACAGAGAAAGAATACCAGTCACAAACAGCAAAGGCAAAGGCACACGGGGTGAATTCTGGGGGGATCCAGGTGCTAGCTTTCAAGACTCCTGTCCCCGTGGAGCCACATAGGATGCACTTAATTTCTCCCAGCAATGACTTATGACAACACGTGTGGAATGTTACCATCCAGGGAAGCTCATTAGAACTTCAATGCCCAGGGTTTTTACCGGAAGTTGATCACATATGTACCCCCTGTCTGGCACATACTCAAATTCCAGACTCCAAGAAGGAAAGCAGATGTTCAGCATAAACCAATTGTTATTAAAACAGTTTAGCCCCAGTGAGCCACTCTTATCAGTTAATGGCAGGAACCTGCCTGAAATCAAGTTCCCAGATGACAGCCAAGGGCCAACCTTGTAAACAGGCCTTTCGAAGGGCAGCAGTCAGGCCTGATCTGTTAACTCTTTTCGGTACAGAGTCTTTTTCTAGAATTCCCTGTCGTGGTGAATGACACTATCATCAATTCTATTAAGCCAGTCAGAAACCTAAGCAATATCCTTTGCCACCTTCTGCTTTTGGCTGACTAGGCAATTTTGGATTTATGAGGAATAATGAAAAAATCTAGAACACGCAGGCACACAGGCAGATGTGCATTGGAAGGCTTCAAAGAGCTACCAAGGCAGTGAGCATTTCTAGAACTAAGATACAGAAAAAATGGAAAATGAAGAGAGATGCCTGGTGTTTGGAGCTGCTTTTGGCCACAAGGCAAATGCAAAATCAGAAGAAAAAAATGGAGCATCTGAGAGGTTAAGGTTCTGAGCAAAACTTTTGCGAATGTCACAAGGCTGGAGGGTGAAAAATTGTAGTGTAGAACTTTCTAAGAAGAAGTCAGTTACTCCAAGTTTTGGGTTATTATGCTAAAGGCTACACCCACAGAGTAAGGCTGGACTGGAAACACTGCACAAGTTACAAAGATTAAACACCAACTCCCAACCAGCTTAATCCCAAACAGAAATAAGATGATCTGCCAGAGGCCAGAGGAAATATTAAATCCACTCTGGAGGGTGAAAATCTTATGCAAAGCTTTGCATGTCTATATCATTTTTCATGTACAACATTGGCACTCGATTAAAAAAAAACAAACTTCCAGATATACAAAAAGGTAAGACCTGACCAAAAGCAAGAGAAAAACAGAGTTCTTGTATAGGAACACTAAATACATATGTGTTCATATGTTCATTATGTACATTCATAATGCATTCAAGAAATAAAATTGAAAGATACAGGATTTCAACAGAGAACTAGGACCTACAAAAAAGAAACATTGGAATCCTTTATTGGAAAAATAAAAATAAAATAAATTCAGATCTCAGTCAATGGGCATAACATTATATTGAGGTACTGTAGAAAGAATTGGTAAGCCAGAAACAAGTCTGTGAAAGATATCCAGACTGAAGCACAGAAAGACAAAAGACCAGATGGACAGAAAAGAAAGTAAAGGACACATGGAACATAATGAAAAGATGTAATTATAGTTCCAAGAAAAGAGGAGAAAGAAGAAATGGACAGAAGCAATATTTGAAGAAATAATGGCCAAGAATTTCACAAAACTTTTAAAAAATGTTGAAAGGCACCTATCCTCAAAATCAAACCTGTGAACCCCAAGAGAATATATACAAAGAAAACTTGCCTTGGACCCATCACTGTAATTTCTGAAGACCAAAGATAAATGGAAATCTTAAAAGTAGGCAGAGGTGTTGAAAAGATAGTTCTTTGAAACAGCAAGACCAACGACTGACTTCTGATGGGAAATCATGGTAAGCACAGTGCAACTGAAGAATTTCCTCAAAGCAACGAAAGAAAATAGCTATGAGCCTGGAGTCCTTTACTCATCACAATATTCTTCAGAAATGAAGGTGAAATAAAGACACTTTCAGAAAAGCAAAAATTAAGATGAGGAAACAATGCAGGAAGTTTTCATTCTGGAGGAAAATGATCCCACATGGAGACATCGAGCTTTGAAAGGAAGACCAACCGAAATGGGAATGGCTGTTGACAGAAATCCACAAAAATAATGTATCGAGATGTTTAACATACATGGTAATTACAAACATGAGAAGAACAGCATGAACTTTGGGAGGTGAGTGGAGTTGAAGTGTACTAAGGTCATTGCATTGAGAATCCACAAGAGTGGGAAATTCAGTCTTCCACAATCCATGACCTTGTTTTGTTGGTTTCACTTCCTGTATGTCTCTTGAATCTGTGTCCTCCTCTCCGTTCTTCTGCCCACATCCCAGTCTTGGCTGCCATTATCTGTTTCCTGGAAGACCGCAGCCATGTCCACCGGCCTCCTGCTTCCCCTGGGCACCTCACACAGTCTGTTCTCCACCCATGAGCTGGAGCGATTCTGCAGAATTACTTCCCTTGGTCCAGCTCCTGCTCTCCTTCATCTGCCTGGCGGTGGTCCTCCCAGCAGAGCCCCCCTGACCTGGGGACAGGAGAAGGAAGATGGAGGCCAGCCATCCTTCTCCTTGGCTGAATCGCTACAGGGTTGCCCCTCGCTGGTGCCCTTGTGATCACAGCCCCGGGTCGGCTCCTTGGTCATGGGCAGTTTGGTGTCCCCCTCTCTGCTTGTAACAGGGCCCTCCTATGGGTCTCGCTCTTGCACCTGTGCTGTGTCACTTGCCATCTTTCTGGAATGCCTCATGGTGTCTGGTGCGGCAAGGAATGCCTTTCTTCTTTACCATTATGCTAATGGGTTTAATCTTCTAGGTATCCTGGAAGGGAAGGAAAACTTCTGCAGAAGCTACTTTTTCCCATGAGGTGGGAAAGTTGGCCTGAATATGCTCCGTCCCTTGCCTCTCCCTCTTGCGTGGATGGTGGGCCACTCGTCAGCAGAGCAGGCCCCCCTGATCGCTCCTTCGAGTGTGTGTTCAAGTACAGCTGATAGTCTGTGCCTTCTGCCCAGAGGGAAGTGCAGTAGGATGGGGTTCCCTCTTCCTACATGCAGGGAAGTTGCCCCTGGTTGTCTTCACCCGTGGGGCTGGGGGGGGTTGGAAAACTAGGGTTCAGATAAGAAAACCCCTATTGGTCTCAACAACTAGGCTCTAGCTTTGGCTGGAGAACCCAGTCCTCTGCCGGTCCCTGGGGACTTGCTCAGCCATTCATTGAGACCAGACCCTAGACTCTGTTAGGCTGACTTTTCTGTGAGCATGTTCTTTATTGGCCAGAGCTTTTTGACGGGGAGGAGTGTGTTCATACGGGCCCTTGCCTACCAGCATCACCACCAAGGTGATGCCGATGGAATGGTTACTGTTTATATGAACATCTTCACAGTTTCCTCTCATCCATGGGCTCCCTGTTTGAAGCTATGTGCTTGGAAGACAGAGTATCGAGTATTGAGTGAGTACTGGGAGAGCAATCCTCAGGAAACTGTCAGAAGGCACAGGGGTAGGGCCCAGCAGGAGGGAGAAAAGGTCAGGGCCCATCTGTGGCCCCAGCAGCTCTCCGTGCAGTGTGAGAGGCTGGACCAGGTCAGTAATGCCTGCATCAGGCTCTTGCTGGGGGGAAAGGGTTTGGTTTGAAAAGTCCTTTTAATATTGCAGTATAGTTTACATTTGGGAGAAAACAGTTCCTTGTTTCCATTATACACTCTATAGAATATGGAGCTCTACAATCTATAAGCTGCTGGGGATAGACAGTAAAAAGACTCATTTGAGACAGAGGTGAGGGAGAGCTAGGAGTCATGGTGGGGTCTCTTGAAGATGTGCACTTTTTTTTTTTTTTGCTTTGGTGATTTGGTTTTAAAATAAGTCATAGAGAAAGATGGACTATACTACTGCTAAGACTCCTCCTGTGTTAATGTAGCAGATTCTTATTAATTTAATTTAATTTTGGAAAGAACATTTCACATGAGATCTACTGTCTTAAGAAAACTTTAAGCGTACGATACATTGGTGTTGACTATGGGTACAGCGTCGCATGGCAGATCTCTAGAGCTATTCATCTTGCTTGACTGGAACTTTATGACCATCGATCAGTAACTCTCCACCCCCCGCACCTGGCAGGCACCATTCCGCTCTTTGATTCTACGAGCGCGGCTATTTCAGACCTCCTGTAAGTGGAGTCATGCGGTATTGCCTTTCTGTGATTGGCTTGTTTCACTTGGGATAACATCCTCAGTTTTTGTCCATATTGCGTCTTGCAGAATTCCCTTCTTTTAAATGGCTGAATTGTATTCCATTGCATGTATAGACAGAATTTCTTTTCCTTTTTTTAGAGAGGGAGGGGAATGGGGAGGGGCGGAGGGAGAGGGAAAGAATCTTTTTTTCTTTTTTTTTTTTTAAAGATTTATTCATTTGAGAGAGAGACGCACAGCCGGGGGGAGAGGTAGAAGCAGACTCCCCCTGAGCTGGGAGTCTGACATGGGGCTTGATCCCATGACCTGGAGATCATGACCTGAGCCAAAGGCAGATGCTTAACCATCTGAGCCACCCAGGCATCCCTGTGTATGAAGAGTTTCTTTATCCATTCATCCGTCGATGGACGTTAAGGTTGTTTCCATAGCTCGGCTATTATAGATAATGCTGCAATGAATACGGGGGTGCATATATCTTTTCAAATTAGCATTTTTGTTTTCTTTGGATAAATACCCAGAAGTGGAATTGCTGGGTCGTAGGGTAGTTCTATTTTTAATTTTTGAGGAACCTCCATACTGTTCTCCACCGTGGCTGTACCAGTTTGTGTTCCCACCAACAGTGCTCAAGGTTCCCTTTCTCCCCACATCCTTGCCAGCACTTAATTCTTGTCTTTTTGGTAATGGCCATTCTGACAGGTGTGGGGTGGTATCTCATTGTGGTTATGATTTGCGTTTCCCTGATGATGAGTGATGTCACGCATCTTGCAATGTACCTGTTGGCCATCTGGATGTTTTCTTTAAAACTATGTCTATTTAGATCTTCTGCCCATTTTCATTGGATTGTTGGGTTGTATATTTTTTCTTTTTTTTTTCTTTTTTTTACTATTGAGCTTGTATGAGTTCCTCTATGTTTTGGATATTAACCCCATGTCAGACAGATGGTTTGCAGATATTTTTTTTCCCATTCAGTAAGTTGCCTTTGAGATCTTGATTTCAGTTCATTCAGGTAAATGCCCAGCGGTGGGCTTGCTGGATCTTTCGGGAGTTCTCTTTTTTATCTTTTGAGGACCCTCTATACTGTTTTCCATAACAGCTGCACTATTTTGCATTCTGGTGGATTCTTTTTAAACCTCCTTCACTCTTGGAACTTGGAACTTGGGAATTATGTGACAAAATGTATATAAAAGACTCTGTAGTCAGATGCTTTGAAGGTGCTTGTCAGAGTCCCTGCCCTTTCCCACTGACTGAAGAGACCTGCAGAGCAAGTTGCCCAGAACCGGAAGGTTCTAGCTCTCTGCCTTGTGTCACGCATAGATCTAACTTTGGTTTTTTTTTAAATTTAATTTTATTTTTTCAGTGTTCCAAGATTCATTGTTCATGCACCACACCCAGTGCTCCATGCAATACGTGCCCTCCTTAATACCCACCCAACCCGCCACCCCCTCCCTTCCAAAACCTTCAGTTTGTTTCTCGGAGTCCACAGTCTCTCATGGTTCATCTCCCCTTCTGATTTCCCCTAATTCACCCTGCCTTTCCTTCTCCTAATGTTCTCCATGTTATTCCTTATGCTCCACACGTAAGTGAGACCATATGATAACTGACTCTCTCTGCTTGACTTATTTCACTCAGCATAATCTCTTCCAGTCCCGTCCATGTTGATACAAAAGTTGGGTATTCATCCTTTCTGATGGCTG
>CM052895.1:127620410-127636534 GCA_028534135.1 Potos flavus
CGTCCTGGCTCATAGCTTCAGAAGGAGCCAACCCTGCCAACATTTTGATCTTGGATTTCTGGACTCCAGTGCTGTGAGCAATACATTTCAGTTGTTTAAACCACCCAGTCTGTGGTACTCTGTTACAGAAGCTCTAGCAAACTAATAGAGGGAGATGGCATGAGTTATATTGAAATGAAGGTAATTAGAAATAGGGAGAACCCTTTCAATTTAGGCCAATAGAAATTATAGGGACGTGGATTTGGGATTCAGTACCCTTTGACCTTCTCATCACTCTCAAACATTGTTTCCTCTCTTTACCGTCCATTATTGGTCACTCTGCCTCCCTTCTTATGCCTCAAATACTTTTACACACCCATCTGCATCCTGCCAGGAGCCTCTGTTACCCCAACAAAGTTACATTCCTGCAGATGCACCCCTAGTTCCCCCAGTTTGAGGATCTAGAGACCTCTGATGGCTTCCCGTGTATCTAGGGGTACAACCAATTTTCCATTTTAGGATATCAAAGATTACATGGACTGGGAGAGGCAAAGGCAGAACTATTTTGACTTAAATGTCCTACCTTCCCTCCAGGCACCAAGTTGAAGAATGATTTTATGTATTTTCCAATGCAAAACTTTTTCTGCACTAACTAGCTCAGTTAGAAAACTTTGAGATGGTTACCTGGGAGAAGTGTCATCCTCATTCATTGACTGGGAATGATGCCAATGGAATACATGAGACATGTTTTTGCTGTTGTTGTTTGCCTTCAAGAAGGAATCCAGAGACAGAAGACACCAGTTTAAGTCAAGCCAAGGGTGAAAATCAGTGCCATCTGTCATTATCTGGGGCCATGCGAGGGTGTCAGTGCTGTGGGGGAACCCACCAGTCCTCATGGGCTATTCCCTGGCTGTCTCATTTTAGAGAGGATTTATATTTTGGAGTCTTGCTGTGGATTACTTCTGAGACAGATGAAAGGAAACAATTTATAATTGTTTAACATGTGTGCACAGGTCAACATATCTGCCCAAATTATCTGCCTTCTTAGGAGTCGCAGTTCTCTGGAGATTTATAGGAGGCCCTGGGTTTCAATCACAGTATTAAATTTAGTGACCTTCAAGGGAAACGGGGAGCAAATTATAGCTTCTTCAACTTGTACATGCCAGGAGTTGGCCATTCATCCTGCTACCAGACAAATGAACATTGTAGTGACTTCCTGCCCAAAAGAGTAGCGAATGAAAAAAAAAAAAAAAAAATTCTGGGCAGCGAATTTGAGTTTGGACACACTTATGATCTAAAATTAAGTCATCCGTTGTTCATGAGCCACAGGGAATCTTGGAACACTGAAAAAATAAAATAAAAATTTAATAAAAAAAGTAAATAAATAAAATAAAATTAAGTCATCCAAAGATCCGAACGTCAAACTCTTGGACTAATTGTAACTGAAAAACAAGTGAGTCCTGAATACTTTTGAAGATCTAAAAATGCATGTAGATCAGTAAATAAAATTAGAAGTTAATTTCTTCAAAACCTTTTATGTAAAACACCCCAGAGGCTAAGGCTTGACTCATTATTAAAAATAAATTTTTTTTTTCTTGCAGAAAGAGCTTTCAAGTACCACTGTGATGCCCTGTAGGGCTGGGTATTACCCTCCATTGTTTAAGAAATGCTATATCTCACGCTGTCACAGTGAGATACTCCTTTTACTGTGGATGTTTAAACTTTTCTTCTTTTCTCTCTTATTCTTTTTTAATGTCTCGGAACTGCCTTCACTATGGATACTTAATCCCCAGTCCAGCCTCTGTCTGGTGCTGTCTGGAAACAAAGAGTGATTTTAAAAAGCAGACAGTAAGTAGTCTGGATGGGTTTTATCTGCCCAGAAGCACCTGACACCCCCAGTGTGACCAGCAGAGCCGAGGTCTTTAAGGCTCTGGCTTCCAAACGGTACGACTCCGAATGTGCATTTATAGCCCATTTCTGAGACTGAGCATCTTCCAGTCCTGGGCAGCACACTGGTCCAGCAGCTGGGTCACCCGCCAGCCACTGGACGGTAGGTTTGCCAGATGATCTGCTTTCCATTAGGCGGCTTCCCCATGGTCCTGTAGCTATTTGGCGCGAGGATGACCGCCTGGGAGAGTCAAGCTGCCCTTGTGTTCCAAATGAGTCACGGGCGCATTAGAGTTTGGGAAGGAAAAGCCAGGACGCAAATCCCAGCGGAGGAAATTACTTGTGAGATCAACCAACGAAGTAGATCAATACGGTTCCGATCTGTCTTTAGCGTCTCAAAGAACCCCCACAGCAAACCCAAACCCCAAAACAGAATTAAAGTGCTTTAGAGTTGCAGGGGGTATTAGTTAGTATTAGTTATTAGTATGCAAACTTTTGAAATTGTAATGTCCTCCAAAGGCCACACCAGCTGCTCCCACCACGGACTGTTCCCGTCTCGCCAGCAAGGGCCATCAGAAGATAACCTCTGAGTCAATCAAGGTTTCCGGCTTGGGTTTGGACGTTACTGCAGCCACGTTCTCAAGAAGGCAGGCTGGAGAGCGCACTCTTCCCTCTGAACCCATACTGTTGGAACGTGGTTTACAGATCTTGGCTCCGATGGGCAGAGTTTAAACTTTTATTCGCCCCTGTGTATGGAGGCCCAGAGAGACACCAGTCCCTGAGAGAAATGTCTCGTGTCCCGCTGCCTCGCTGGCAGCCACAGGAGGCCCAGTCAAGGATTTAGCTGCTGCTTAAAGCCACGTCTTAAATCTGAACTCTACCCGGAAGGAGACAGTGTCTCTCTCCAACTCCACAGATGCCACCAGCCCGAGCTTGAAAGGGAGACAGTATTTTCTTTCAGCTCTTCCTCATCCCCGCTCCCACTTCTGGGTCTGGGACCCTTTAATTAATGGGTTCCAAAATTAGAATTGGAGAGTCATTCGTTCACCACACCTCGTGTGACCCGGCAGTGTGCTTCTCTGGTTGGATGGGGTGACACCACGTACAAGGGACAAATCCTTTCTTGGGAGCGCCAACCGGATGAGCGTGCTTGCTACCCAGCACGCTCCTTTTGGGGCCCACCTGTCTGGGCAGCAGGAAGTCTTCGGAGGGTGGCACAAGCCAGCCCTGAGAAGGCTCATCTGCCAGTGGAGGGGCCGGCTCAGCATGCCAGCGCTTCTGCCAAGAGAACCTTCTGTTTGGCGGCGGTAGCTGAGTGGGGCACGTGCTGCTCTACAACGAGCAGCATCTGCGGACAGGAGGCTGGCGTGATGGGCCCTCGGTGCCCGATCCTGCTGCACACCGTCACTCGGCTCCCTGGAGAGCATGCTCACGGGGAATGCCTCATTTAAGCGAGCGAGTTTTAACATCACTTATTACGTTGGAAATATTTATCCAATGCCTGCTCTTTGCAAGACATCGAGCTAGCTGTTTCCGAGTGGTCTTGACGAATTTGACATGGATCCTGGCTTTAAGAGGCCAAGAACAGCCACAGAAATAGGCATGCGCGGAGAGCACTGGTTGACTCGAGCAGGATGCCGTCAGCCAAATACGAACACACTGCAGTCAGAGATGCGCCGTCAAAGCCCAGAAGGGGGGAGACGATGCTCAGTGGAGGGGCTGGAGGAGAGTGGTGTGCAGACGGGGTCTTCAGGGAGGGAAGCATTTGCACCCGTGGTTAGAGTGGGAAGGGCCACTCGAGCCGGAGGGAATTGCGTGTTCGGGAATGAAAGTTGTGCTTGAGTGGAACATGGGGTGAACCCAGGGAAAGGAGAAAAAGCAGGCAGGAAAGAGATTCTGAGGACAGATCACTGGAGACGAAGACATCAGGATGAGGGTTTGACCCTGGAGAGCTGGTCGACGAGATGAGACAGAGCTATGGTGCCTCTGGGGCTTGGGGAAGGCCTGGGAGGCGGATGGGAGCTCGGCGGAGAGGCCAGGCTTGGTACTGAGAGCCAAGTTAGGGCCTTCAGAAGTTCTCACTTAACCAACACTTACTGAACTCGTTTTTTAGGGCTCCTTATGCGGACCATGTCCCATCTGGGCCCTTCACGCGGGCAGGGAGATATGGTAAGAGTTCTTTACAACCCAGTACCATGGGATCAGGGCAAAGCTATAGGAATTCCTGCGGAAACCTGGGAACCCAGGGAAGGGGGGGACACAGAAGTAACCAAATGCCTGAAATGTTGCCCACAGAATAGAGGACAGAGTGACCTTCAGAACTAGGTGTCCTGGTTGTATCCCATCAGTGTGGCTTTGGGCAAGTCACATCATTTTTTCTCATCTCATTTGTAAAAGGAGCCAAATCATGACACCCACTTCGTAGGGCTATTGTGAAATTCCGTGGGTCGGTGCAAGTACTGTACATACGACCCATCTCTCATGGACGTTTTCCTGGAGGAGGTAATGGAACAAGATTAAAAAACATTAGGTGTGGTAACTGCAGGGAAAAACACAACAGATTTAAAAAAGGAAAGCCCAGCAAGTTGTGACTAAGTTTTATAATGGATTTTCTTCATTGGGAGACAAGTTGGCATAGGACATCACAAAAAGCATTACACTTGCAATAAGGAGACCCAAGTTCCATTGTATCGTGTTGATTAAGATGCTTACAATTTGGGGGGGGGGGTGCTTGGTCATTTCATGTGCAAAAAGGAGGGAGCTGGATTAATTAATCTCAAAGTTCTCTTCCAATATTCTGCAATTCTGTGAAAACTAGCCACAAAGGAAAAGGGGTAGCTGAGACAGGCTTTTGGAGGAATAGAAAGTATCTAATTAAGGTGGAAAGCCTTTACTGTTAACCTTGGGGGTTTAGTTTTGATATAGACAATAATAAAGACTTACTGTGGGCTCTTGATTTGTGGAGAAACACTCATATGGGGCTTAAGACATATCCACATGCTCTGTGTTGGACGATGTAGATGATGCAAACTTGGGTGTGTTTCAGAATCACCTGGAAGGCTGGCTAAAGCTCAGATTGTTTTGTCCCACCCCAGAGTGATGCAGTGGATCTTGGGTAGGGCCAGGGAATTTGCATATCATACAATTCCTGGGCGGTGCTGCTGCTGGTCCAGGTAGCATCCTTTGAGAACCACCGGTGTCGGGGATGTGGGTGCCCTGTGCTGATGCTCTTCATCTCAGGATCACCCATCCCCCTGCCGCTCTGAGTACGACCGCAGCCCACAGCTGCCTTCTCTCTGGAGAGTTGCCCTTGGCCGAACCAAACCCTCTGGAGGGGGGCTGGGGTAAGACAACCCACCCACCAGGTATAATGACTGTCAAAGGTTTACTAATGGCTGCTGCCCTCATCTCGAGCTGGAATCAACTCTGTCTTGTCATTGATTCTCCAAAGCTTCCCTGTGTCATTGAGTTCCCAGACTCAAGCTGGACCCTGGCTGGGAGTGCAATTTTTGTGAGCTTTCTGCTCCTGCTGTCTCAGCTGCCCCTACTCCCCTTCTCCTCAGAGGACCCCCTCAATCAGTCACATGCACAAGAACTCTCATCTCAGACTCTGCTTCTAGGGAACCTGACTTCGGACAGGTGATCTCGAGCTGAGAGAGCCAGAGGCAAGGAAGCCTGGTCGTAGGTTGTGTCAGGGGTCTAGACATTAGGTGTTGAGGGTATAATTTTATGGAAGCAAAAATGGGACAATCCAAAGAACGTTTGTTTAAAAAAGTCCAAAATAGATGCACTTGCCACATGTAATGTTTTATGAAAGATGACACGTGGGGCGAAGGAAAAGATATACCCAATGTTTCCAGGTGCTTAAAACCTGATGCCTGTGAATATGATAAGGCTCTTTGTGATAATGAGTGTTTCGAAAAGGTTCGTTTTGAGAGAGGAAGATCAGCTTGGATTTCAGCTTATGAGATTTGTGTGTTGGGGAGAAATCCATGAGGTTTCCTTGTCGGTATGTACATAAATGGAACTTGGGTGGGGGGAGAGGGTAGCTGGGTGATGGGTATTGGGGAGGGCATGTGATGTGAGGAGCACTGGGCATTACACGCAACTGATGAATCACTGAGCACTACATCAAAAACTAATGATGTACTGTATGTTGGCTAATTGAATTTAAATTAAAAAAAAAAAATGGAACTTGAGAGAGGGGGAGTGATCATAGCCGGGCTGTGCCTTTAGGAATCATTTGTAGTTAATGATGCTGCTGGGACATTCAGCAGCAAAAAGCAGAGGGTCTGGGACAGAAATCGTGAGGCTGCCGTCAATTATATCTGCGCGAAAAGCCGATTTGAGAAGAAAGTAGATAGAATTTGAATAAGGTGGAGGGTCAGCGTGGCAGAAAAATGTGGCCCCAATTTTGTCTTCCATTGGCCGACTTAGTTCGGCACATATTGAAATATTGGTGTTATGAAGTTCTGAGCCCTCAAGAAATTTTAGGCTCTGTAAGCGGTGTTCATTTTTGTTTGTTTATCTGTGTGTGTGTGCGTGTGTAGTGACCGGTCTAGACATGAGCAAACATTTTTCCTTAAATGCAGTTTCCCAGTGGAGTGAATGAATATATTCAGAGAAGGTGACCGTTGGTCATGTTTGCAGAGAAGCTAGGCATGCGCAGATGGAAAGATGTGGGAAGGTTATGGTCTTCGTTCTGGTCCTTTCAATCCTAGGAGGGAGGACGGGCATGTGACGCACGTGACAAGGCGAAATCACAGACGAGCAGTGTCGGGAGGCACAGGAGGCACGGCTCGGGGTTTGTGGGACACGTATCGTGTGGGGGGCCCTCTGCCATCCTCTGAGGGGGAGTCCAGGATGCTTAGGGTGCGCTCACCGCCCTCCATGAACTTGGTTTCTTGTCCCGGAGACACAGGGTCCCAGGCACGGAAACCATGTACCAGAAGCTTCGGAGATAAGTGCTCATAGTTTCGGGACTTTGTTGACTTCACGCCCTGTTTCTCTCCCCTTGTGGTGCCCGTTTTCCACATTCAAAGACCTTCTTTGTTCTCTCGCCCTTCATTTGGAAATCTTCTTAGTTCATATAAATCTCATCTAATTACATTTATATCTCCCCCTCCTTTTTTTTTTTTTTTGCTCTTTAAAAAAATGGTTTATTGCTTCCATTTTCTCACTCCTTCCTTGCAGTAAATGGTCCCAGAGTGAAACATTATCCTCAAGCTTATGCTAATAAATGACTGATAATTTTTCATTTCTTCTTTTAGATTTTATTGAGCATCTCACATTGCCTCTCATGTTTCTGTTTGGTTCGGTTTTATTTTTGTTCTTGTTTTGGATTGTTTTCCCAATGTAAATGTACCTCTTTATTTCCCAGGAAATTTTCGGCGCTGTTATCAATAATTATTAAGTCCATTAGTAAGCCAAATTAAAAAGAATAACAGTAATAATCCATTGCATTTGGAGGACACTCTCCAAGCATTTTTTCATTTCATCACTTGCTGTGGCCTTTAATTTAGGCTGAATTTGCAAATTCATTTTAGCTTGGCTTCAGCCTGTTTTCTTCCTCCCCCATTTTGCTGTCCTGCATGACATCTAGCTCCTGTCTGTCTGTCGCATTTCTGAAGTGCGTGAGGCTCGATTCTGCTTCAATTAATGCACCGTCCTCGACGGCTTGAGTCTTTTTCAAGCTTGACAGCTGGGACACGCTGAATGTCTTTCTTACCCCTGGAGATGATGAACATTACTTCTGCCTTCAGTGGGGGCTTCTCCAGAAACGAATTTCACTTGCAACTAATTTCTTCAACCGCTATTATTGAGTGCGCACTGGATGGAAAGCACGAATCTAACAGGTTCTGTGGGAGACACAAAGTGGACTAGATTGAGCATTTGATGTAATATTAATCTGGCAGAGAAATGTGCCCGTGATACCCAGGACGAGGCTGCGTGGGGCAAGGCTATGTGAGGGGTACAAACTCCGTGACATGGAGTGTTGAGGAGAAGAAATTGCAGGAATTCGTTGAAGGCGATTGTTTCTTCGCAAACAACGGAGGAATTCTGGTTGCCGTCTCTCTGGTCAACCAAGCCAGCCCTGTTTATAACTCCGTATAGACAGGGGTGTGCTCGTATGTGTTTAAGGGGGTTGGCGCTCTGGAGCGTGGGGAGCACAGTTTCTCTGGTGGCGATTGTCCACGTCCATGGTGCAAATGCTTCCCACATGGCTGGTTTTGAGCCACCGACCTGAGGGTGCTGGGCACGCGAGTTGGTGGGAGGAAATGCGCAGAAGTGCTCTCCCGTGCTGCTGTGGAGTGGTTTCAGTGCACCACGGAATGTGGGCCAGAAAGAGGGAGGGTGTGGGGGGACGGGGTGGCAGGGTAACGGACATCGGGGTGGGTTCGTGTTGTGGTGAGCCCTGTGCGTCGTGTAAGACTGATGAATCACAGACCTGTACCCCTGAAACAAATAACACATTATATGTTAACAGTACTAAAAAAAAACTGAAGCAAAAAATGTTAACATTTTTAAAATCTGGCTGGTAAAAATGGAGATGTGTACATAATTCGCCATTTTTTAATGTTTTTTGTAAAACTTAAAAAAAAACACAAACCCATAACTTCCAAAATAGTATATACAGTAGAATTCTTTATTACGCTGTACGTCTCACAATGTAAGACTCATCATGGTTTATTATAATCCTTGTTTCTTTCTATCTTTCCTGGTAGACTGCAAGATATTTAGGACAGCAAATACTTCGCTTATCTTACTCTCCCCAGCTCTTAGAACAATGCTTGAATATAGGAGGTTCTAAATAAATATGGATAAAACCACATGCACCCAGGTAGAAATAAGACTGGAAGGCTGTACAACAAAATGGTAGCAGTGGTTATCTTTGAATTGTCTCAGGCTGGTTGGTTATGGGTAATTCTTGTTTTCTGTATCATGACCTGCAGGACCTTCAGGGGAACTCCTTTCAGATCTAGACTTCATTTGACTAGGTCAGCACAAGTGAGTTGTTTAGTTGTAAAGACATACTCTTTCTCATTCTTTACCTATATCATCCAGATTAATTTGCACTTGTTTTGACTTCTCCATGCCCAGTACATGTGTAGCTTGGACCCAAACCAAATATTTCTTGCCACCTTGCAATGAATCAATGGAGATGTTAATATAACTTGAAGAAAGTTATTTTTGTGGCTCTTCTGTCTCTAAACTTAAAAAAAAAAAAAAAAAAAAGATATGATGACCAGTTATGTTTGATTTGAATGCGTCATTCCTCCATTTTTCGATGCTACTTTTTTAGCCTACTTTAAGAATACAAAGTTGGTTTCATTTTGAAAATTTTTCAAAGTAAATTTAAGACTATTGAGGGCCACACTATGACTTTCATGGGCCCTAAGTCCTTTTGCCTTTATGGACTCATTCTTCCATCAAGAAAAAAATAGTATATATGTGTGTGGGTGTGTGTATGCTTATATAGATACATATAAATATTCATATACATTATGTTTTACAACTGTTGATATAAAAGCAAATATATTAATATTACGTCTTAAAACAAAAAAAAAAAATAGTCACTGATCGAGTATTTGGAATCGTCTTCAAACTTTTCTAAATTCCCCTTTGGTTTCCTATAGGAACCAGTAGTCAGGTAGTTAAACAAGGAAAAGGAATGTCATGGTTTTGTAAAAGCATGGGCCTTATTTATCACTTTATATCCTGAGAAGTGACCTGTGTGCAAACAGGGGAAGAAGTGAGGGGAATGGACTTAATATGGGGGCCACTGGGACTCCAGGAAGAAAAATCAATGCAGTGTGTGACTCTCGTTATGGGAGTGTGCTCTGGGGTTTAATCAGGCCCTAGATAGCATTTAGGCTATCTAAAAATGGGTCAGATTTATTACTGCTAATTCTAAACATTTTTAATCTGTATTTAACAATGGGAAAAAAACAAGGTTTCATAAAATATAAAATCCCCACTATGAATATCTAATGACAGTCTATTTTGACTTTTATTTCCATATCATAGACTTTAATGGTGGTGACATTCATGGAGAATATAATATTTGTGTGTTCTTTTTAAAAAATCAATTGCTGTTACTTTGCTTAAACATTCCCAAGCATCGTCACATTCTGCATTCCGTTTTTAAGGATTGATGTAGGCCTGTGTGTGTTTAATAGTGAGAAAAACTCTTCACATATGGACACAAGTTGATAGAGATGGGAATGAGTAAAGCCACCCAAATGGAAAAGCCCAGTTTGTGGGTGAGGAACAGTGCCGTGCCCAGGAGAGCCTGGAATTTAGAGAAGTTGTGTCTTACTCAGCTGAGGCTGCTTTATCAAAATACCATCGACTGGGTCATTTAAAAGGCAGAATTTCATTTCCCACAGCTCTGGAAACTGGGAAGTCCACGTTCAAAGTGCCAGGAGAGTCAGTTCCTGACTTGTAGACAGCCGCATTCTAGCTGTGCACTCACATGGGCTTTCCTCAGAGTGTGGAGAGAGAGGGGGGGACAGAGAGACAGAGACACAGAGAGAGAGAGAATGAGCCACCAAGTACATATTAGGGATTAAGGATTTAATATAAGAATAAGAATTCTGGGGGAACATGAACATTTGGTCCATAGTAGAGTGTGATAGGAGATAGGTTTGGAAAAGCTGGTTGGGTCCTGATTATAGAAGGCCTTTCAAGTCCAATAGGGAATGTAGAAAAAATTTGAAGGTTATCAGTGCTATCGAAGGCATCGATCATGAGGCTATCACGATCAGAACTCAGCTATGGGAAAGTACCTCTGGCAAGAGGCATTTTCTTCTTAGCCTCTGTTACATCCTGGCTCTGTTCTCGAAAACCAGCTGATTTGGGAAATAATCTGACTAGATCGTTTTTTTGTGGAAAATTGTATCTACTGCAAATGGCCCCAGGGATACACTGGACAGTTCCACAGAGAATACAGAATTCACAGCCACTGGGGAAGTAGACTGCGGTGCCAGTCAGATCTGTGCTGATCTGCAAAATGTTTGGTACTGGTCTGTAATAGTCTGCTAATTGAGAGTAAGCATTTAGAAATCTTTATATTAGGGATGGGCGAGCCGGGTGGTTGGTATTGAGGAGGGCAAGTATTGCATGGAGCACTGGGTGTGGTACATAAACAATGAATCTTGTAACACTGAAAAAATAAAATAAAAGTAAAAATAAAAAGAAATCTTTATATTAATTTGAGAGGGTGGTTTTATGTTTGCTGAATCCAAAAAAAAAATGGATTCACGCCTGGCATTATTTTATTTATTTATTTAATTAAAAAAATATTTTATCTATTTATTTGTCAGAGAGAGAGCACACAAGCAGGGATAGTGGCAGAGGGAGGGGCAGAGGGAGAAGCAGACTCCTCGCTGAGCAGGGAGCCCGACGTGGGACTCAATCTCAGGACTCTGGGATCATGACCTGAGCTGAAGTCAGACACTTAACTGACTGAACCACCCAGGCGTCCCTGGTGAAAAAAATAAAATAAAAATAAAATAAATAAATTAAATAAAAATAAATAAATAAATAAATAAAAAATAAATAAAAAAAATAAAAAATTTTATTTTTTATTTAAATTCAATTAGCCAACATATAGTAAGTACATCATTGGTTTTCGATACAGTGTTGATTTGTCAATTGTGTATAACACCCAGTGCTCATCACATCACATGCCCTCCTTCATGCCCATCCCCCAGTTACCCCATCCTCCCCACCCCTCCCCCCGCCCCCGCCCTCCAGCAACCCTCAGTTTGTTTCCCGGAGTCCAGAGTCTCCCATGGTTTGTCTCCCTCTCTAATTTCTTCCCCTTCAGTTTTCCCTCCCTCCCCCTATGGACCTCTGGGCTATTCCCTATATTTCACAGTGCATGTCTGAATAGTGAAAAGAAATTTAGCAGAACCTGGATATTTTTAGAGGTGAGGTTTTCATCACAGAGATGCTCAAATCTTTCCCTGATAATTACCCCTTCTCCTTATTAGGTTCTTGTGAAAGTGATGTCTGAAACAATAGATAATTAGGAGTTAAGACACCACTTTATAAATAGTTGCACATACCTGGTACAGATATGGTAAGAGCCTGAGTGCAGCTGTTGAGCAAGTATTCAGCAAATGCAAATGTATCCGGAGGGTCTCCTGCATGCTGGATACAATGGACCAAACCAGAGGCCACATCTGGGTTTATGGAGCTGAGTCCCTAGAGGAGGCAGATGAAACAAAATCATGGTAAATAAGTGGATGCTGTATGGAAAGTCACAAAGGGAATGTATCTGGGACCGTGTAACATGGGATTTTTTTTCCTAATTAAGAATGTCAGACCTTCTACAGGAAATTGGGCTTAAATGGAAAGTTTAATAACAACTGGCATTTCCTAAGTAAAAATTAAGGGCCTGTGCAAAGGCCCTGTGGTAAGAAGGAATAGGGCAACCTTGAAGGACTAAAACTGTGGCTGGAGTACTGGTCATAAGGGGTGGCACAGTATGAAATGAAAATAGAGGGCTAGGTTTAGATCATGGGCGCCTTTGTAAGTCATCCTAAGGATTTTTTTTTTCTAATAGTAATAGGAAGCCATTGGAGAGGTGTTTTTGTTTTTGTCTTTTGTTTTTGTTAAGTGGGCTCCATACCCAGCATGGAGCGCAGTGTGGGGCTTGAATTCATGACCCTGAGATCAAGACCTGAGCTGAAATCAAGAGTCAGATGCTTAACTGACAGAGCCACCCAGGAGCCCCAGGAGACTTTTAATCTGAAGAGGCTAATATCACATAATTTGTGATCAGACGTCTGAGATGATCTGCCCCCTGGTGTTACAGCCAGTATAGTCCCCTGTCCCTGAGTGTGGGTGGATCCTGCGACTTGCTTCTAGCCAAAAGAATGTGGAAAAAAATGATAAGATGTTGCTCTTATGATAACATTGTATCATACAAGACTCTCCCTAAATGCACTAGAGCAAGAAATTTCCTGGCTGACTTGAGAAGGTGTGCAGGCGTGTTGAAGAAGGGCACATGGCGAGGAGCTAAGCGAGACCTCCAGAACCCGAGGACGGCTTCTAGAGGTCAGCTAGCAAAATCCTGGGGCCCTCCCTCATCTAACTGCAAGGAAACAAATCCCACCAACAACTTGAATGATCCTGGAAAAGGATTCCTACCCAGTCAAGCCTTCTGATAAAAACACAGCCCATGTGACAACTATATTCTAGCCTGCTGAGACCCAGAGCAGAGAACATACCTAAGCTGTGTCTAAACTTCTGACTCAGGGATCCCTAACTGTGAAATGATGCATCCTATTGCTTTAAGCCCCTAACTTTGTGGCAATTTGTTCTGCAGCAGTAGAAAAGTAATACTTTGGTTTAATGTAACATCCCTGTGGTTGCTCTTAGAGAACAGACTAAAGAGAAAAGAGTGGATGGGGACCCACCAGGAACATAGGGAAGAGACAAAATGGTAATGGAGATGGAGGGAAGGGGATGCAGGAGATGGAGGGAAGGGGAATGACTGGAGAAACATTTAGGAAGTATTGCAGGTAGAAGGTAAAGGAGAAGGGCATAGCAGAAGTGACTCCTTGGTTTCTGGCTTGTGGCAGATCTGCGGTTTCCCAAAAAAACTGAGAAAAGACAGACTGAATGTATTTTTAAAAATCCCAACTAAAGACATTGAAGAAATGCTAAAGTAACTAAGGCTTGAAGGGCAAATAATTCAGAGGGAAGGGACTTAGCGAAAAATAAGGTAACACTTTCTGAGCCACTTCTCTCCTCGGAGCATTTACAGCGGGTGAGGAGTTGAGAAACCAGAAAAAGATCCCTAGATAAAAGGCAGAGAAACCAGCTGAACTTTTAGCAGGAGGTTGCGGGACAAAAATTTGTAATTTGACGTTGCCAAGAAAGGCAGAATAAAAGACATCAAGGTCCTGAAAATAAGCCTGGCATGGAGAAGCAAGTCCAAACTTTGGTGGTTTTCCCCCTTAAGGTAGTCACCTGATGATTGAGCTGTGCTGGGCTAGATCTAAGAAGTGGAACAGAAAGCTACTGAAAGTAGAGAGGAGCTTTTGGCAGGCTCAGGGTGCTCAGGAGACACAAATTGGAGGTCAGGACGTGTCAAGGAGGAGAGGCCCAGGTACACAGTAGATGTCCCAGGCTTTCACTGGGAACTCATAGAAAGCCATATACCAGGAGCAGAGATGAACCAGAGACAACGGAGACTTACAAAAATTGCAACCTTGCCTCAAATCAGTTTAATGTCCAGTTGGATTTAGGTGGTCTGCTTCAATACGCAGTGCCTACCATAATACAGGAAAATCTTCCCTGGAGGAAGATAATGTGTTCTAGAGCCTTTGCTATTTTTAATGGACAATGTCTGGCTTTCAAGAAAAAATTACCAGACATATCAAGAAAGAAGATCAAGGACAAAAAGACAATAGAAACATACCCACAGATGCTAGAGTTTCCACACATGCACATTAAAATACCTGTGTTTGATTGTCGGCTCTCAAATTTGATTTACCTTACTAATAAGATAATAGTGTAATCTGCTATGTGTCGTGGATGCTGTCAGAAGACTTGAGGCTCCCGGGTCAGAGAAAGGACTTCATCACACCGGCTCAACAAGCAGCCCAAGCATCCACATATTTGCATTGCTTCTTTGCTCCCAGGTTCCACAGGGGCAAGGTGACACGACTCAGGAATGCTACACATGCAGCGGGCTTGCACAGCTAAGGGGCACTGAACCTAGGGCTCCACAGCTTTATAGCCAGTAGTAAGTAGTAAGAAAGCCCACTCTGTGGCCTGGAGAGAGACATTACATCACCCCTGAACATTGCTGGCTGAAAACACTATCTTGAGAAATAGCCCAGGTAAAGGGTGGCCAGTGTCTTTGGTTCTTGGCATCCCCAGCAGGAAGAGGAAGTGATGCTTTGGGCCCATGAGAGATTGTCTGTCCCAACGAGTTATGTTCCAGAAAATACATGACAGAGTGGAGAATGCTCTTAAGAACCAAAATTTATAGAATAGAATTATGTGGACCCTCTTGAACTGAAGCATTCAGTAAATAAATTCTAAGCTCCCTAGATGAGTTTAATAACAATCATAAGCAATTAGAAGAGAGAATTAGCGAACTCAAACTAAGAGTAGAAAATATCCATTCTAAAGCACAGAAAGGCAAAAAGTTGAATGTACACAAATAAAGTAAGAAACATTAAATACTGTGGGAAACACTCATTAATAGATCATCGTTGTCCTGAAAAAAGAGAGTGGGAAAGGGGCACGAACAATATTTCAGGAGGAAATGACACATGACGCACATTCAGCCCGTATTTGAGAAGCTCTGTGATTCTCAATCTGGACAAATTCAAAGTAAAATTTCAAAAACCAAAAGACAAAGAGAAAATCCTTGAAGGGATCCAGAGGGAAAAATTATACACATTATGCTCAAAGGAGTAAAAATAAGGCAACTGGCTTCTCAACGAGTATGGAGGAATTCAGATGATAAGAAAAAAAAAATCAACATCTTTAAAGCGCTGAGAGAAAATAAGGATCAACCTGGATTTCTGCATCTTGTGGAAAAGTCTTTTAAAAGTCAATGTGAAATAAAGGCATTTTTAGACAAATAAGAACTGAGAGATTTTGTCACTAGCAGAACTTCACTGAAGAAATTCTAAAGGGAGCTCTTCAGGTAAAAGAAGAAGAAATCCATTGGAAACAGAAATACAGTTAGAAATGAAGAGCAATAGAAGCAATAAATATAAACGAATATTGACTGCAGAATAATAACAATGTCTTGGGATCTAAATTATGTGTAGAATATATTGAGTTAAAATGCATGACAATAATTATTCAAAGACATTAAGGGACAAATGGAGTTCGTGTGTTGTCATAGTATTTGGATACCAGTGGCAAAAAATCATAATTCGTACTAGACTTTAAAAAGTCATGGGTGCATGCTCTCATATTTAGAATCACCACTAAAAGATAGAAAGGTAACAAACTAGAGGGGAAAGAAGAAATGCGAGAAACAGAATGAATATTGGTGCCATTCATTTGATGGTGAACTCTGCAGAGTTTTAAGAAGAGGGGTAGGGGCACCTGGGTGGCTCAGTGGGTTAAGGCCTCTGCCTTCGGCTCAGGTCATGATGCCAGGGTCCTGGGATCGAGCCCCTCATTGGGCTCTCTGCTCAGCGGGGAGCCTGCTTCCTCCTCTCTCTTTGCCTGCCTCTCTGCCTACTCGTGATCTCTCTCTGTCAAATAAATAAATA
>CM052895.1:127636634-127649690 GCA_028534135.1 Potos flavus
AAAAGATAGTTTGTTCCAGCCCTTTGAAAAATGCCAGTGGAATTTTGATCGGGATGGCATTGAAAGTATAGATACCACCTCACACCAATTAGAATGGCCAAAATCAATAAGACGGTAAACAACAATTGTTGGAGAGGATGTGGAGAAAGGGGAACCCTCTTCCACTGTTGGTAGGAATGCAAGTTGGTGCAGCCACTTTGGAAAACAGTGTGGAGATTCCTCAAGAAATTAAAAATAGAGTTACCCTATGACCCTGCAATTGCACTACTGGGTATCTACCCCAAAGATGCAGATGCAGTACAAAGAAGGGCCACATGTACCCCAATGTTCATAGTAGCAATGGCCACAATTGCTAAACCATTGAAAGAGCCAAGATGTCCTTCAACAGATGAGTGGATCAAGAAGATATGGTCCATATATACAATGGAATATTATGCCTCCATCAGAATGGATGAATACCCAACTTTTATTTTAACATGGACTGGACTGGAAGAGATTATGTTGAGTGAAATAAGTCAAGTGGAGAAAGTAAATTATCATATGGTCTCACTTATGGGTGGAGCGTAAGAAAAAACATGGAGGACATTGTGAGAGGGAGGGGAGGGATGAATTGGAGGAAATCGGAGGGATGAAGAACCATGAGAGACTGTGAACTCAGAACAAGGGACTGAGGGTTTTGGAGGGGAGGGGGTGGGGGGATGGGCGAGCCTGGTGGTGGGTATTGAGGAGGGCACGGATTGCATGGAGCACTGGGTGTGGTACATAAACAATGGATCTTGTAACAACGAAAAAATAAAATAAAAGTATTTGGGAAAAAAAAAAAAGAGGGGCACACTTGCTGGTTGGATAGATTCATGTGGATCTCAGAGGAGATATAAGAGCTAGAGGCAAATTCTTTGGAGGCATCTACTTCCCAGGTAAAATTGAAGAATTCAATTCAAAATGAACATTCCATTTGTACAGGTCAGTCTTTAGTTTATCTCACTTCCTCTGCTGCTTGCATCCAAGTGATGAATGGAATAGGTAGCAGATCCCCAGGAGGAAATCGGATGCAGCAACACAAGGCAGCGAGGGACACAAGGGTGCCAAGCTTTCACTGCGTAGTCATCTCGTCTACCGATAATCTCGGTTAGAACTCACCTGATAGGGGACAAATGTTATAACACATAATATATCACATTAAATATTCCATATTAAAATGGCCAAGATAGGAATGCTTTATTGTTAAATATTGGAAAGCAAGAATCATGGTTATGATTTTAAATATATAATCACTTGTAATGGTCTGCTTTTTTTTTTTTTTTTTTAGATAGATGCGTTTATCTTTACTCCCTCTGGCAGCACTGTGCATTAAAAAAGAGTACCCGTCTGTCCTTCAGCCTTACAAAATGCTCAATACCTCTGATGTGAAGCCTGTGAAGAATTTTGCTCATTCATTCTTTATTGACATCCGGGATCGAGCTTTGAGTCATTTTGCATTTATTGGGTTCCTTGAGCACAATTTCTCATGTTTCAATATTGAAAAACACCCTCCCTGTTGTGAGATCGTCGAGAGTGTTGTGATAGTCATTTTAAGGAGTTTTATCACTTCAGTGAAAGCTTCTCTTCTTTATTTTGTCTTAAAAAAAAAAAGTAATGGAATAGATTTCACTCACTCATGAGATCTGCTAAGATTTCTAACAGACTAAGGCTGGTCTTCAGTGTATTTCATGGTTTTGTAAAACTATGAATTCTTACCCCTTGCCTCCTTGTGGCAGCTAGAGTGTCAGCAACCTGGGAGTTGAGCGTAAATTATTTTTCCCTGGTGCGTGTCTCTGCTGGGTTTCCCTCGTCCTCTCCCACATTCGCTGCGGAGCCCCTGTTGCCGTGACAGGACCTGGTTACATCCTTCTGCTCGGGTTCCCCACAGCTGGGCCCACCCCCCATGGCCCCCGTGCCCATGCAGCTCAGGCCCCCCATCACAGTGGTGACCCCAGCGGTCTATGCTGCCCGTGCAGCGGGCCCAAGCTCCCGAGGTCAGTGTAACATGTTTTGTCTTTGCACTGGCTCCTGCAACCAGCCTCCCAGCCTGCACTTGTATATCCAGAAAGCCCAGATCTGAAACCCGAGCCTCCCAAGCTCCTGCTGTGGACTGCTGGGTTAGCCCGTGGCTGATGCTGAAACGCACAGCGGAGAGAACGCTAAAGGTCGGTGTTCTCAACGTGAATTGTTTCCAGCTCTGCAGATGACCCCGAGGGACCGAGCTTCCTTCACAATGAGATCATTCCACCTTCCTCTCATCCTAAAATATTCATATCAAAGAGGCCCTTCCCTGGGCTTGCTTGGACATGTTGCAGAGGAGAGTGATGCATTTGGGATGGAACTCTTATTTGGCTCTTAAAGCTCCCGGGACCTCTGATTGATTCCATCTTGGGAACTGTGCGTGGGAAAATCAGAGGTGAGTGTCATTAATGACCCCCAGTTGCTGAAAAACAGGAATCTCTGCATCTCAAGGTCTCACCTCGCTTCTGCATCACTGTCACACCTGCAAATGCTGGTTGAACCTTTTCTTTCTGTATTTGGGGTGAAAAAGAAAGCCATGGCTTGAGAGATGTCTCAGCGGGCACGATGGTGGACTTCTCTGGGGGTGTTTAGATTAGCGATGCATATACAGTTTAAGAGGAATATTCTCTTTTCTTCAGTCTCCTTTGTTCCCACACACTCTTGGTTCTCAGACTCGGGCTCTGGGGAAGAAGAGGAAGCCCATCGATGCTCCTGGAAAAGGGCAAGGGTAGAGTGGAGACACCAAGTGTGGGGGGCCAGTGCTCCGCTCTGAGCACTTTGACAGATTCCTGGACCCCATCCCAGACCAAGAGAGGTAGAACGTCAGAGAGCTGTGCCCTGGGATCCGTGCTCTTCCAAAGCTCCCCTAAGTGCTTCCGATCATCGTCCTGATTTGGAAAGCATTTTCCCGGGCCACTTGTCCCTGTGTCGTCGCCCATGGACTTGATGGAGATGCTCACCATAACCAAGGCTTGGGCTGTGATATGATCAGATTGAGGAAGCCAGGCTGGGACTCAAAGAGGTTGCAAGAAGTGGAAACCATGAGAGAGACACAGACTCTTCTCAACTGCAAGCAGATGAGGTAGTCATTCATTCAACACCTATTTACTGTGCACCTACTGTATACCAGGTGATTTTCCAGACGCTAGGGACACAGCAGTGAACAAGACAGACAAAATCCCTGCTCTCGAGGACAATACGATCCGGGAGCTCTATAATAAACCAGCCAAAGACAGGGCTGCTCTGCATGGTGGGGATTTCGTTCACTTATATAGTCCCCCAAACTAGAACAATGCCTAGTACATAGAAGGCCATTGCTGGAGAAAGAAAGAATGTATTTCAGAGAGAGATAAAACTCTGGAGGGTAACAGAACAAAGAGGGAGGCTAGTGGGCTGGGGCGAGGGAGGGTGGGAGGAGCCACACTTGTAGGTGCAGCTTCTGAGCAGATCCTGAGCGTGGAAAATGGGTGAGGAGCTACCTCTCCACTCTGGCCACCATTTCTCCAGTTCTACAGATCAAGGAACAATTTAGGGCACCGCTCATCTCTTTCCTTGCAAGGGATACTTTGGTTAATTAGCCACCACCTTAGGTTCTTGTGGGTCAACCATGCAGATGACCGCCTTATCCTTGCCGCCATTGTGTAAATATCCCCCCTTGTCTTCACGTGCTCTCCCTTGGCCTCTGCTGTTCTGGGATCCCGTCATGCCCATCTGAGTCACCAGACTGGGCCCCCAGAGAATAGCCACCACAGAACTTTTTGGGGACAGTGGTGCTCTTCTCATTTCTCAACGACTCAGGAAGAGTCTTTGGGCACTCTCTGTGGAGGCAGCGATGTCTGTGTGTCTCTGTACATGTGCTTGTGTCTGTGTGTCTGTGGGCGCGTGTGAGGCACTCTGGTATTCTGTTTTCCTAAGCCTTTGGGTTTGTCCTCAACACTTTCTCAGGAGAGTTCTGGTAACTCAGCCTCATCACCGGTAGTCCATGGTTGAGTTTAATTTTAGCCACCCCACGAAGTAAACTGTTAGAGCCACTCTCACCTGCATGAGTTAGTATATTAAACCCAGAATCACTCATCAGTACACCCTGATTGATAAATTAGGACCAACCCAGGGTTGCATTCCGTGCTCCTCAGTCTCCTGACACCAGAACCTGTTCTCATGTACATTCTGCAGGTTTCTGCTCATGTCTTGTAATTCTTTTTGAGTGTAAGTCATTTCCTCCTGGCCAGACTTTGCTTGTGTCTCTGGAGCATGCTGAGGTCTGACCCCAGTTATGGGTGCAAGGGCAAGTGGTGCCTTTTTTCTTTTCTTTCTCTTCCTTTTCCTTTCTTTCTCTCTCTCTCTCTTTCTTTCTTTCTTTCTTTCTTTCTTTCTTTCTTTCTTTCTTTCTTTCTTTCTTTCTTTCGTTCTTTCTTTCGTTCATTCTTTCTTTCTCTTTCTCCCTCCCTCCTTCTTCCCTCCCTCCCTTCCTTCCTTCCCTCTTTCTTATTTATCATGTTTTTTATTTGAATTCCAGAATACTTCGTATACAGTGTTATATCAGTTTCAGGTGTATGAAACAGTGATGGAACAATTATATGCATTATTCAGTGCTCATCATCATACGTGTACGCTTTAATCCCCATCGCCTGGAAAAGTTACTATTAACTATCAAGAAAAGGTGATTTCCTGATTCTACTGCTATCTCAGTGTGTTTAATATGCAGTCTATAGGTAGCAAAGAGTATCTTTTGCCATCACCTTCCTAGCATCCTGTGATTATCACATAAGGCGGTGGTTCTCAGCTGGGAGCGGTTTTGCCCCACAGGGAACATATGGGGCAATGTCTGGAGACATTTTTTGTGACAACTTGGGGGCGGGCATGCCGTGGCATCCAGTGGGTTGAGGTCAGGGATGTTGCTGAACATCCTACAATGCAGGACCACCCTTTATGACAGAATTATTCAGCTCCAGTTGTCAATAGTGCTGAGGTTGGGAAACTCAGCATAAAGGGATTTAATGATAATAAAATTTATTCATTGTCGAGGCTCCAAATGACACACACAAAACTGGCTTTCTCTGGGCTCTGATGATGAATTTATTCTAGATTCAGTTTGAACGAACGTTTACCGGGTTCCTACTGGATGACCCTTCCTGCGTAATTGTCCTATATCATGAGCCTCTTTTTATAAAAAAAGAACCCTAACTGAGAGAGGGTCTTGCCCATTGGGTCAGAGCATCAGCAAGTGGGGAGCAAGGATTTGAACTCAGAATCTTTGCTTCCAAGACCCGACTCAGCAGGGAATGGCTGTCACAGTGGCACTGCAGGGTCCTTGCTTGGCCGTGCTCCTCGTTCACGGAGCCTCGATGGTGCGCACGGTCCGACCATATGATGTCATTCGTGTGTCAACATCCTTCTGAGAACCAGCGCTGAATTCTTGTCTTTCAAAATGGGCTCCTGGAGAGATTGAATGGGCGACAGCTAGCAATTCTTTCTTTCCTTCTTTTTTTGCCTGCGTCCTCTGGTCTGATTCAGAGGCACAAAGGAAAAACATTCTATAGGCACGGGGCGCCAGCGGATGGCTGTGAATGGGTCTGAGCCCCATGACGCAGAATGAATGGGGAGCGGGCAGCTTCGAGGTGTTTCTCATGGGAGGCCACGTCTGCTGGTTTCACTTCAAGAGCATGGTGACGGAGGGGCTGCCCCTGGCCACAGTGGAAGGGCGCTCCGGGAGGCCCCGGCTTGGCCAGACTCTCGGGCCCTCAGAATGGCACAAATTCCTGCGTGCACATGTTCCGCCTTCGCTGAACCAAATGTGGCCCCTTGCTGCTCTGTGCTGACTCCTTGAAACAGGCAGCTGCTTTGGAGAAGGAAACTTTTCGTTTCCTTCGGCACTGATGAGCTCTGGAAAGCCGGGCAGGTGTCCCCCTGAGCGGCAGCACTGCCCCTAGGAGCAGGCGGGCGATGGATGTCCAACCTGTTGCCTGGCAGCTCAGGCATCAGGAAAGAGACTTAATCTCCAACGATTAAACATGAAGTGCTTTCTAACATTTAAACATTAGGCTCGTTTTATGATTGTGCAAGCAGCAGTAAAGCAAGGGGGAGAGAAGTTTACTGCTTCTTAACTTGAGCAGCAAATTGAATTTCTATCGATGAGGAGAAGTGCTTCTCCCTCTGGATGGAGAGGATGGGCAGAGGTTTGCGGGTTTTGAAAAAATGCGGTAATAACATTTATAGAGATGAAACTGTCAACACTACCCCTAATACTGCAGATTAATTTTGACAGTCATATTTATAATGCAGGGGAGAGTGGGATCGCCTGTGTCCCTGGGGAATTATGTCTAGAGATGAAACTAGAAAAACACAAGTATTTGCTGCGGCGGCTTGGCTGTATTTAATCTTTAAAAAAATTTTTTCCCTCCTTGTATAAACTTTCATCCATAGGTGTGAACACGTTAGCATAAATGACTTTGTACCCTGGGCATATTTTTATATCTGTTTTTACACTGGCACAGATGTCTTTCCTGGCATTGCGCATGTCACAGAAACAGCTAGCATTGACTGAGTTTCTTCGTGTCCCAGGCACGGGCTGTGTACGCACTGACGCCCCCAGGACTCATGGAACCCGTTGACACAGGGCTTTCCGTGGCTCCGTTTTCCAGGAAAGGAAGTAGAAGCAGGATGTTGTAGAGCTGGGTAGCCCAGCTGGGACGTGCACCCCAGCAATCTGGCTGCTGGGTCTGCTCTCTGTGAGCCTTAAAGTGGGCCATGCTCTGCTTGCTTCCCCCTTTCTACGTGCAAGGGGAGGGTCTGTGCTCCTACAGTTTGGCAGGCTCCAGGCCATGGGGTGGAGATGGGGTGGAGTTGGGGCAGAGATTTGGGGAGAGGGTAGGGAGTCAAGGAATCTTCACACTAAACAAGGGAATCACCAGCCAGGAATCACTCACTTAAGACGTCCTGCTTTTCAGCTTTACTTGCTTGGGGCCAAGTGAGCCAACACAGAGCCTTGTAGAGTGTCTTCACCCGGGGGAGTTTTGTGCTATAGCAAAAGGCTTGCCTTGAAGCCTCTCAATTCTCCCTCTCCAAGGAAGTATATACACCTAGTATATTAATTTATTTGGTTATATTAAACAGTTCTCGACCTCCCCAAACAGCAATTTTTTAAGGTATAGCCATAGTTATGTTTATGTTATATTGATATTTACAACTAAAGACAAAACAACCCTTACTCTGATTTGGCGATTTGATGGGAGGGTTTTTCCTTTGAACCAATCAGACATCTTCCTTCCCTTATAGATGCTTATTCCTGATCCTGTTTTCCTGTTTCAGGCACCCTAATGTCACTCTTTTTCATCTGATGCACGCTGTCACCCGGCCGCCTTCCAGTCTGCATCATCCGTGAACATTTGTCCTCCTTTCATTTGTCACCCAGCTTTATCGGTTTGCAATTTACAGAGTTTGTGACTTTGTCTTGTCACACCTTACCAAGAAGAACTTTACACAGTCTAAGGTATTTCTAGCAGCAATGCTGGAAGAGTTAAAAAACAAAAGTTATAAAACATCAAGAAGTATTTTTAAAGCCCTTCAATTCTATTGTCAGTATTTTGGTTTGCTGTGTCCTTTCCACGTCTTTCAATTAATCTTATTTCAAAGCTCATCAGCTTGCATGGAATCACTTCCTTCGTGTCCTATTTCTTGCTCACTTTTGCTTTTTTTACATCTATGCGATCTGTCCCACAATGGAGACCCTTGGACTCTCGATGGTTAACTTTCTTTGCTTCCAGGAGTGCTTGAGAAGTGGGGGTTCATGCAGATTAAGGCCTGGAGAGAACCAGCCTCAGGGAGCACCTTGGCTAAGAGTAGGCATTGGCAGAAATGGCCAGTCTTCTGCTTTCTCAAGAGTTTTGCTTTTTGTCTCAATTCATGATTCATCCTTTGAGTAAAGGTGCTAACATCAACCAATACACAGGTCTTTTCAATCATGAGTCTAAGATGGTGTTTCGGGACTAGCACAGTTATCCTCCAAGATGAGTCACCTGGATTCTGCCAAGCCTTGTCTCCGCTCCTCTCCAGTGCGTGAATAAGGAGGGTGTGAGTGTGTCCAAAAAAATTGGGAGGGAAATGGTGCTTATGATTATTGCGAACCAGTGGACTGCAAGATACACCTATTTGCTTTATCCTTCTGTTTCATAAATACGTGAATGCTGAGCATGAGATCCAGAGTGGGCTGCAGATCAGAGAGAGAGAAGGAGAGCCCGGCGTGGGTGCGCTGAGCATGCTACTGGGTCATGCAGGCAACAGAGCGAGAGGAGAGGCTGGCCGGGTGCTCACTGGCTCTGGGAAAATGCAAAAGCCACTTTGCTTCTCTCCGCCTCCATTTTTTTTTCATAAAAAAAAATAATATCGGAGTTAAACAGAAATAACTCTAAGAACTTCCTAGCATTTTACAGCTCTTTTGAGCGCTCTCGTAATACGCCAGAATTTTCTTCAGAAATTTCTTAAGGAAGGACCTAGAGACCTTTTCAGAGAAGGGTACCAATTGTAATTGAGCAGTTGATTTGGTAAGACTGGGAAGAAAAGGTTTAAGGGGCAAGAATTATTTTGCCTCGGCAGAGGGAAGATGAGAGGTTGATAGTAATTTTAAGCTAATGCTGTGATCTAAAAAAAAAATGAATCTAGTAAGAAGCCTCGCTATTCTTTAATGTATTAAAGAGCAATGTATTGTTTTGTAATACAATGTATTACAATACCATACAATGTAATGTGTTGACTCTCTCTGCTTGATTTATTTCACTCAGCATAATCTCTTCCAGTCCCATCCATGTTGATCCAAAAGTTGGGTGTTCATCCTTTCTGATGGAGGCATAATATTCCATTGAGGGCACGTATTGCATGGAGCACTGGGTGTGGTGCATGAACAATGAATCTTGGAACACTGAAAAAATAAAATTAAATTAAAAAAATAAATAAAGTTAATGTATTGTGACTTGAAAAAGCAAATGCATATGCTCATTAGAGAGAACTATAAATTGCCAAAGAATGCACACATGGAAAGGCAAAAACATAATCATATCCCTCAAAATCACCTTTTAATCCTTCCTTGGATTTTCTCTTAGGATTGTTCTCTAGTTTAACGAAGTCTGAACAATGTTGCATGTTACACAATTCAGTATCTTGTTATTTTAAATTTATACTAAGACAAGCATTTCTAAATGTTATCACTTTTTGTAAACATTTTTATAGCTTATTATTCCTTTGTGAGATTATTCCACAGCTTATACAGTTATATAATCTTTTGCTTCTAGTCATAACCCTGCAGAAAACATCTTACATAACACTTTGCTCTATATTTTCACTATTTCTCCGTAATGGAATACAATTCCTGAGCTACCCAGGTCAATGGAAATGCACAGGTTTGAGTTTGTTGAGAATATTGTTCAGTTGCTTTTCGAAAGAATTCTATCTAGTTGCATTCCCAGCAGCAGTATGCTTCTTGTCTCACCGATGTACTCTGCAGCAGTTATGATTATATAATTTTGCATTATATTTTAATTATATAATTTTGTTATAATTACAGGCTAATTCGATAGAGAAAACTATTACTTGCTTCAGTTCTCTCTCTCTCACTCTCTCTCACACACACATGAATACTTTGCCATGTGCTTGTTAATAAGGTTTGTTTCTTCTTTTTGCAAATGTCTCTTCATGACCCTCGTCCATCTACTTGTGAAGCTTTAGTGATTTGACCAATTACCAAATGAACTTAGATTTTTCCAAGGACATGCAAGCATGTCATTTTTTAAAAAATCCACCCGCATTGGAATGTGTTGGAAAGACTTAAACCTCTGAGTGAATGCAGCCTAAGGGAAAATGCCACAGCTTGAGTGAGTCACTTTGCTTTTCTACATCTGTGTTCAACTCTGTTACACAGGCATCAAATGTGATTATCTTTATGACCATGAAAATATGCTCTCGGAGAAGAAGGAGGCAAGAGACCTCAGAGCTAGTGTCCTGTTGGTCAGAGATACCAGAGCAATGACCTTACTATGGGGTCAGATAGGCCCCTCCAGATCCCTTCCAGCAAGTTTTCTGCAAAGGAATTTTCCAGCAAACATTCAATAGTTTGATGATAATATGTGTGTCTTGCCTACCTCTCTCATCTATCTATCTATCTATCTATCTATCTATCTATCTATCTATCTATCATCCATCATCTGTCATCATCTATCCAATCCCCTTCTGTCTTTACTCAGGAACTCTTGGAGCAGATCTAAGGTACGCTTACCAGATACTTCCCTCCACAGCCAAAGCTGTAGGTGGTCTTCATAACCGCCCTTGTGCCCTCATGCTTGTTGCTCAGGTAAGCTCCCCTATCTCTGTCTCCTCTTCTGAACCTCTTTTCCCTTGGTGTGCTGCCTCTGGTTTTGACTTATGCTTCAGCGACACTTCTCCGTCCTGATCTCTGGAAAACATCTTGCCTGAGTTGGTTGGACCATTCCGGAGGGGAAGGGAGAGTTCTCGGTCACTCCTGGGCCCGTGGCTTGCCCCCTCTGCTGAAATTCAGCAGAACTAGGTTTTTGTCTTCTCATTAGGGCACTGAGGCAGAAATTACTGGTGGTCATTGTTCTCCCTCACGATTGAAAATAGAATAAGAAGTATATCTGGATTCTAATTGCAACAATCAGTGAAAGTAATTGTTCACCAAAAGGAGATTTTTATTTTGAATCACATAAATGATTTTAGTGGATGAGTACTTTCCTTGTCTGTGATTGCAAAGATAGGATAGTCTTTCTTTTTAATTTAATTTAATTTTTTCAGTGTTCCAAGATTCATTGTTTATGCACCACACCCAGTGCTCCATGCAATACGTGCCCTCCTCAATACCCACCACCAGGCTCACCCAACCCCCCACTCCCTCCCCTCCAAAACCCTCAGTTTGTTTCTCAGAGTCCACAGTGTCTCCTGTTTCATCTCCCCCTCGATTTCCCCCAATTCACCCTGCCTTTCCTTCTCCCAATGTCCTCCATGTTTTTCCTTATGCTCCACATGTAAGTGAAACAATATGATAACTGACTCTCTCTGCTTGACTTATTTCACTCAGCATAATCTCCTCCCATCCCATCCATGTTGATACAAAAGTTGGGTATTCATCCTTTCTGATGGAGGCATAATATTCCATTGTATATATGGACCATATCTTCTTGATCCATTCATCTGTTGAAGGGCATCTTGGCTCTTTCCACAGTTTGGCGATTGTGGCCATTGCTGCTATGAACCTTGGGGTGCATGTGGTCCTTCTTTCCACTACATTTGTGCAAAGATAGGATAGTCTTGACACCCTGAGATGTTCTCAGAGGAACAACCAGGTGGTGTCTCCAGGTCTCTTCCCCATTCCACAATCCTTATCTCTCTGTTACCCACTTGTCAGGGCAGGGTGAAGGTCTGGTGTTTTTTTGTTTTCGGTAAGAATTATTAGACCTCTGGATTAATAAAATAAGAGCTAGTAAGGTTAAAATTTTAATACTTTTGATTATTCAAAAATTTCTATTTCACAGCTTTTGCAGAAATCTTAGCCTCTAGCTAAACAATCATTACTTTGCAGTGATTCCCCCCCCCCCCCCCGCGGTATATAGCCTTATATCCGCTGGCTTATCTTCCAACATAAATCCATTTATTTCAAGCTCTTCACACAGCTGAGGTTCTTCATCAATTGCTAATTATCACCCACACTATGCAGAAACACATTTCCTCTATATTCATGACATAGCACCTTCTAGAATCTCAGCCCCACAGTGAATGTTCCGACAGAGAAAGGTCCGCATACCAGGCAGGTGGGATAAAACTATTCTCCACCAACCTGAAGTAAAATAAAAGGCTATGGCTTATTTGGGGGTCTTGTTGTTATTAAGAATGATGTCTCAAGGCTGATACCTCATCTCTCTTGATTTACAGCAGCTGGGGAATATGAGCATATGATAGAGCATAATTTATAGCATTTAATTAAGAATGGACAGCTGTTTACAATGGTCTGGAATCCAACCATATCATTCCGAATGAGTTACCCCCACTTATCTCTATATGACTCTGCAAGTCAGGAAATCACATGGTTTTAGCTGCAAGCACACAAGAATGAGGATATGAATCAAATTAAATGAAAAGTGGTTGATTAATCAAATGCAAAGTAATCGATCTTAAGGATAAATTTTGTTTGGAGAATACCTTGTTACCCATGAACTACCTAAATAATATTAATAGCTAGCAGTTATTAAGAGCCTACCTCATGTCAGTCCATCAACTTGGTGCTTTGGGGGCTCCTAAAACATAATTCCCAGGCCCCAGTTGTAGTAATTAGAATGAGACCTAAAGAATGAGTATGAGCCAAGCATTTGAGAGAGGGGTAGAGGAGGAAAAATTATACTCTAGGTAGAGGCAACAGAAAAAAATATAAAAGCACTAGAAAATATTTGGAATTCTAGAAATGAAAGTTTAGCAAAGCTGAATTTAGTAAAGGGGCTATATCAATAAGGTTTGTAAGTGAATAAATGAGTTTAGGTGTAAATAGGTAAAGTTTGGACTTTATTGTAAGGGTAAGTTACTGGATTTTAATCAGAAAAATGCTGAGATTTGATTTGTGTGCTAAAATGATGATTCTGAGTGCGGCGTGGAGACTAAGTCAGAGAGAATGAGGACTGGAGGCTGGGAGTCCAGTGAGGAGGTACTGTGAGGCCCAGACAAGCACTGATGGCCACCTGTCCCAGCAGAGGGGCTGGGTCAGGACAAATGGATGGGTTGGGATGCCGTGTGGCAGGTGGGATTGAGAGCATTTGGGATTGGCATGTCCAGGAGGTGGGTTAGAGAGGTGATGGCAGAGGGAGGGCTGCTGCCTGGGCTGTTAGATTGGCGCTATGTCTAACACCAAGAAGAGTGGGGGACAGAGGGAGGGGGACAGGATGATGAACTCAAACTGGTGCATGCTGGATGTCTGGTGCGTGTGGATGTGGGATGGAGACAGCCTGTGAGCTGTTGGACACGTGT
>CM052895.1:127650190-127671952 GCA_028534135.1 Potos flavus
AAAAAAAAAAAGAACATTAATGACCCGAAGAGTGTTGGCCACTTCTCATACGTATAATTTCAAAGGAAGTGGAATTATGGAGTCCTGGGAAATAAATATTGGTTTCCTTTAGCTTGAGCTTCGTGAAGAGGGAACAGTTTTGGAACAAGCACAAAACATGTTCATTTAGTGGAGTTTAGTAACTGGTTTGCTAATATAACTTGACAATAGGCCAACAATATATGTGGGATGTTGAGAAGTTGTATTTATGGTTGTCCTTGTTCTACTAAGCTTCGCTCATTTATTTGTTTGTTTGTTTTTACCAGGGAGCAATGAACAATATAGACTTCTTGAATCATTATTAATTGTTGTGGATCTTCTGCTACCCTTGCTAGCAGGCATATGTAGCAGAGGAAATCTTTCCTTAGGGATCTGCAGATGTGTACATCTTTCTCTCTCCTTTTTGTGTTTTTTAAAAGATTTTATTTCATCTTATTAGAGAGAGAGAGACAGAGAGAGAGGGCACGTGAGCAGGGGGAGGAGCAGAGGGAGAAGGAGAGAGAGAATCTTAAGCAGACTCCCCACTGAGCACAGAGCCCATCTGATTTGGGGCTCAGTCTCAACCCTGAATTCATGATCTGAGCTGAAACCAAGAGTCAGACGCTTAACGAACTAAGCCACATGGGTGCCTTGCTTTTGTGGTTTTAAACTGACATCTTGGCCTTTTACCATTAAACAAAAAAAAAATAAGCTGTATGTATATTTCATTGTACATGCATGAAGTGGGGGGAGAGAGAAAGAGAGGTCACTTGTACCAATTGTCATCGCATCTCAAGGCTTCAGACATGGAGTTCGTTTTTGGTTATTGACAAGCATCTTATCCATACTTCTGGTGCTTCTTCTCCATCCTGTAATGTCTTTGGATTATGTCTCATGACCTCTTTGGTGGAATCCTAATGTGCCCTTCGTTTCCAGCGTCAAGGAATGTGATATACTACTTTGATCAGTTACGACCTCCTTTTCTACTCTTTCTTTAAGGGAAGTTTATTTGGAAGGCTTTTAGGAAGCTTAATTACCTTTCCTTTTTTCCATTTCAAAATAAATTAAAGACTGTTTCATTTACATCGCCCATGTGTTCCCCATTCTGCCTCACTTCCTCTGACACGCCATGTAAAAGGGAGAAGGAGAAACATTGCATTAAGTGGTATATTTCATGCAGAAATTTCAAAATGTCCTGACAGATTGCAGAAATAAATGCTAAACAATAACAGTGTTTACACTCAGTAATGAGATAATTTATTAGGAAGTTATGGGACTTTGCTTTCCCTGTTTTGCAAATGAGGAAGCAAAGTCATAGAAAGGATATATTCTTTTCCCAAGGTCACATGCTCTTCCTCGGACCAAAGCCAGGGAAAGGAGTATGATTTTGTCCATATTTTCTCTTCTGCTTAGTCCATCGATATACTAAAATATTGTGAGTAAAAATGGATCACAGGGAAGGAAAGTTATGTTATGACTGAATGATTCAATTGTAACCGCGTTACCCTTGATTCTAGAGTAAAACAGAATGTAGGACTGACTGATTAGTTTGCATTTGTAGACAAGTGGTTTGGTGAGTATTAATTTTTATCTGGAATATAGAATGGATCCTCTATTTGAACTTTCATAGGATATCTGCTTGAGAAAGAGATCAGGAACAACAGAATGGATCATAGTAAAAACCCTGAAGCAACTCATGTTTGATGCTCAAAATTTTCACTCATATATTCCAGCTTATGAGAAAATCCTTGCCACGGAGTTTCCTTAATATAAGATAGAATTTAATTAGCATTTTGTACTTGTATTTTTTTCTATTATCACTATTGATTAAGAAAAATCAAACATATAGATATCAATTAACAAGGGATCTGAATTTTAATGACAACACTAAAAAAAAGGCCAAAAATGTCTAGCTAAATCCCATGGCCTCTGAATCCTACCTCAGGAGGAAGTCCCTCCACTTTCCCTCCACTGCAAAGCAAAAGACACAAGAGTAGAGGTAGACAAGTGTTTCGGGAAAGCACTTACCTGTAATGAGGTTGGCTGAGTCACATCCAGCTGTGCCTGGGTTGAAAAGAAACGAAAAATAGTGCAGTGGCAGGCTTGTGTTCCAGAAAGCATTTTGAACTAAAAAACCAGATTGGAGTGAAATAAAGGGAACATTGTGGTTGAGGGATAAGAAGAAAATATCTTGGAAAGGATGTTTTGAGTGGTCTGCCAATGGGAAGGGCAGTGCCATTGATGATGAAAACCAAGCCAGAGTTGATGAAATCAACGAGCCTGGAGATTTAGGACACACAGAGGGATAGGACAGGATGCACTTTAAACTCTATAAATATGATGTATAATGTATAATCATGATGAGAGGTCAAGTGTAATTCACTTTTAAGCATTGCTTGACAGTAGCGTGCAAGTCTATTTATGGCTAGCCATGGCCTGTGTGCAAGAGGTGTAAGTTAGGACATAGGTTAAACTGCTGTAACAAAGAGACCCCAAACACAGTGGCTTGGAGATGATAGATTCTCTTCTGTAATTGTCCAGAGGATATCAGTCTTGGGTGCTCTGTCAACAGTGGTATGGGTCTGCCAAATAACACGTAGCTTCCACCTCTGGATCCAAGATCACTGCTCTGGGTGGGCAGGGCAGAAATGGGCCAGGAAGTTCACCCATTCCTTTTTGGGGTCATGACCTGGAAGTGGTACTAAGTTTGCTAGAGCTGCTATAACAAAGTCCCACAGAATAGGGGGTTTAAGCAATAGAAGTTGATTCTTTCTCAGTTCTGGAGACTGGAAGTCCCAAATCAAGGCATTGGCACAGCTGGTTCCTGTGTAGGGCTGTGAGCAAGGGATCACTACAGAGCTCTCCCCTCGGCTTGTAGATACACATCTTCTCTTATATCTCTTCATCATTTTCCCTCCACGCATCTATGTCCAAGTGTCCTCCTTTCATGAGACACCAGTCATATTGTTTAAGGGCCTACCCTAATGACCTCATTTTAACTTGATTACCTCCATAAAGACCCTGTCTCCAAATAAGTTCACATTCTGAGGTGGGGGGGAATTAGGACTTCAACATATGAATTTTGGGAGTGACACAATTCAGCCTACAATAGCATTCCTCACTTCTGTTCTCATCTTATTAAAACTTAGCCCAGGTCCACACCAAACTACAAGGGACATTAACACCTGTCCTAACTTGTGTCCTTTGAGCTTATATATTTTGTCCCTCTTCCTTTTAATATTTAGGAGGAGGACACCCACTTTGTGACCAGAACCCCTGCTTTGGGTTTACAGGTGGAACTTTTTAAAACATGGAGTCAAGGTGCCTCGTTAGCACAGTAGGTAGCGCATCAGTCTCATAAAACATGGAGTCATGGGATGGAAAACAGACACGGTCTTGGGGCATGACTGGGCGAGTCAGCGCGTAAGGTGCTGGTGTGGATAGAGAGAAATTCTCTCTGGTGTGGGTGTAGACAAATGGAAGATGTCCACGTGCTGATAATGGAAAGTTCTCTGTACAAAGAAGCCTGGATAATTGTCAGGCAAGGTTCAGCTCTTGCTGATGCCATGGGCACTCAAGCAATGCTCCTTGCTGTGGGATCTGATGGGTTCATTCTCCCAATGCTGCCTAGGTTATGGCTCTTCCCCCTTCTCAGGAGTTCTCAGATATCAACTTCTGCCTACCGGAAGTGCCATCTGGTAGCAATCTCTCCATTGCTTTTCCCCTCCACCAGTTCCCTGTGCTTCCTCTTCCCCCACCCTCTTTATACCCCCTAGCACCTGGAAACCTACTTTCTTCTTATTCTTCATGGCCCATTAAACTCAGAACCAGAGCAAGTGAAGGTATGGATGGTTTGCCTCTCCATGGAGAACAGGGAAGCCTAGACTTCCAACCTCCCCAGGAAGTGAGGGAAAGCATTCGTATTTGCTCCCTTTCGTGCAGCATAAAACAAGCAGAAAAGAATGGTTCAGTTTCCATATTCATCTAGGCTGAAACTTTCATAACCTGCCACAGTGGACTCACAGCAGCTAAGAGAGCAGAATATTTTCAGAGATGGGAATGTGTCATATGATAATGGGAGCTCAAGTAATATTCTCACTCACTTCCTCTGGATTTGGCAGGTGAAGGCCTTGTGGTGAACTTGTTGAGAGAAGTTTCTTTGCTGGTGGAAGCAGAAGACAGATTGGGGTCCTTTGAAGATTGGTGGGAGTTTAGCTCCCTCCAGCACACATGCTAAAAGTGGGCTTGTTCTGTTGCAGACCAAGGCAAAATCAACCTGTGGTCCATATGGGTTCTGCACACATGTGAGTCAATAATAAAAATCGGGGATGAGTGAAGGAGAGGGAAAGAGGGATTAGGAGAGGCTCCTGGGAAGGTTTGAGACCATGAATCGGGCTGATTGTATATCCAGTAACTGGCTTTTCAACGGTGGGCTTGCCAGATCGTTGGCATCATCTGGGATTAAAGTGCATGTGTGTTTTTAATCAAACCTTTTATTTTGAGACAATTATAGGTTCACATACAGCCATAGGAAGGAAAACAGAGAGATCCTGGGTAAGGATGAAGGTCCTGATAGGCATTGGTAATGAAGGGAGAGAGAAGAAAAGACGGGAGGGTGAGATCAAGGTGGTGGTTTTTATTAGTGAATCGAGGACTCTAAGCCAGACATGCAGAGAAGTGGTAAGTGTAGAAGGTCAGCGGATGAGGTAGCATGAGAAAGACGGGATGCTTTGGTGCATCAAGAGTGCTGAGCAAATATTCTAGAAGCTGAAGAGGAGGAAGCCAAATAATGGATGACTGAATCAGGAGTTCTGATCGAAATTTCTGGCCATGACAAGATATGACTGTTGTGTAGGTGGCCGAGGTGGAGGAGAGAAAGGTCACTGGAGGTGAGAAGGTCAAGGGGCCGACAGGCATGGAAGTCTCAGGAGTCATCCACAGGGAGCAGCAGTCACCCAAGCCAGAATTTTGGAGGTGATTCTAGAATCTTCCTTTTCTTATTTCCTACGTGCAAATTCATTAAGATTTTACCCACCTGCTTCTTGTTTCTGAGCCATTCCCTCCGTAACCACCACTTGTGACCAGTTTCTTTCTCCCCTAGAGTAACCGCACATCTGGTCTACTTGGCTCCAAGCTTCCCCTTACATTCATTGTCCACCCAGGCATCAGGATGATGACCTTGGACTTGCGACCCTCACAATGATGACCTGCTTGACAAAACCCACGCTTGGCATCCATCCGAAGTACTGCAGGAGCTGGCCCTCCCTTCCCTTGCTCCCTACTTGGTAAGACAGCTGCTTGGAGGTGCCCACACATCGGCTGATCCCTTCCCCTTCTCCTGTGTTTGGCCAGTTCTTACTCATAGCTGCAGGTGTAAGTTCTCTGCCAAGCCCTTTCTTCGTCCTTGACCACGTCAAGTACATTCTCCCTTGTTCTTGACAAGCTAGAGTCTTCGGTACATTGCTCCCCGTTTTGGAGAACACTTGTGTATTACATTGGAAATGTGTGTTTACGTGTCTGCCCTCAGTAGACCGTAAGCTCAGCACAGGCAGAAAACATGTCTCATCTACAATGATCTGAACCTAGATCAAATTATCTTCTGTCTGTACCGGCTCTCTCAGCCTTGCTGCTACTACTGGGGCTGGATATTTCTGTGGTTGGGACTGTCCTGTGCATTGGAGATGTTGAATAGCATGCCCGGCATCTACCCGCTAGGTACCATCAGCATCCCTGGTTGGGACAACCAACAATGTCTATAGCCATTGCCTAGTATCCTTTTGGGGACAGACGGAATTACCCCGGCTCCAATCTCTGGTCTATACCAGGCATATTCAGAAGGGGGCTGGCCAGAAGAGGAATGAAAGCAGGTCTGTTCTAAGGTTCCCAGCCGGGTTAGTGTGTGCGTGCTCCCCTGGCAATTTCTGCCTTTCTCTGGGTGGGGGGCTAAATCTCCTCTGTCTCACATAGGCCAACACGTATTCAAAACGCTTCTTGGATTTTTTTATGATAATATTGTAATCTTAAAAAAAAAAGAACATTTCCACTGAAATACTGTGTCAGGAAGTTTATAATATCCTCAAAATGCCATTGAGAGGAAAACGTGCTTGAGAACGAACATCTGTTAAGTCGTCTGAAGCTGGGACGGGCTCCAGGGTCTGGCACTCACCGTTGGGCGAGAATGGGTCTTCAGGTTCTTCGAAGTTTTGCAAAAGATGCCACGGGATGTGTCTTTCTTTCCTCCTCTTCTTTTTTCACTTAAATGCTTAATTGGGAGAATTAGGCCCCCTGATTCAGTAAGGCAGTGACAGTTGCACATTATTTCAGAGGAAATACCATGTGAAGTCACATGGTATAAAAAGACCCAGCTGGATTGTTTCAGCAGAAGAAATAATTAGTTGTTTCCGGACGGGTATGTCTTCTGAGTCTATTGCTCTCATTGAAACAACTCGCTCGCTACTCATCGCGGGCCACCTGCTGGTCCAAAGGCTGCACCTTCTGCCTGGTGATGCCCTTAGTTTGGGCCTTCTTAGCTCGTCCTCCCGTTTCGGTGTAGCCGGGTCAGGCATCTGTCCTTGCTAGGGAGCTCTCCTGGAAAGATTATCAGGTTAGATGAAGGGAGGTTCGTGATTGTCACTGATGCTTGCTTGAAGAGTTTATGCTATGTGTGATATGCGGGACAGTTTGGGAATGGAAGTGACTGTATTTTTGGAAAATATTTTGAGTATGGATGGCCTCCACTTTTTTTTAAGGACCTAAGATAGGAAGGAAGACCAGTGCTCTTCTCTCTATGTAGTGAGAAGATACTTTTCGGTAGGTTTGAAAAAATCAGATGTATAGAACTCGCCTGACGGCTCCTACATAAGGGCCAGGAAAACAAAGTTGGGTTTCCAAAATTCCTTATGAAAGGATTTCGTCTTTGGCATCATTGGAATCATTGTGAGGATGCCCGCCAAAAGCAACTTGAGTGTGGGGCACCTGGGGGCACATTCGGTTGAGGTCTGAGTCTTGATTGCAGTCAGGTCGTGATCTCAGGGTTGTGGGATCGAGCCCCGAGTTGGGCTCCCTGCTTAGGAAGGAGTCTTCTTGTCCCTCTCACTCCCTCTCTGTCCCCCTCCCCTAAATATATATAAATAAATAAAATCTTTTTTAAAAAAAGTAACTGGAGCTCCATGAGAAGCACATGCATGGTGAAGGGAGGGCAAAAGCAGGCTTAGCAGGAGCGGCCCCTCTGTACGCGATCTGACTGTGAAGGTCAACATCGGCGAGACATTGTCTGAGCAGGGAATGTGCATGCATGGGTTTTGAAAGGCCGAGGGAGAGGGAAGCAAATTCTAGGGCATATTAGGGAGCCTGAAAGAGAGGTAGAGTCAGACCTGCCGCCGCCCTGAGTTCTGGGAGGCTTTGGTGAGTGCTTCTACTTCATAGGGAGCCTCAGTTTTGTCATCTGTGAAATCGGGAGAGTAAGACCTGTCCCCTGAGGGCCTGTGAGGCTCTCACAAATTGGTGATGTGTATCGAGGGCTGGCGAGGTGCCCTGCCCTCCGGTCACAAGGGGGCCTGGTCTTGTGTCCCTCTGCAGCAGAGGGGATCTCAGCGTGACTAAGAGGCATGGTTTATTTGAAACATTCACATGAGGATTTCTGTATTTGAGTGTAGGAGAAAGATGGTAGTTTGGGGCCAAGTGGGTATGGGAGGGGAGGAGGTTGGGATGGGAACTGGATCAGTGGGGAGGGGTCTGGGCCCTGCCCAACCGTCGATCCTGATGCAGCCAGAGAGGAGACTTTGGGGAGAGAGCAGGAACAGTTCTTCTTGAGGGTCAGAGGACACTAGGGAGGGAAGGTCTGATGCCCCACAGATGTAGTGGTACAGCAATGTCTGGGGGTCCCCCTGGTCCACATAGTGCCTTTGTTCAAATTAGAAAAATGTGCCCCTTCCCTGCATGGCCATCATCCTGCACTGAACTTAGCAAGCAGAGCATGGAATAGAGCTTAGCTCCTACTTCCATCCCCTTGACTGCGTTTCCTTGTGCAGTCAACAACCTGTGCAGCTGCATATGGAAGCTCTAGTGTCCTAGGCCACCCAATGAGACTTATTGGTGAGTGTGGGAACAGTGCTGCCTGGAGATTCCCCCAGATACATGGTGTGGACATTTCCTGCTTCCTCCTCAAGCATACAGCTGTATTCCTTGACCCTTTGGAAAGGTAGGAGTTCTTAGAGAGCCCCCATCCTGGCCCTTCCCTGGTCGGTTGCAGACATCCTCTGTGACTCTGTGAGATACTGCTTGGAAGGAGAGCCCCTCCTGACCGCTACCAGGGTGAACTTGGGAGAGAGAATCCATCAGCTATGCACGTGGTCCCGGACTTGACTTCTACTGGCCCAGTCACTCTAGAAACCAAAGTGAACTTCAAACGTGATTTGATTATTATAAAGTAATGACGTGGGCCCACGAGTCAAGCTGTAGCTGTCCGCTCTTCTATTGAAATACGAGTAGTCACTTAACCAAATCTCATAGCACGAGAGACAGAACCCGAGGCCTCGGGACACCCGGGGGGCTCAGTGGGTGAAGCCTCTGCCTTCGGCTCAGGTCATGATCTCAGGGTCCTGGGATCGAGCTCCGCATCGGGCTCTCTGCTCAGCAGGGAGCCTGCTTCCCCTTCTCTCTCTGCCTGCCGCTCTGCCCACTTGTGATCTCTCTCCTGTCAAATAAATAAATAAAATCTTAAAAAAAAAAAAAAAAAAGAACCCGAGGTCTCTCAGTCACTTTGCAGTTTGGGAAGCAGTCCAAGAGCACATCGGTGTCTTGTCGTCAGTAATGCGGGTAATTCCAGGTAGAATCCCCCCACCCACCCAGGGACGTGTTCTTTCTATAACATTCTCTACCAAATACCAGGAAAAAAAATCCTTCCAAGTCTAATAGATTTTTTGGTAAGAGCTTTAGCGAGGTATAATTTACATACCATAAAATTCACCGGCTTTCAATGGACAGCTCGATGGGTTTTAGTAAATTTACGGAGCTGGGCAAGTGTCCCCAAATCCAATTTGAGAACATTTCCGCGACCCTGGAAAGACCCTGCACGCCCCTGTGCAGTAAATCTCTGCTCTCCTTCTGTCCCTTAACTCCAGGGAACTACTCATCTGCTATTTTTATAGATTTGCCTTTTGTTAAAAAAAAAAAAGACTTTTCATGTTAGGCGAATCATACAATATGTGGTCCTTTCTGTGAGGTTTTGTTCACTTACTGTGACATTTGCAAGGTCCATCCCTGTTGTAGCCTATGACAGTACTTTGTCACTGCTTATTACCCAGTAGTATTCCCTTGTACGGACAGACCACACTTTGTTTGCCCATCCCTCAGCTGGTGGGCATTTGAATTGTTTCTACTTCTCGGCTATTATGAATAATACTGCTTTGAACATTTTTGCACAGGTCACTATGTGGCTGAATCAATTGATTTTTATACAGCAAATTTGCAAGGGGTTCCAAAGAGATTTCAGGGGACGCCTGGGTGGCTCAGTTGGTTAAGCATCTGCCTTCGGCTCCGGTCATGATCTCGGGATCCTGGGACTGAGCCCCGCGTTGGGCTCCCCGCTCAGTGGGGAGTCTGCTTGAGGATTCGCTCTCTCTCCCTCTCCTTCTGCTCCTCCCCCTGCTCATGCTCTCTCTCCTTCTCTCACAAATAAATACATAAAATCTTTAAAAACCAAACCAAACCAGAAAACCCAGAGTTCAGTGTTGTGCTAAATGCTGTGCCCTGCACAATGTCCTGTTTGCTTGTTTCTCTTTTAGTCACTGGGTAATGTACAATTATGACAGCGGGACGGGTTGCAAAACCATCAGCAACCTCGCCAACATCCTCAGCATCACTGTCAACAGGCTTTATTGGGTGCTCCTTCTTCCTGGTACCTGGGATGGGCAGGAGATCTTTTTTTCCTCCGTGGACGAGAATGTTTTGCTTTTAAGTCCGACACTCTTCTGTCTCTCTCTAAAAGAAAGGTGGTTTTCTCGGCCTCAGAAACAGTAAATCTTTGTTAGAGAATGTGATAAATGTGCAAGCTTTGGGCGGTGTTGTCGTCAAAGTCCCCAAGGGCTAAAGGACTGGTCTCCGCGAATGCCTTCCTTACCCTTAGCCCGTCTACCATTGGATTCTTTGCTACGGGGGCCTGTCCTGGGCATTGCAGGGTCTGTTAGCAGCTTTCCTGACCCCTACCCACTAGGTGCCAGTAGTGAACCTTGTAGCGGTGACAGCGACGTCTCCCAGCGTTGTCTCTGGGCGAAGGGCCTGGCTGGAAGGACGGATTAAGGGACAGGTGAGAGGCCCACTTGAACACTGCTTTTCGTCCCGGGGAGTGCGAGCCAGCCCAGCCTCTCCTGGCCCCGGAGGAGGATCCGGGCGGTGCCGAAGACTCCTAGATAAGACAGCTATAAGTGGAACCATGTTAGCCCATGACTGTGGCAACATGAGCTTTATTTAAAAGACAATGTCTGCCAGAAGGAGAGTCTTGTGAAGGGACACATGTTTAGGCTGGGGGGAGGTTGTTATGGGAAACAAGGGGATGAAAACTTCACAGCCTGAAGGGGAAATAACTTTTCCTTTCACTGATCTGAAGTCAAATACCGTTGGAGTCAAATGCAGCCACCCACCAGATGACCGAATCCGCCACCGAGCCAGGGCTGGCTGCCGCGCGCCCCACGGGGAGGGACGCGTCCCTCTTCTGCGAAGAACAGTTTACTGCACACAGAGGTTTTTGTGTTTTTGAATGACACATTTTTTGAGGACTTTGGGGCCCTCCCCTCTTTTGGTCGAGGAGCTCTGACTACTCCCACGGAAGAGGGAAATGCGGGGATTTTTATTTGTAGGGCAAACTACCATCCCGATTTTCACGGTTTGAGGGGTGTCCCCGGACGCAGGACTTGCAGCGTGGAACCTCACAGGTGGTCACCTCGCTTAGGAGAGACAGCGTGCCTCATCGAGTCCCACCCGTGAGCCTGGGTGGCCCTGTCTCCTTGAGGAGTCCCCTTCTTACCCCGAAAGCTGCAGGTTCTTCTCAGGGAGGGCGGGCATGGTGACACATCCCCGGGTCCCTCCTGGGGCGGGCACGTGGGCGGGCACGTGGGCTGGTGGGAGCACTGAGTCTCCACTGAAATGGGTCCCACTGTGCCCGGGGCCGGTCCTCTAATGGGGGAAGGCAGGTCATGCCCGAACCCCTACAGCGGCCGCGTCTTCCAGGGTCTGCGGGTATTCCCAGGGCTCCTGCATCCCAGTCTTGGCTGTGTCTTTTCCCTCGGAGGACTAAGGCAATGAAAGCTTGATGCTAGGGTGCTGAGAATAGGGGCCCATGGGTGTGGAGCTCTGACCTCTTGTACACTGGGTGCGAAGCCCTTCTCACATGAAATAGCTTTGAGCTTTGAAGCCATTACTTTGCTCTCTAGCCCCAGGGGGGAGAAATCTAGAAATGGAGTGGTCTTAGCTGTCAAGTCCAAGGACACTTGACAGTGATGTAAGTAAAGCTCCGTGCCTTCAGGTTTCAAGTGGACATAGAGAAGAGCCAGAGTAGAAATTGCTTTTGGTTGCTGTGTAGAAAACACTGATTAGACATGCTAGCGGACGTACTTTGAACAACCCAAACGCTGACAATATCATTACTGCATTATTATTGAGTGTACGTTGGATGATTGCAACCTAGATGCTATCCTAGAAAAGACAGTCTTCAGTGTAGTAGGAGCTTCCAAATTAGCTGCAATATTGTGGTCATACTTTCTCCCTTCAAAGCTAGTCAAGAAAATAAAACAACCCTACTTTTGTTTCAGAGCGAAATGTGACACCTCTCTGAGTCTCTTTGAGGTGTAGAGTAATTTAGATTAAAAAAATTTTGGTAAAGGTTTCGTCTCAGGAAAGACTATCTAGAATAACTTTTGTATACATCAGTGCTCAGTTTTTAAAGTTGAAAATCAATTTTTTAAATATTTGTGTGATTAACTCGTAAGTTAAACAAAGGAGATCCACCTAAATAACCAGCCAAACTTAGAAGCTTACTTAGTTACATTCCCTTAACTATTTTAAAGCTCTATTCTCAAAATTTAGTCTGTCCATAGCACTTTATATTCCCATCAGGACAGACTTACAAACCCAATGAGCGAATTCCTTCTAAGCACTTAGCTCTTAAATGTGTAGGTGGATAAACCAAGTTGTCTTAAACTATCAAATGCTCTTTGCCAACTTGATCAAGTTCTCTTACTCCTTTCAAACTCAAACCACAAGTCTACCATCGACTGAAAATTTCAAATCACACCCCGGGACCGATAGGGCATGTACTCTAATAGGCTGAAATCCTGTGTATGTTTCTAGGGACTTAAATGACACATATTTTGCTTGAAACGATGATTGTGTAGTTTATTCCGAAATTCTACACCGAAGCATTAACAGTGTGGGTTCGAGTTGCTTCGTTATCTCGACATGTTGGATTCACATTCCAGATTATGAGGTTGCTCAGTTGTCCGGGGTGGGGGTGGGGAGAGCCAGCCTGTATCCCAGGCTCGGTTTGGGGATGTGGCTCGAGACCCAGGTTGTGTTCCCAGGGTGTGGACCCGGACACAGCATCTGGGCACCGCATTCAGAACGATGAGCTTGCAGGTGATAGGATGTCTCCAAGCCTCGCTTTTCATGCCCCCTGATGTGTTATGCTATATCCCTCCCCAGTTTTTAAAAACGGCAATCTAATGATTCACAACCTTTCATTCCCTGAATTAAATTGACGAGCCCCTGTTCCCCTTCAGGCTGGCATCTGGTTTCTCTTCTCTCTGATCACATGGGGCAGCAGAGGCCAAAGGCTCCTCACCCCCAGACTGCGGGCTTGCTGACGTCCTGGAGCAGAATGTCTACACCACAGGTTCATGTACGGGGTTCGGGCTCATTTTATTGTGTCTTCCGAGGGCTGCTCAACTACTACACTCTTGTGAGCTCACACTCTCCTCCATCTGTCCTTAAGGTTTTCCCATTTGCAGTATTTGGTTTCCTTTGAAGTGATCAAAGCTGAGTTTTCTCTTTGTTACTTGAGTTGAAAGAGCTACCTTTTACTGATTATCCCTTCACACCGTAGAGAGTTATTGAGTTGTTTTGAAAACAAAGATTCCCTGACATGAATATTTTATTTCCTTTTATCTTTACTTACCGTATGTAACTCTTAATTTCTACGATGTAGCCCAAGACAGGTCTCATCTCCCCTGAGCCTCTTACTCCTATCCCCCCACCCAAAAAAACCTACAAAGGAAAAAAAAGGCTTTCATTCCCATGATTAGCTCTACTTTCTGTTATCTCTGTTTTCAGGGTTTTTGTCTGCTGAGTGTGGTCCTCCACAGAGCCTCTTGCTTGCCTCCATCCTCCACCCATAGACAGGATAGAGGAAAGTGTGCTTTGAGAGGAGGCTTTCTTGCTTTTAGTTCTGGGATCATCTTTCACTGGGAAGCACTGGGATCATCACACACTTTCAGGAACATACAGCGGGATTGCAGGTAAAATGGCTGTTTTCGATCAGAATCTTACTCGATTAAAGGTAAAAAGTGGAATTGGGGGGAGGAAGAAAGATCACAGAGGGGCCTTCATCTTCTCACTCCTGGTGAATCCTATTTTTCATCTCCCAAAGTAGAAGTCAAGATTCATGGACAGATGGGTCTTTTCATTGCACGAACCACTTTCCCTATGAGATGAATGATCACGGCCACTCTTCTTCCTCTGTTGTCATTTTGGAATGTCCCCCAGATGTAATATTGACACCTGAGCAAAGAAATATGGGCAAGCCAACATTCGTCCTCTCTTGAATTTTCTATCCTTTTGGATGAAATTTTGGATGAATTTTTTATCCTGTTGTCAGTGGCTTCAGTGAAAGTGATTTTTTTTCACTTCGAAAGTCTGGGTGATTGTTGCCAACATTTGTAACCCAACTCAAGATGGTTAGACATTTCAAAGGGAGAAGATATAAAGAAAGTTCATTTGTTCCAGTAATAATGCCATCCTGCCCAGGGTTTAAGCTGATGGGCGCCCGGATAGGACAGGTGGGTTCATTCTACGTCTGTGGCCTTGACAACCCAAGAGGCTTTGAGAAATGCCAGAGGTTCACCATCGTCTCAAAATTACTACTTGTGAATACAAGTCTTCATGCGTATATACATATATCTCTATATACATATACGTGTGTAAACATGCACATATATGAAACTCTCTTTGACTACACGGCTTTAGCTGCCTGCAAAAGCAAATGTTACCAATTACATATATGTAGTAAAAAATCCTTGAATGAACTCAGAGAAAAAGAATAATAATACCAAAACAAGTAACATTCCAAATAGTCTTCCCATCGGTGGCAATATTTTTACTGCTTATTTTCTGATGTAATTTAGGCTTCCCTTACATAGAACCCCGTACGTCATCATAAGATGGAGACATAATTTGGAAGTTGAAGAAGACAAAGTAAATTCAGATAATATATCCTCTCGTAAGTTGGTTAAAGTGTGGAAATACAAAATCACCAAAGCAACAAAAAAACCACCACCAACAACAACCCTAGATGTCCTTGAAACATACTTTGTGGAAGCCAAATTTAGTAAACCCCAGTGCCTCAGGGAATCCAGTTTGAAACTCCTAATTTTGGCTTGTTTATCTACATTCAAATGATCTAAGGTAAAAGGCAACCTCTTTTTTTAAATTTAAGATTTTTATTTATTTGAGAGAGAGAGCGAGAGCGAGCGAGAGAGAATGAGCAGGGGGAGTGGCAGGCAGAGGGAGAGGGAGAAGCAGGCTCCCTGCTGAGCGCAGAGCCCAACACGGGGCTCGATCCCAGGACCCCGAAATCGTGACCTGAGCCAAAGGCAGACACTTAACTGAATGAGCCACCCAGGCGTCCCCAAAGCAACCTCTTTTTGTTATAAATAATCAGTAGCTCTTTAGAGAGGTAAAATGAACTGAAGACCATTCTAAAAATGTGTACAAAAAATAACACACCTGCATAGCACCTTAGAAAGATTCATTTCACAAAGAGCCTCTCTGTAAACCTCAGAATCCCAGTGCTGAGGGAGGAGGCAGGTGGCAGTGACTACTAAGCCCATTTAACAAGCCAGAGCACTGAGGCTTGGGGCATTTAGCTGGTTTATTTAGGGTTAAGGAAGAGTTGGTCGGGAAGTTAGTGTGGTTAGGTCCCATCAGGTGTGTGCGGGCTATGTCCACCTAAACTTGCAATCAAGTCAAATCCAGAGTCCTTATGCTATTCTGATCCTAACTCCTGTCAGCTCTAAAGCCTATGCAACACATCTGTCTCTTTCCTGCCCCTAATGTGGGACCCATGTACACGGTGGCGCCTGTGAAGGGGAGGACGCAGGCACTCACAAGAGAGAGCTGGACAGCTCCGCTCCCAGCTCACATGCAGACCTTCCTTCCATGCCCCGCGGCTCCCAGCCCTCTGCATGGGAAGTCCCACCCACGCGGCCCGTCAGTCAAGTGTTTAACAACCTTGGGCGCCCCAAACCCAGTGAATCTCCGAGAACGAGGCCCAGGCTTCAGTATTTCTAAAAAAACGTCTCCAGGTGATTTTCACGTGTGGCCAGGGTTGAGCTATCCAATCTGTCCTTGTCACCCCTCTCATCGTGCTGCATGGGATAACCTCTGACAGTCTTTCCTCTTGTCCCATATGCTGGAGCCCCAGGATGCAGGGAGGGGCGGGGATTGTCTCTGTGACCTGCTTGCCTGGGTGTGTGTGTGTGTGTGTGTGTGTGTGTGTGTGTGTGTTCACTCTGGTATGACGCACTTCACAGCCAGGACACCGATGTCATTTAGAATGCTACTTACCAGACTTAAACAGGCATGAGGATATCTGCAGGGGTCCTTCACGTTCCAAGTCAGTGGGCCTTGGCTGGGGCTGGGATGGGCAATTCTGCATTCCTAACCAGCTCCCAGCGGGGCAGGAATAGCTCCGAACCACTGCCTACACTTTAAGGAGCAAAGATGCAGAACATTTAAGAACTGATCAGCCCATCTCATTTGCCACACACATACCCACAAATATCATATTTCGTTGATTTTCATCTACCCTTTTATCGCATTTCAACAAATGTGCAATTGAAACGTACCTTCCAGACAATGATGTCTTATGCTTGCAGTTGACCGGGAAGCAGCCAACACAGTCCCCATTGGCTGTGTGCGAATAGACTTAGTCTGGTTGTCACCTTGATGGTGTTCGCATGAGTCACGAGTGTGTCGGTGGCTACATGACTGAGTTTAACTGACACTTAAAGATCTCTCCAAAAATTACATATAATTTTGCATTTAAGGGAAAAGTTGTGAAATACACAGAAAGGCACCCAAACGAAGCCGCAGGGTATAAATGTGTTATTGGGAGAGCAAATGTGGCTCTTTGGTAGAATGACCATATTCTCTTAATTTCTTGCAAAGTGGCCACCAAAGGCTTAATGACAGATTGCAATATCCAGAATATTCACTGCCCCTCACCCCCAACTGGACCTCTCTCTCCCTGCAGGGCCCCTTCCTCCTGAATCCCCCTGTGGGAGGAGCATATTCCATGCCAATCATGTCACCCTTGACCACGTGGGCAGGAGTCATGGCATGTGAGTGAGTGACGTCTGCACTTATGAGCAGAAGCCACAGGAGCTTCCACACCCGTCTGTTCTTTCTCTGTCCCTCTGAGCCGAGGACGGTGTGCCTCTGATAGGGGCCCTTCCCTCAGCCTGGACCCCAGATGAGGGCCTGGGGAGCAGAGCCGCAGCCAATGGGCAAAGCCTGGTTAACACAAGTGAGAAGGAAACCTTGGCCGTTTTTACGCTCCTGCAGTTTAGGTGATGTTTGTCAGCGCGGCGTGATTTCCGGAAAGCTGACTGATACAAGGACCTAAGAGAGGAAGTAGGCGAGGAGGAATTAGTGCAGAGATATATGAGGAAAGGTTGCCTAGCGCAGGGCAAACAAGACAAGCAAAGATGAAGGGATTGCCAAATCCCCGAGGACAGAATCAAGGTGCTCAGAGTAAGGAGAGACGGGTGGGACCGTGTATTTTCACCTACACCGTATTTTTCTTAGTCACTTGAAAACTAAAAGCGTGTCTGACAGTCAGCGTTGTCTGGGAATCATGACACAGTGGTGGCTGGGTTCCAGCAGGGGCGCCATATTGTGTTTTGGGGCGTGGGGTCCCGTCCCCACGTGCTCATCACTTGTGACCTTTTCGGAAGCATTTCTATTTAAAGTCTGTCCAAGGATTTGTTCATTTCAAGGCTATTTAATGACAAAAAGGACTATGTGTAGGTGTAGCCTCCAAATAAGGAATAAATCGTGTCTTTTTTTAAAGCAAAAGTCAAACTCTTCCTGAAGGGGAAAATCTGAGGCCTTCCTGGTTGTCTTAGTTTGAAAATTGCTTTGTATTATATCCTCCCTCCCCAAGCTCTCCTGGCTCATGGGTCCATGCTCTTTTCTTATTGGGATGGCAATTCTTTTTTTTTTTAAGTTACTAATTTTATTGTTAAAAATCTATTTATTTATTTATTTATTTATATTGTTTTTAAAGTTTTTATTTAAATTCCAGTTAACATACAGTGTAATACTAGTTTCAGGTGTACAATAGAGTGATTCAACAATTTTATACATTACCCAGTGCTCATCACACCAAGTGTGCTCCTTAATCCCTATCACCTGTTTCATCCTTTACCCGACCTCCCTCCCCTCTGGTAACCAGCAGTTTGCTCTCTCTCTACTTAAGAGCCTTTTTCTTGGTTTGCCTCGCTGTCTCTCTCTCTTTCCCTTTGCTCATTCGTTTCGTTTCTTAAATTCCGCATAGAGTGAAATCCTATAGTAGTTGTCTTTCTCTGATTGACTTATTTCACTTAGCTTTATACTCTCTAGCTCCATCCATGTGGTTGCAATGACAAGATTTCATCCTTTTTTATGGCTAAATAATATTCCATTGTATATATACTATAGCTACTTTATCCATTCATCTATTTTTTTGTTGTGTTATGTTAGTCACCATATAGTACATCATTAGTTTTTGATGGAGTGTTCCATGGTTCATTGTCTGCCTATAACACCCAGTGCTCCATGCAATCCATGCCCTCCTTAATACCCATCACCGGGCTCACCCATCCCCCCACCCCTCTCCCTTCTAAAACTCTCTGTTTGTTTTAGGGAGTCCATAGTCTCTCATGATTCATCTGCCACTCTGATTTCCCCCCCTTCATTTTTCCCTTTTCCTAATGTCCTCCATGCTATTCCTTATGTTCCTCAAATAAGTGAAGCCATATAATTGACTTTCTCTGTTTGACTTATTTCACTCAGCATAATCTCCTCCAGTCCCATCCAAGTTGATGCAAAAGTTGGGTATTCATCCTTTATGATGGCTGAGTAATATTCCATTGTCTATATGGACCATATCTTCTTTATCCATTTGTCTGTCGAAAGGCATCTCGGCTCTTTCCACAGTTTGGCGATTATGGCCATTGCTGCTATGAACATGGGGGTGCATATGGCCCTTCTTTTCACTATATCTGTATCTTTGGGGTAAATACCCAGTAGTGGGAAATGTCAAAAAGAAAAACAAAGCTGGGGGCATCATGTTGCCTGATTTTAAGCTTTATTACAAAGTTGTGATCACCAAGACAGCATGGTACATGCATCCTTTTGATTTAGTGTTTCTGTATTTTGGCGGGTGAATACCAGCAGTGCAATTACTGGACCACAAGGTCATTCTATTTTAACTTTTGAAGGAGCCTGAATACTGTCTTCCACAGTGCCTGCACCAGTCTGCACTCTCGCCAACAGTGGACGAGGGTTCCTTTTTCTCCACATCCTCACCAACACTTGTTGTTTCTTGTGTTGTTGAATTTAGTCTTCCTGCTGTGAGCTGATATTTTATTATAGTTTTGATTTGCATTTCCCTAATGATGAGTGATGTTGAGCATCTTTTCATGTATCTGTTGGTCATCTGCTTGTCTTCTTTGGGAAAATGTTCAAGACATGAACAAAAACCATTTTTAAAAAATCTATTTTTAATTGGATTATTTGTTTTTCGGGTGTTGTGTTGTAAAAGTTCTTTATCTATTTTGGATACTAACACTTTATCAGATATGTCATTTGCAAATATCTTCTCCTATTCCGTAAGTTGCCTTTTGGTTTTGTTGATTGTTTCCTTCCCTGTGCAGAAGCTTTTTATTTTGATAAAGTCCTGGTAGTTCATTTTTGCTTTTGTTTCCCTTGCCTCAGGAGACATATCTAGAAAGAAGTTGCTATGACCAATGTCACAAAAGTTACTGTCTGCATTCTCGTCTAGGATTGTTATGGTTTCAGGTCTCACATGTAGGTCTTTAATCCATTTTGATTTTATTTTTGTGTGTGGTCTATGAAAGTGATCTAGTTTTATTCTTTTGCATGTTGCTGTACAATTTCCCAACACCATTTGTTGAAGAGACAGTCTTTTTCTCATTGGATGTTCTTGCTTCCTTTACTGAATATTAATTGACCATATAATTGTGGGTTTATTTCTGGATTTTCTCTTCTGTTACATTGATCTATGAATCTGTTTTTGTGCACTACCATACTGTCTTGATGATTATAGCTTTGGAATATAGCTTGAAGTCTGGAATTGTGATGCCCCCAGCTTTGCTTTTCTTTTTCAAGATTGCTTTGGCTATTTGGGGTCTTTTATGGTTCCATACAAATTTAGGATTGTTTGTTATAGTTCTGTGAAAGTGCTATTGGTATTTTGATAGGGATTGCAGTAAATGTGTACCTACACATTTATTTGCCATAGGTAGTATAGATATTTTAACAATATTTGTTATTCCAATCCATGAGCATGGGATGTCTTTCCATTTCTTTGTGTCATTTTCAATTTCTTTCATCAGTGTTTTGTAGTTTTCAAGGTATAGGTCTTTCACCACTTTGGTTAAACTTATTCTTAGATATTTTATTATCTTTGGTGCAATTGTAAATAGAATTGTTTTTTTAATTTCTCTTCTTGCTGCCTCATTATTGGTGTATAGAAATGCAACAGATTTCTGTACATTGATCTTATATCCTGTGACTTTATTGAATTCATTGATCAGTTATAGCAGCTTTTTGGTGGAGTCTTTAGGGTTTTCTGAGCTTTTCCACTAAGGTCAGGAACAAGACAGGGATGTCCTGTTCTTACCACTTTTCTCAATATAGTAGTGGCAGTCCTAGCCACAACAATCAGAGAAGAAAAAGAAATAAAAGACATCCAGATTGGTAAGGAAGAAGTCAAGCTCTCACTACGTGCAGGTGACATGATACTATTCATGGATGGCAACTCTTTTTAGGTGGTGGATGCATTGTGGTGGCTGGGGAAAGTTAGGCGGGAGGGTAATGTCTACTAATGCATTATTGTTTTATTTACTTGAGATTAGAAGAGAACAGGTAGCATCGCTATGAGATCATGATACATATAAGACGTTGACATTTAGGGTACACAGGTGTGTGTATAAATGCATGTGTTGTCCACACTTGGCCCTTGTGTGTGGGTTGGGGAGGCAATCATCAATGGAACCACACTTCCATTTTTCTTTTCCTCTTTATTTTGTCTCTATCTGGTGAAGAAGACTTACAAAGAAAATTTATTCTAGTTTGAGAACACAAAATATTTTTTTTTTACTTAAAATTTCCACTCTGTATTCTTCTCTAAAATACCCCAACAGTTCTAAATGAGTTGATTAATGTTCAGCTGAAACGAAGCCACTGCTCTACAAGACTCACATTTCCCTCCGCGATGTAAGGCAAGACAAGAGAACTATGATGATGTCTCCTTTTGGCTTCTAGCTCCTCCTTTATTCCTATTTTTTAAAAAAGAGATGGAGATTTTAGTAGAAGTGCTTCTCTGACATACTGTTGGAAACTTTTCAGATTCTAAGAACTGACTCTGGAGAATTTTTAGGTCAAAGATAAGGATTTGAGCCACAACAAAATAACTGGATACCAGCCGGGATTACTTGGTGGTTCTGAGCCATATTAGGGAGGCAGAGTGGGAGCAGCTAGATATGGACTATTTGTAGAGCTCCAACTTGATTTGCCCAAGTTGATACAATCAGTCATCCTTAAGCTGCCTACAGGGTGAAGAGTCAAACAAAGTTTGGAAAATCAGCTGGTGTGTTTGGACAGTACAAGTAGCTAATCTAGGGATGCCTGGGTGGCTCAGTTGGTTAAGTGTCTGCCTTTGGCTCAGGTGGTGATCCCAGGCTCCTGGGATCGAGCCCCACATCGGGCTCCTTGCTCAGAGGGGAGCCTGCTTCTCCCTCTGTCTGCCCCTCCCCCTGCTTGTGCTCTCACTGTGTCTCTGACAAATAAAAGCTTAAAAGCAAAAAACAAAAACAAAACCAAGGAGCTAATCTAGATTATGCAGGCAAAGGACTGCAGTTTAAGTCCCCACCTTTGGGTTGGACATACGTGTGGCTATCCACGTGATTCAGTAAGAAACCATTCTGCTCTCCCCTCGCAGTTCCCCTGCCATCCGAAGAGGCTGACCGCGATGATCCCTCCACTCCCTCTGCATGCTGACCGCCCCACAGTTCTGCTTGCTCCTCACCTGGCGTGGCTCTCAGCAGCCCGCAGCAGGCTTGCCACATGCTGGGTACAGCAGAATCGCCTGCATGGTACACATTAAACTTGACAGTGTCCTTAAAGCATCTGTCATTCAGGCACTTTTGGTCAAATCGCTGTCATCTTGCAAAGTCTAAATCAGAGTGC